>SRMA01025515.1:0-155585 GCA_007224835.1 Danionella cerebrum
GGCCTATTTTCCGAAAATCCTATACTTTTACTTTTTAAGGCATTTCTCAGCTTTTACAAGGTCTAAACTGCAAATCTTGGTATCAAAATGAAGATAGGTTCTTGGGGAGTGGTGTGGATGAGTTAATTGACAGTCAAGAACACTGGGTAAGAGTAATTGATGTTGGAATGGCCAAAAAATGAACTCCGCCTAAAAAAAAAGCACATGTTTCCTCCAATATCTCCTTATTTTACTTATAACGAAGCAAATAAACACAATCAATTGTAACCACTACATGTCAAGAACATCTGTAGCAGGTTTGGTGTTCATACTACAAGAAACTAATATTCTGTAAAGGTTTTGATTGAACAAAGTTCAGGCGTAATCCATGTTGGCAGTTTGGCACAATTTGGCACAATAATTGAAATATGGAAAAAATCTTGTCCAAAGCTTCAGCTTCGTTCATAGTCTTCTTTTGTTGCTTATGGGACATGATTTCAGCAAAAAAAACTCCTAAAGAAACGCTGTAAAAGGGGGGTAGAAGCTCATTTACGCCATCTTGCTGCGCTTTTGGGAACGTTTCACTCACAAACGCTTTGACGTCGAGCTTCTGCGTGTCCCTACCCCCCCGACCATCTGTCCAATCCCGGAGATCTATATATCGACGGAAAGCTCTGATTCTATGGAAACCAATCGGCTCAACCATTTTGAGACTGACGGGATCGCCGACGAATCACACGACGCGCAGCGTGGAGAGACGTGCTCTTACGCACGGGGAGTCATTCCATATTTGGTGACGTAATAACGCCACAAAGCTAAAGAAATAATCCAAAATGGAGTTTTCGCGAAGCTATCGACCGGACATAACAACAAGCGGACTTTTATCGCTATGGAAATAACTTTTTGTTGAAAAAACGGCAAAGGTAAGACAAGATTTACATGCCTGCTTGGTTTTCGCTGGCGTTTTTTCGTGGAACTTTCGCTCCCTGCTCTGAAATACTTCATGCAATGTTAATGAGTTGCATATCACTGGATTCAGCTGGTTGTAAGCTTTCATTTAATGCCATTGTTTGGGTGTTTCCGTTTATATTGTGGATACATATCGCACATAAACAAAAACGTGGTCATGAATTATACTCCGGACATGTTGTTGTTTATTTGCATGGCGTTCGAGCTGTGGTTAACGGATATGAAATTGAATTAGATACGTTTTTAGAGGAGTTTCCGCTGAACACAACAGTATTTAATATGTGTGGGTTATTCTCAGGGTTACTGAGCTATGAGTGAAAATGTAACGCACAAGGGGGCAAGTCCCCGGTACCGGGGACTCTCGGGCTTAAGAGGTTAAGGATTGAAGAAACGTTACTTCATTTTTCTCTGGTTTTCCTTTTTTTCATCTACTTATACTGAGAGCCGTTGCACGGATTAGGTTCAAGATACGAATTGTTCAAGATACTAACGTCACCCTGGAAAGGATTAATTTCGTATCTCTGTGTACCACTGCATATACGAAAAAAGGCCTTCTGTTAAGCAGCAACTTCTTTTGTAAACAGTGCTTTATTTACAATTTTAATGCAATATTCCAGTTTTGCGGACAATTTAATTCCATTGTTGGATGGAAACAAGGCTATTGTTATTTCTTTGGATACTAAGCCTTGTCATTTTGGCCATTTCATGGCTACTACAAAATATAATATTACATATATAAAAATGTATACTCCTTTTAATAACACAATAAAATCCTTTAAAAAATGTTTTACTAAATTTGCTCTTATTGGTAATTCCATGTTTCACACCCATGGTATTCATATGGACACTATTTGTTAAAACTGGATACAAGATTTATGCTAAGCTACACTTAAAGTGCTAGAACTTGCATCTGGAGACAGGCTGAAAAGATTATGAAAAATGGTAAAACTACTTATTATCTCAGGGTAATATAGAAAATATAATAAAAATGTATGTTCCTTTATGAGAAAAACACTTTTTTGATTGGAGTAATCTGTAAATTACAAACATCTTTGTGGCAATTATTAAAACTACAAACCGAAACTTAAAATTTGGTACAATGGTACACACAATTTAGAGCAGGACTATGTAACGTACTTGAAGAGATATTTGGCCCAGACGATGCAATGAATGGGTTCAGACGGGGTGTTGCGAATAGTGCAACCAGGAAAGGTTTTCTGGGTTGGTTTTGGCTGGCACTCGTAGCATTCTGTCTGACCCTGCAATGAGCAGTCCAAAAGGAGGTAAACTGAGAAAATAACATACACCTAGAACATCATGTAAATGTTGAGAAACTTGCCTTTTTAATAACAGTGACCTGGCCCAAATACCCAGCCGTGCCGCTCTCAATGAGGGCAATATCAGCAGCCAAACACATGCGGTTGACATGATTCCTGGCCGCTGGAGAGATACAAAAAAATCATTTTAATACAACTCTGTTCTTAAATATCTGCCAGCTTTCGCTGTAAAATAATCCGTACCTCTGTTGTCCAAAGCATTCATGACCAGCTGGAAATTCCTGAAGAACTCCACATTGTAATCTGGGCTGCAGAGAGGCAAGACAACCACAAGGTAATAGAGCCTCAAAAGGTAATACTGAATCCAGACGTAGTCAGAAAAACAACATTTACACATTTGCCAAAAATGCAATACATCAGAATCATATTGTTTATAGATCATTGGTCTCACTTCATGATGCTGTCATGATACGCAATGATGTTTGCAGACGGGCAAAACCGAAGAACGCTCTCTTTGGCGACCTGAAACGAAGATAGAAGTCATCTCTGACTCATTTTGAACCACTTTTGTTCTGATCTCAACTAGATTTACCTGAGCTTTTGACTTGCCGACATGTTTCTTCTGAAACAAAAACTGTCTGTTGAGATTGCTGACATCAATGGTGTCCAGATCAATCTGCAAATGAGAATTTATTTGTTTGTTTTTCTGGTATTTGGAAAGCATCCAGTTTATGACAGCTGACAAAAACTTCTGAATAGTACTGTTCATATAAAATTAAGCAATCAATATAACTCCGTTTAGTCAGAAATCAGTAGATATAACTTATTGGCGGTCTTTTAATAAACACCAACAAGACAACCAGTAAAGATATTGAGAATTTAAGCCTGGTTTTAAATATATTTACTAAGCTAAAGCTAACTTTGTTAGTCATAAATTGTTATGTTACTTGAGAAAACGTTAACTTAACCGTTAACATGAAAGTCGTGGCGCAAAATAACAGCTTTGATGTTTGAATTAACGAAACGCTCAGCAACGGTGTGGCATTTAAACCGTTAAAATTATGTATTGATTAAAATAATATCAAGTTCTGATCACATTTTGATTTAATATGTTTATTCTAAACCAGACTCGCTTGTGATGGGGCCTGATTCCTCCAGCACAAAGAGAAGGACCGCCTTCCTCCAGCTACTCACCACCTCTATGTTCTTAAAGCCGGTCAGCACCAGGTTTTTGAGGAGCTCGCAGCCGATACCTCCTGCCCCGACCACCAGGACGCGGCAGGAGGAGAGGGAGTCGGCCAGCTCTTTGCTTAGCGGTCCCACCAGATGTACCATTGTCGGCTCGGAGTTTCGGCGGCACAGGCGAGCAGAGGTTTGATCCTTCGAGGGAGAAGAAACGAGCAGATACAACGCATGCGCAGAGTTGCACGCTAAAGGAACGCTTGCCTGACCTCTGCCGGCTCGGAAGACAGAAAACTATATGAAATATGGAAATAACATTCGTTCATAGAACTAATAAAAAAACTGCATTATATGATTTGTCCTTTAAATCAAAATAATAAAAAATAGAAACGCTTCAGACGACTTCATTTCAATAGCGAAGCAATAAAGCAGATTAACTTTGAAAATAAGCAGTTTATCGTGAAAACATTATAGTTGTAAAGAGGGCTGTGCCATAAGCTATGGTTTGAGGTGTGTTATATATATATATATATATATATATATATATATATATATATATATATATATATATAAAGGAAGGAACTGCAAGATATTGTGTTTAAAATAGCTGCACAAGACAGTTGTGACAACCTCAAAGATGGTCTTAAAGACCTGAACTAACTGTTTATTTGATCACTTTGAATTGAGGATTGACATTAGAAGATTTTTTTAAGACTTGTGTTTAGTCAAGGTTCTAAATTCAATAGTTATTGAGAAAGTCTAGAGTTCTGGTCATGTTTATCCTAATTAACATCTAAAAAGACTTGGTGACTTTAAGATTGTGGTAACAAAGATTTTAATTCAGTTTCTTTGGATAGTTAAATCAAAATCAAATAATCAAAAGAACAAATCAAAATCAGCTCCAAACAAAACATTTGCACTTGAGAACAAAACTCTACTACTGTATTGATAAACCTCTTCCTTCTATAAAGAATGTAATTCCAGCTCTCAACAGCGACAGGTAAACCTCATCACCCTCATGGTTCCATTGATCAGCAGAGATGAGAAACCACACAAGGCTCCTCATTCAAGGAAAACTCATTTCAATGAGGTCTTGACATGAGACAGTCAAACCTCAAACTGTTTTCCTATCCATCTTCCATTTGCGTATGGCATATTCTGCTTGTTCTACCCATGATCACAAGGTTGCGCTCATCTTCTTCAGAATATTATATATATAAATATATAAAAGATATCCAAAGACCTTAGAATGCTAATCCTCAGTGTTGAAACTCAGACGAAGTGAAAAAAAGACAACAATTTCGTCTACAACGGCTAGAAAAAGTGTAAATATATGCAAAGAAAAACCCACAAATAAATGCCTTCCTGAAAAAAAGGGCTTCCTGAAAAAAACGTGATAAGGAGATGCTTGAAAAAAATACTTGTGGTTGGTTCTGATTCCTCCAGCACTAATGTGTGATGGGTAACTATTTGTTTGCATATGACTGATACGAAAAAAAAATACGTTGTAAAATTAGTCACTTTAAATGTATAAAAAAACCCTTCTGATTATTGCATGCAATAAAGCAAAATAACTTTGAAAGGTGCAACAACTCAATGTGAAAAATAAATAGTCCATGTGTTTTTAGAAATGTCTTACTTTATTTATATGCATGCTTTTTTCTATAGGACGGAATTAATGCATTATGATGTCATTTGGAATGTTTCTGTTATTATGACTTAAAATGAGTAAACATAGTGGTTTGATAATAAATGACTTCTCCCAATCATTCATGTTTTCTGACAAATGACCAAAAATTCTAATATTTTCCCTGGGTGTGTAAACTTTGAGCACATCTGCAATAACAAACCGACCCATTTCAGGAACCCCCTTGTGTCTGCTTTGAGGAAATTGCAATGTTGCACAAAAACCTTTAGAATATATTCATTCTGATGTTTTAGCAAACTTGAGCATTAATGTTAAGCCAATTCACTGGCGATTAACAAACCTAACAGAAAAAGGAGATAATTTGGACATAGGGCACACTATTATACTTTCCGGTCTGGTTATCATTTGCAGCAAGTGAACATGATGCTAGAGGAACCACAAACCAAAGTGTACAGATATGATCGTTATCTGATGGAGCAAACAATGCTGAGACGCATCACTTTTATCACACGTGCCCAAAATAGCTTTTTTGGCAACTCTTTAAACCATGGGAAATATAGAATAACTTCCACAGAAACTTAAAATGGACTCAAAGCTTCTGAAAATAACGAGTATTTAAGCTTTTTCATCGTACACCAGCATCCAATTAGTTATTTGCTCAAGTAGTAGTCAATTACTAGTTACCTTTAATCCAAATAACATGAGTAAATAAACATAAACATGATTTTATTTGAATATCTATTTAAACAAGCTAAAAGAGAACAAAATAGAAGTTTAGTTTGTGTTTTCTTTCGCCAGTTCCTTTAAGGAAAAGACGTGTTACAGAGAGATACAGTTGCTTAGCAGAGGAGGAACTGTGCATTATTTTATAGAAGTTTTGATCATTTTTTTTACCAAGTGCTGAGAAACGGAATGATTTATAAATATACATTTAAAAGTTAATTAAAAAATTCAATTAAAAGTTAATATAAAACAAAAATTTAGCTTTTATGTCAATGCATGTAGAAAATGGTCCACTGAATCATATGATTTATTCAAAGGAACCGAATCATCTAACTGTGAACATTTTATCTAAACCTGTATACTATAAAGAAATGTTCAATGCAGATTTTTAGGATAATGTGAAGCTAAATGAGTAAACAAATATCAATAGAAAATAATAGTAAATATATCAACATGGTTGAACACCATCACCCCCACAAAAATGTACCATGCCTGCACTAAGGTGTGGCTATAATGCCAATGATGGGTGTTAGATGCAACATCACCATAGACATTCATAGATAGATATAAATAGTGGCTATTGTAGTATAACATATTTAAAATCATATTATTTTGAGATAGAACAGGAAGTTCCTTCACAACAGGAAGTTACAAGTTGCTTGAAATAAAGCAGCACAACTAAACAGTGGAGTTTTTGCTCTGTTGATTCTGAGGGTGACAGACATCTGGCGACAGTCTCCCCTTTCTGCCTCAATGAGAATTAGTTTAAAAAAGCTGTGTTTTCTGTTACATCTTCTTAAACCTTGTTTCCAGAGTCTTCTGTAATAGGTTATGATATAACACCATTTACACATATCCATTGAACAAGTGTTTATTTATACCCCCCCCTCCCCGTTTGAAACAGCACTCTAGTTGTTGTGCTAGGTACTAGCTATTAGTTTTAAGTTAACTCAATGATCCTAGAGTAAGATGAATCAAGCTTAGATGTCATGATCATGTGACCAATCTTTGTCAGTTGTTCTCAATCCTCCTTTAAGATCGTGATGAGTTTCACTTAAAAAACTGGTTTCACTGGTGCTTTCGAACAGACCTCATGAGTTTTATTTGACATTTAAAATTTCACTCTATGTGGAACGAACGTGTGTAAAATTCAAGTTTCACTTTTTATTGGAAGTTTTTGAAATACATAAACCTTTTTAAGGAAATTAAATCATATTCTAAACTCTACATTTTGGGATTTTAAAGTGTCATATTTTTATTATAATCCATATTCTGGTAAACATAAAAAACAACAACTCAAAAAACATTAGTGAAGAGCTAAAAATGCCCTAATAAATGATCAAATAATGTTAGAGACATTTGATTATCCCTGCACTCATCTCCAAAATGTGACAAATCATAATGCATTTTAAAAAAACCGTGATCACACCACCGTTATCAGTTTTCCATCTACACTGCAAGCAAAGTTGCATGTACCGAGCTGAAAGATGTACGCACAGATTAACAAGAAGAGGAGGGGGACAGCCCGGCACTTCCTTATAAAACCACTTATCAATCTTTCTGATCTCCAAAGCCTAGTCTTACACGGTCTCAGAGAAATCTTCAGTCCTCATCAAAGCCAACGAAAGGATGAAGACGGCATCTTCAGTGTGTCTGCTGCTCGGGCTGATTCTGCAGGGTAGCGGTGATGCTCAGGCTCAGCGTAAGTTCCTTCACTCTTAGAAATAAAAGGGAGATCTTTTGCAGAAAGTTCAGGATAAAGGGGCTTCAATGGTCAACCAAATAATGGAAATGTACAACAGTCAGCGTCCGTCCAATTATGATACAACTGATGGAGATAAAGATCTTATGTAGAAGGCTATTGTAAAATAGGGGTTTTAGGATTAAAGTATTGTCTTATTTTAAAAGTTATTAACAATGTTTCTTTCTTTATTCTATATGCATTGATCTTCAAAGTTTGAAAGAGAGGTGGAAAGTTCTCTAAATCTTCAGCATGAATTATTCACTGATCTGATTCTGAATAGGTCAACTCAGAAATTAACCAAAAAGAGAAGGACATGGAAAAATACGGCAAAAAAAGAAGCAAAAATTCAGAAAACAGAAAAATTTGAGTTAATTTTTAAATTCATATCTAATGCTGCAGGTTAAATTAAAAGAAGAGGGAAGAAAAGGGTTTTATATTAATAGAAAAAGTTTTAATCCCGTTTTTCCTGATTCATCAGTTCAGAAAAATTATTAAGAAAAATGTTCACCAAAATAGAACCAAACCATTAAAATTCTCGCACCTTAAATAAAACAGTGTTTCACTATTTTGAGCCGATATATCTCCTTTCAGAGTGAGATCTTCCTTTCGTTTTTACTTTTCAATTTGACTTTCATTTTCAGGGATAGAATGTCCTAAAACTATTGATACATCAAAAAAAAGGTGAAATTCATTAACATAACGTAAAATTTTAGACAGATACCTTGTTTATTAAAATGGGATCACCTCACAGATTGCTCCCAGAAAATGCCTGAAGAAATCTTTAATTGATTTCATCTAGAAATTTAGAATAGCAACGCTGTAAAACAAAATAATTAAATAAGGAAATAAAAGTTTTGATGGATTTAATGTATTACAAAACTTTTAAAAATTACTATTTTAAATAAATACCTAAACTATTAAAAAATATTAAAACTTCCCGAAGTTAGGTCAACTTTTATGATTTGATCTGGAAATCAAACTATAGATAATGATCTGAAAATAAAATAAAAGTTCATCAGTACAACTTCAAGCACATTTTTATCAGAATCTTACATTTGAATTGAACTCTAAAAACATTTATCATTCTGTAGTAGTTTGCAGTTTTCTCATCTTTTAAAGAGTTCAAGAAAAAAGTGAAATAACCTAATTATCAGAACATTTTTAAGTTTGGCGGCACAACTTTGAGCACATTACAATAAAAAAAATGGGTCTCAAAACAAATATTTTATAGTGGTTATAGTGCCCTTTAATTTTGAGTCCTCTGCATTTTAGGAGTTCAAGAATATGATTATTACTATTCAACCGTAATATGATGGTAGCATTTTTATTTTAAAAAAGATGTAAATTCTCACCAACAGCACTTGCAAACGGAGTTCCTTCCACATGTTGCTTCGGCTTCATCGATTTCAAGATTCCGCCAGGCAGAATTTTAAGAGCTGAAAAAACAAGCCCCCTGTGCCCTGATAAAGGAATCTTGTAAGAATTTCAGTCATAAACCCTAACATCGAGTGCATTTCCTTCCTTTCATTCATGTGTGTGCCATCGTTCACTTTCCTCTCAGGGTTTCGACTCAGAGGACACAATTCTGTGTGGATCCAAACGAGGCCTGGATCAAGAAAGTGATGGGGAAATAAATAGCAGAGAAAAACAGCCTCCATATCATCTTTCTGCTTTTCTCAACAGATCACGTCACACGTTTTCCACATTGTTTAAAACTTTTTTTTACGTTGATTCATTTAAATGCCAAGACATGCATTTGCTGATACCTGGGAACCTTTGACTGGTGTATTTGTCTCCGTAGGGGTGTCTTGATTCATAGGGGTATATTTCACATATATTTGTAACTCGTCTATAAATATACATGGAGTGTCCCGCATATGGTGCATCCTTGTTTGACAGGTTGATTGTGTTATCGGGTTGATGGGCAGTTTTCCTCCTCTGAACACTTTTACCCTGATCTCCTCCGAATCATTCAGATGTTCATAAGCAAACTTAATATAGCACAACACAATAAGATTATCAATAAGATCCTATTGGGTAGATCTATGGTGGATTCTAACTGGTGTCATTGACACTCCCTAAAGTGAAATCTTAACATGGAGCTCTAAACAGCAGATGTTTATTTTTAGTTTCTTCATTTGCATAAAATCATTTTAACTATTGATTCTAGGCACAAATTCTTTTTGCACTTGGCAAAACCACTGATAAACGTTTTGCAACTGCTTTTGTCTCACTGCTGAAATAAACCTCTCTTACTTTTGTGGACTAAGCGTTTCTTTGTGGGCAAATGCAAAAAATTAGAAAAATTAAAAAAAATACAGGCACAAACACCTCTTTCACAGAAAATTAAATGGATGGGTACTGAAAGGGGCTTTTTTCCCTCCATTAAAAATTTGCCATTTTGGAATTTATTCAGCCAATCTTCAGATTAGCACTGTTAGCATACGTTAACTTCAAGTTAGCATAGATCACGGAACCTGATTAGACCATTAGCATTTCAATATCAACTACTTTCCTCACCCTTTGATTAAGTTTAACCATTTTGGAATTTATTTAGCCATTTGATTAGCATAGTTAACAGTCAACATTACGTTAGCATACATCCTTGACCTGATTGGACCGTCAAAAAATATCCACAATCCACATTCCCCATTTAACACTTTATTCCTTTACGGTTACATTGATTTGTAATCATGGACTTTATAAAAAATAAAATAATTATTAGCCACATAGCCCTCAGATTAGCGTAGCTTAGCATACGTCATTGAACCTAGTACGACCACTAGCATTTAACTAGTTTCCATAATCATACCATATCTTTCCCACTTAAAACTTGACTCTTTTAGAGTTACATTGAATTAAATATAATATATATATAAATATATTGAAATGATGATATTTAATCAATTAGTTTAAAGCCCCTAAAATTGCTACGATAAGTTCCAATTTTTAACTGTTAAATTACTACAGAGTTATGAGTCAAGATGCAAAGGAGAGGTTTCCTTTTATTTTAATAAACAGCCCTGTTATTTCATAAATTCAGAGTCAGTGTTAATTGTGCGTTAAATAACACATTTGTCATAAAAAGGTTTTGAATTTTACTGAATTAATTTGATTTGGCGTTCAAGCATTGACTACATGCAGGCTACTTAACAATTTATTACCGTAAATAGCTACACATTGTAATCTCTGGACGTTTGCTTCCAAAAATTGTATCTGGACCTCAATAGATTCACAACCTCAGGTTTACCTGAGATCTTGACGCAGTGTCCTAAACACAGATTAGAAAAGAAAACAGACATTAAAAGCATAACAACCAGGTTTAATAATGTACAGTTAGACAAGAAATAAAGGAAGATAACATGATGAAAAAACAAGTGGCGATAAAATAAAAAACACATACAAAAACACAACAAAACAAATATTTTAGCGGCATCAATCTAACATTTAGGAATAAATGCTTAAAAGTGATCTTTTCTCACCCAAATACTGCTCTAAAAAAACTGAGTGGTTTAGCAATCCACCACAGGAAGAACAGACACTGAATTTGCATAAACAGGAACCTGTAAAATACAAAATAACACGTGAGCCACTGAAAGGCTAAGTACAGGTCCCGATAAATGTGCGCGTTCCAAAATTTCCTCAATACCGTCATCAGTTGCATTCAAGAGAAAGTCAAGATGCAGGTTTAAAACACTAAGGGAATGAATCACGAACATTTTTCTTTTTGAACAAACCGTTCCTTTAATGTTGAGAATTCTGCAAATGTTTCTGCGAATGGTTAAACAGAAACACACAATTGATGTCACAACGCAAAACGAGTTAATAAAGAGTTATAATAATAGTAAGTCAGGCGTAAAGGCTTATTAAAATAAAACAGTTGTAACTAAGGCTGTGCTTTTCAGCAACACCCTTGACATTATCATCGATCCGGATAAAAACATGACTAATGCCATTTAGGACGCCATCTAGTGTTTGGTGGGGATGTGGTTATCTACATGAACAGCAAACAATTTATGATGTAGCTGTCTAGAGACTGGTTAAGCCCCACCCACTGAACATGCAGCCTTACCTACTGAACGTGGAGCCGTGCGTACATGTCGTCTCATTAGTTGTACAACAACACCCCAATCCTAACCCGTTTTGCATGGTAGTGAGTTCTCAATTTAATGTTCAAAGGGTGGGGCTCCATATTCAGTGGGTGGGGCTTATCCCATCTGCAGACAGGGGTACTTAAAGAATCCTATGACATGGTTTGTGTCGATTCAGCGGTTAAATGATGCTTGTGACCCCAAATAAAACCACATGCTATCGAATATTACCACAAACCAACTTTCTTTAGCCGTGCTATTAATTCCTGCATTTATTATTGGTTCCTAAGCACAAGTCCCTTTCAAACCGTGCAGCTCTCCATCATGAAACCTTCACCCACGAAACCTTCAAATGTGTAAAAAAAAAAAATCCTTCTGGCCATTATTACAAAACGATTGTATAACATGTTATTTTTGAAGGAATACTGGGTAATATTCCTATTATTTTGGATTATTTTAGAGAGAGAGGGTAAAATTCATACGCTGTAATATTACAGTCAGCCACAAGAGGGCGATGAATGTGAACATTTAATTCCCGAAAGAGAAAACTTTTTGATGAGTTTCTGCTGAGGTGAAAAAAAAAAACATCTGAACATCGAAAAAGAAGTTTCTGGATTTAAGTGGAATGCTGCTGTGCAATGCCTTTAAAAGATCTTTCCCTTTTTCTTGTTCTTTTCCATTGTCCTGTGGAAAAAAGATGAAAAAAAATGTTACAGAATTCTGATCAGAGGGTGTAAAAATGATTCGTTTAAGCTGTTTGTGAATAGTACAGTGGTGTAACGCATCGCAAAAAATAGGTTTGCATTTTATACCATGCATTGAACAGTCTTCAAAGATGGAGTTCTATTTGAAAAACTGCTGTATTTTTAGTTTATACATAGAGTAGCATGCCTTAAACACTAGCAACGTATCATTAAGTGAAAGCTGCAGTAGCTCAGAGTAAATATGTGTCAAATCACAAAGAGTATTGAGGAATAGTGTGTTGTTACTTTTGCTAAAGCAGCAGTATTTCTAAGATTTTTATAGAACATTTTTATGCCCTAAATTTCCCATTGAAATCAATAGGAATCCAAACGTGAGCCGCACGGTGAGTGAAGTCACACTTTTTGAATGGAAGCTGCAGTCATGGGGGAGTGGGTATTTTAATCTTACTTTTATCTTTGATTAGGAGTTCAACTCCCTCAACTTTTACATTAGTTTTCAGCCAAATAAACATTTACAGCACCCACGACAGCAACAAGTTACTTTTATAGGAAATGCTAATTTTGTCTAGTTCTACTGCACAAATAAGTTGAATACAATTTTGAAATTTGGCACAAAATGGTAAACAATTTTTTAATTATATTTTTTTTATAAAAGACATTGTGATAAACATGATTATGCCTTCATTTTATTTACAAGTAGAATTTTTTTTTATAATCTATTATGAGAATAGGAAGTTACAACACAAACAGGAAGTTAAATCACAACCAGGAACTCACAAACGTCCAACCCCCCGCCCGTGTTTCTTTATCCCTCTCTTTATTCAGTGCAGTATTGTGTTAACACAGCATTGTGTTAGCCCTGTTAGCATCTCCAATGTTTTAAACTAAACAAAGCAGCATTTTTTGTTCAATCTTACACCTAGCTTCCAGAGTCTTCTGTAACAGGGTAGGAATTAAAATTGAATAACAAAATGCAATCTTTCTGCAATATTTTATATTTTTTTCAAAATATTCAACACCTATTAACAAATGTAGAATTATATCGTATTCAATCAGGTCAATTTAAACATTGACTTACATTCTAATCGATGTTTTAATTAATTTATTTCTTGCACGTTTGTTTTGTGCATCAGCAAAGATCTAATGTAAAGAAATCTCAGATTAATGAGACCTAATGAGATTAAATGCAATCCGTTACACCCCTATTATATGGAATACTTGCATAAGCCCTTCTAGTGCTACAGAGAAACCAGAGCAATCCTTACTTTGAAGCATCCAGTTTCTGCTGCTCCATGACCCTCTGCTGCGTCTCCCAGTTTATCTTCTCCTCCTCAAACAGGCGCCTCTTCTCCTCCAGCTCCTTATACTGAGCTTCTAGATTCTTCTTCATCTGCTCATGGCGTCGCTCCAGCTATAGCAAAATAATGTAAAACACTGCTTTAAACTTGTAGGAGCATTTCTTTTTCATGGTGGAACAGAAAAAAGCAGACATTTTTTTGCGATGTGGACTGGTTTAATGTAGCCATTTTTTAATGTACGCTGTTTAAATGTTTAGCACGCACGGACACTTTTAGTCAAATTATCAAAAGTTAACATCAGTTTTTAATGCTATTTAAAATAAACATTTGAAATTTGTATTACTAACTAATTATGGGACCAAGACAAAGGTCCAAAAAAGGTCTATTGGAATGACTTTCCAAAACCATCAGAAAGTTAATTATTTTCGTCTCATATTTGAACAAACTCCTCCTGAAGATTGTATCTGTATTGACCTTCGGTCAAATAACATGTACCCTCAACGGCAACTGAAAGGAGATGACGTCAAAGGTGCTCGGGGTACTTGGATTGCTGCTTGCAGCTTTAATTTAGTTTAAATGCATCCTTCCATTTTCAAGAGCATTTTTTTTTACAATACGACATGAAAGAAAACCATTCAAATTATTTGATCATCTTCACCAACACACCTCGGCTTCAGAGT
Source organism: Danionella cerebrum (assembly GCA_007224835.1). Classification (NCBI taxonomy): domain Eukaryota; kingdom Metazoa; phylum Chordata; class Actinopteri; order Cypriniformes; family Danionidae; genus Danionella; species Danionella cerebrum. Next base: position 14,296 of record SRMA01025515.1, read on the forward strand.
CCTTCAGTTTCTGCTTCTTCTCTTTGACCTTCATCTCAAAGACCTGCTCCATCTCGGTCTCCATCTTCTTCATCTTCATCACATGCTCCCTCCTCTCCTCCTCCATTTGGGCCAGAGGGCTTCTGCAAGGTTAGAAACATTTTAATGGTTAAAATGCGCAACAATTCTGGAACCTTTGTTGATTTTGAACTAAACAAATTTGTTTTTCTACTTTGTGAGCTGGCCTTTGCTCCTGGTGGCATCCACCCCATTGCAGGTGACAGCAGCCAGCTTCTTGCTTCGATAGTTTTCGTAGTGAACATTGTTTGTCACGTCCTTCAGGTCCTGCATGTGAGTCCTGGAACAAAGCAATAGTGAGAGAACTGGTCAGAAGGCCTCAAAACTCTTTCTCTAGCTTCTAAATCCCATTTCACCTGATGAGCATGTTCCTCAGGACGGTGAAGTCACAGTGCTCACCGTTCTCCACTGAAACAGGAAGAAATACATCTTTTAGACAACAAACATTTAGTGACCTTCCAAAAAAATTATCATAACCAAAAATGTGTATTGCATAATTCTGCAGGATTAGCAAGATAGCTTCCAGTTAAAAATTAATGTCTTTAAAATATTTTTAAAACGAAAATTTTAAAATGAAAGTGAAAGACAGCTGCCCACTTGAGGAAGTTGACCATTTTAATTTAACACAATTAATACGTAATCAAATCCCGATTGTGTTGTTTGTTTCAGGCTTCAACATCTTGTCTGGCACACCCTCTACCTTTCAGCCAATCATCTTTGGATGAATGTTTATTGTTATATATATATATACATTGAATAACGAACATTTCTTTTTTTCTTTGTTTAGTTAGGTGACTAATTCTGAGCATGTGCAGACTCTTGCTCGCCATCATCTCAGGATGCGCTCACACCTCTAGTTCGTTTCATTTGGTCTGGACATTCTACACTCTTCTGCAGATTTAGTCGACTTTCACACCACACTAAACGCTTTGGTCTGTATTAAAAGAAAAATGCAGTCATGTGACATCTTTATTGTACGAGTTTCCTTGACTGCTTTTCGATTAGTTAGCATGAACCTGCACACGGAAGTAAACAACGGAAGTCCGGATCTTAGTTCGATCACATTCTCACCACAAACTAACCACTCTAGAGTTCTTCTGGAACTGTACCAAAACCACCTCCTCATTTTTTTGTCCACTTTTCGTCTGAATTATATTTTGGTCGTTGCTTTATCACCTGCCCAAACAAACCGTATTAAAAGGGAAAGCAAACTAAACAAGTGAGGTGTGAAACCCCCTCAGCGCTCAGTTTCCATTGACTTAATGCTGAAATAAACCAATACCACGAACTGGAGATGGGCCGTAAAATATTTTTACTACAAACAAAAAAAAATGTAAAAACAAATTTGCGCCAACATGAGTTACTTTTTTTGCTAGGTGCTCGATGCCATGCCTTTTTTTGTGAAAAAATGCCATGAATACATTCGAAACCAATCCACGGCATACTCCTTGATCACTTGACTATGATGGCAAAGTCTTCAATGTTCTTCACCTAAACATATATTTTAGGTGCCAAACAACAAAGCTGTGCACACATCTATTGTGTTTGTTCCATTGAAGTCAACGGAAGCCCAATCTGAACTAAACCCAATCTTTAGAACTGTATGCTCTAAAAACAAAATTAGCTTAGGCCAATTCCAATAGACTTATGACGCCAGTGTACATTATGCTAATTAGCCGCCATTTTGAATCATCATCAACTTTTGCAAATTCCTCCAAGAATGATTATCAGATTTTCCTCTGACTGTGCTGACTACAAGAATTCAATTAGATGAACAATTATAACATAACGCTCGCCAAAATCTCAGTAATGCTTTACTATATCAACACCAAACTTGTTGGATGTTATGATCTGAGATTACCAGCAGACTTTTTTCCAGGACTATGGCAAGAACACATATTGATTCAACCATATTCAGGTACATTTCTCACAAATTTAAATCGAAAACCAACTCCCAGACTTCAAGTCCAATTCTTACCAAATTGGAATCCGAACAGCCGGAAAAAGTTACGAATTTCGTCTCAATTGAAGTTACAGTTAAAGTTTAGCGCCATGACGAATTCTACGAGGCAAGTCTAACTTAAAGATGCACCTCTACAACCATTGGCCCCAAACATTGGTGTGTCATCAGTGCTTAACGTTCACCACACAATAAAGCTGGAAACAGAGCCAACTTTCCAGTCAAACTTTTTAAACTTCCTAATAGGGCTAAAGCTCTTGAATTTGTACGTTTTAGATCAATAATTGAATATCAATTCAATAATTCCCTACAATTCAATAAAAATGTGCTCATTTGTCTATGTGCTTCTTGAAGTTTGGCCCCTTAATACTGCTTGTACTTATTTTTATTATTGTTCATATTTTGGACAATATGGACAGGTCTTGACCATGCGGTATCTATAAACAAACTTAAATTCTCACGCAATCAACATAAAACAACATAGGATCACACACTGAGGCCGTAAGCAAAACAAACATGATAAACACAACACAGGTGGGAATAATGAACAGATCAACAGACACGGGTCAGGTGGCTGTCAAATGAATCAACAAAACAGTTGGTGTTTAGTACGTCACAATATAAGCCTCAGGTTAGCAGCTCAGACTCCTGTTAAGGGCCATACACAGCTCTGGATAATCTGTTTTCTGATGAATGGTTAAAAATGAAACATCATCTGTGAGTCTGTTACGACATTTACTGATCCCTAAGCAAACTTCTTACCTAAATGAAGAACCACCCCAAGTGTCAATCCCCTACAACCACCTACCTGTGAGAGAGCAGTCGAGGGGCCACTACGACTAAAAAGTGCTGTATTGTGGGAAGGGTTACATGGCATAGAAATGATGAGCAGAGAAGGCAGCCAAATGAAGCTAGGAGCAGGGAGTGGAGCCATGTCTAAAGGAATCATGGGAATTGTAGTTTCAGTTTGGATGGGTGAGCAAACTTCTGATGCTGAGAGGTTTAGATTAGGGCTGGGCGATATGGACCAAAAGTCATATCCCGATATATTTAGGCTGAATATCGATATACGATATATATCCCGATATTTTTATCAAAAAGTGAGAGCAATTGTTTAGTCACAGTCAAACCCAAATATGACATTTCACAAGTAGTTTTATTTAAACTGGCCGGATGAAACAATACTCAGCTGTTCCCTTGTTTTTGGGAATAAAATTTAAATATATTTGAATACGCAAATAAAATATAAAAATCTAAAGTTTGTATAATGCTGTACATTCATAAATTATTAAAATATTCAATGCTGTAAGCAACTTAGGCGATTGCATTCTTTTAAACTTTTTAAACAATATTTATAGTTTTACAATGTGTTACAAGTAAATTTGACATCTACGCGGCATATAAGCAAAATAAAAATTAAAACTTTTTCATGAGTAAACATTTTATGTGAACTCTCATTGGCTTAGTCTGTGTAATCACGTGATTGAATGCGCGTTCACGCAAGAGGGGAGTCGGAATCTGCCGGGGAGTCGAAATATGGCACAACGACGGTACACCGCGGGAAAATGAAGCTTGAAGGGAGCTTTGTGTCGGGGCTGGAGCTTTTGCGGCTTGCGGTTGGCTTGCAGCTGGGGCCTCGGCAGCGCGCAGTTTCACACACTCTTCATACTGCAGTTTGTGCCACTGTTTTAGATGGTGAAAAAGATTTGTAGTGCTTCCACCCCTGGCTGTAACTTCTTTATGGCACTCCTTACATATGACATGGTTTTGTTTCTCATCAGAAACTTTGAATCCGAACCATCTCCATATTACTGAGCCGCTACTTTTTTTGTTTACCAACTAATTTCTCCGCATGCTCAGCAGATGTTGTTGCTTCCTCCATGTTTGTTGAAGAGTGCCGGCGGATTGTCTGCTCCAGAGTCCAGCCCCTCCCCGCTCTGTGCCTGAAAGAGGAGGGGCGTGGCCAGGGGCGCGCGAAGTAGTGTTGAGAGCTCCGGGTTAAAGCAGTTTGCTCACAGCGCAGTTTGAACTACGCAGCCTGTATCGATATATGCGATATGGTCAAATTTCATATCTCGTTTAAAAATATATCGATATATTTTTAATATCGATATATCGCCCAGCCCTAGTTTAGATGGTGCCTTGAAACGGCTTAGTGTGTTACAGTAGCGTTAGATAACCTCGCATCAGAGTTTTTTTTTTTTTTACAAAGATGCTTTGTATTCAACTTAAATAACTGGCAGTGAGGGTTGCAAATAAATCATGGGAGCCATGCATGTCTGGACGCATCATAGCGGGGCCGGCTTTAATATTTATGATGGAAATCGATCAAACATCATCATAAATATTCTGACCATTCAATGATCAGTTTATTTCTGGTTGAGAATTTGCATTTTCTCTTTAGTTCTATAAATATCTGCAATAAGTCAATGTCCATCAGCATACAAAAACCATGTAAAACTTCTTTCTAGACTAATACATCTGTATAAGGGACGTTTTTTCGATTAGACTAGGAAGAAACCTCAAATATCAAGGTAAAAAGGGAAATTCTTAATACAGTCACGATTTTATCACCTACAGGTGTTGGCCATACCATTTACGGTGGTATGCAAATTTGGGCACCCCTGAAAATTCTCAGGATTTTTCTTTAAAAATCATTGGTTGTCTGAATAAGAAATTTCAGTTTTGTAAATAAAATGCGCAAGAATTACAAAATTAGATGTGCATAAATGTTGGTTTACCAGAGCTATATGCAGATACTATCCACTAAACGAGGGATCTATGTAGATGTTAGACAGTTTTACAGGGTAGCAGATATTTGATCACAAATCTGATGATCAGCTGAGAATCAGAGAAGCGGAGAGGTGAAAGAGGGGGGGACTGAACAGAACAAATGATTTTGTTTACCAACAATGCCCTCTGTCGGTGATGGAAAAGAGCAGATAGAAAGAAAAAAAGAGAAAAGAAAGAATGACACGTAAACAACCGAGGGGAAACAAACACTACAGTACTTCCAAATGAAAACCTTTGGAGGATTGTAAAGAAAGAAAGGGGGGAGTAAAACCACAACAGGACACTTGTGGTCTATGATGAAAAGAGGGGGTGACATTCTTCTTCAAGCGCTCTTCCAGCCCGGGGGGCATGTTTCTTTAACACCCCCTTGGTTTACCAGTGGTAGAGTCCTCATAACAGACTCAAATAGGTCATGCTGATTTGGGACGCACCTTCTGCCACACCCCAGGGATACTGGCGCCCTCTGACCTTCCTGCCATTGACTTCTATCACCACATTGCTTCCCACCACAGCCAGAGGCATCTTCTCCTGCGGGGACAGAGCGTAATTTGTTACAGTCCACCAATTCTCATCGAGCTGTAGAGCTACAGACCAATCAAAAAGCTTCATCATACTGGCTTCGATCGGCATATTCCGTCACAGAAATTGATAATCATCGTTTAACTCTCTTTACCTTTATCTTTCGGATGAGCTTGCTGTCCTCGTCATCCTCTGTGTCTGGAAACTCATAGATCTTGATTTTGTGCTCCTGGATCTCCTTCATGATCTAATGAGGAAATGCATAGGGATTTGAAACTAGATGTACGCAAACTTTGTTGTTTAAAACTATTATTTTAATCTCAATTTTGCAATGAGTGACAAACCAATCCCCAAGTTTCTAAAATTTTCCCAAGTTGAGAGAAAAATATGCCAAATTGGTTGCTATGGACATGATAAAAGGATCCCCATGTCAATACAAGTAAAATATAGCAATACCCGTGTCTCTATGATTTTCCTAAGAGAAGATATTTATACGCCAATTGGTTGCTATGGTAAGACATTATGGTTGCTATGGAGGGGTTAGGTACATAATACAATGCTGCCCATGACAACACAAGTAAAATAAACCAACCCCCATGTCTATATGATTGTCTCAAGCTGAGATGGAGATATGCCAAATCGGTTGCTATGGTAAACGGTATATTTTTGGTATGGATGGGTAATCGACATTTACTTTTACTTCATGTTATGTAAACCAATCCCCATGTCTTTATTATTTTCCAAAGCTGAGATAAAGCTCTAAGAATTTGGTTGCTAGGGTTAACAGTTTGGTTGCTATGGAGTGGTCTATGATGTCATACAAATTTTAAAGCAATTGCTATGATTTACATAACCGAACCCCAATTCCTCTACGATATTTACTCTTGGGGATATTTTTGTATCCCGTTGTAAGACCTTTGGCACAGGGTTCAAATACTTATGCACAATCTTTGACGAGCCAACATAATTAACCAAATAGAGTTTGACATTTCTGTAAAGCGTAATCTGTCACCTGCTTCTTGAAGATCTGACACTCTTCTGGAGTGAGTGTATCTGCCTTGGCGATGAGTGGAATCACGTTGACTTTGTCGTGAAGACGCTTCATGAATTCGATATCCAGAGGCTTCAGGCTGGAAAACAAGGCGATTTCGATTTGTCAGTAATACTCCAAAATTCTCACACGTTAGGCTAAGAGTGTTCTTTAAATATGCCATTTTAAGATGGTATATGGTCTCCATCTACATGCACGAAGTTCCAATTCTCAGGAGGTACACGGCAAGGCACAATGGAGTGGTTTTATGGCTTTCGCACATCTCCGGCGTAGGATGTGCAGAGGCTCGACGGGGAAGCATAAACCCCTTTGCCTATGTTTTGCTTGTTCATGTAAAGTGGAATGGGTAGGGCTAAGGGGTACAACTGGAACTAGAGAGCCATATCGAATTTGGTTTAAATGTTAATACAAGGCAATTCATTAATGAACTGTTAAAGAAAGCTGACCAAAGGTATATTAGTGACATTAGATAAAGCTCTAACTGAAAATCACCAAGAAGTTTTTAATATGTAAATCTATGACCAATTAGAGAGAAGTGCCAAAGAAAGAAAAGTGAGCACATTTTGGAACTTTGGTGATTTTGCAGCAAGACGAAATGTGTGTTATTCAAAGTAACGTTTTTTTATAATAAAAAAAGCTATATTCACATAATTGAAAAGATGATAATCTGCACAGAAAAAAAATGTAAATTTCGCCATTTACTTTGAAGCACTAACATGCTAATCTTGTCATCTAGCGATTAGCAAGTGCCTGTCCTGGAGCACATGGTAACACGCGGAATAAGGAACCAGAGAAGTCATGTCATGGAGGAATGAAGCTTTCTCTCTCTGCATCCCTTTGTAGACAAAGAGGCTGTTCTTGGCCCAGAGCTGAGACTGAGTGTATGTTTGTCTGGCGCTGGGGGAGGGGGGGGGGGGTGTATATATGTTTATATACACTTCAGGAATGTCAAGCCTGAAGAAGCAACACAAAGGTCACCAAGATATGACAGCTCTGCCGAAATTACACATTTTATGTCACAATTGAAAGCATTTTTGTGAACTTTGCCAATAATAAAAATATCGTAAACCGTATCTACAACCATTACTTCTCATAATTTTTTAGCTCTTTAAGCAACTATATCTAATCAAGCTTAAATCAGATGTATTTAATAAAATTCACAGAGTTGTACTGAAGCCATTGTTACGAGTGGTTAAGTTCATTGTCTTGCTGAAAATTGCTCCCGAAGACCACTCAACTGTCTTTTGACAATACGGACTAGTTAACGTGTTCCTTCTCTGAAGAACACACACACAGTATAATGCTGCAACCACCATGCTTAACCAACAACGGTGAGTCTAATCTAAGTTTCTTTAGAAAAGAGAATTTCTCCACACGTCTTTTACTAAAAACATATAGATTGCAGTGCTGCAGAAAACAGTCATGTAAAAAAAAAAAAGAGTTATGTAGAGAGTTGGGAACCTCCTAGAACAACACAGAAGGCCCTTCTTCCTGACCACTCAACAATTGCTTCATAAATACATATTATTGCTAAGTAGGTGTGTAACGGTACGCTAAAATCGTATCGGTACAAAACAATAAGAACTTACATAATCTTTATTTTGAAAAGCTGCCAATACACAATAGAATTCTTGCATAAAATAAATAAAAGTGACACATTTGGGTGATATTTTAAATAAATTGCACTCTTTATAAAGAAAAACACATTTTTTTTAAATAAAAAAGAAATACTGCAACTAGTTAGGATCTGAAAACTTTTAACACTAGCAACAGCTTCAGCTTGTATATCAACAAAACTAACTATTCCAGTTTTAAGTTTTTGGCTAAAAAGTTTAACCTATCCACATTTTCTGAAGAGAGCACAGATCTGGTTGCAGTGACAATATCTCCAACAGTAGAAAATGTTGATGTGTTGCCTGCCCGATCTCCGTGGAACAATGTCGGCATACAACTTTAAATTTATCCACTCGTCTATCCCCGTTACGTATTTTAACAGAGAAGCCAGTGTTCCCAAACAGGAGAGTGTAGTGAGGTGGGAGGGTCTTCAAGCTCTGGCTTCTCTTTCGCTGTTGCAATTACTCGTGGCGTGTAGCTCTACTGTGCGTCACTCAATAGCGTCCGTGCGGAAACTCGCCTAGGAACATCGTTCCGCTGCGCTTAATATCGCGCTAATAATAAATTTATATTATTTAATAAAAATACCGAATACCAAAACGGTACGCAAGTGTACCAAACCGAACAGGCCGTACCGAAACGGTTCAATACATACCGTGAACCGTTACACCCCTATTGCTAAGCATAATCTTTTACACTATTATAATTGTGTATTTAAGCTATAACATAGAAAATATTCATCAAATGCACATAAACTGATAAATAGTAAAAGTCACACTGTGAACACATATACAAGGCTTGTTTAATTTATTTATTTACACAAAACTCCTTTTATTTTTAAAAACCTTTTATTCCCCAGCTTTTTACTCATTCCTGTTACCCTAAGCCATCCCCCTCCTGAAAAACTGGGGAATTTCTACAAGTCTGTTTTTCAGCAGGTAGTTGCATCACTTGGATTAGTAAAAGGTCGTGGGAAGATAAGTCCAACTGTTACAAAAAAGTGAAAAGTTACAACAAGCAAATAGCACCCATTCGGTGGAATGGCTTCTACCTTAACCAAGGAATGAAGTTTAAGTTCAAGATAAATGGCGTTAACTGAAAGTCATATATTTAATGGAAAATGTTATAATAAAAAGGCATAAATATAAATACATTAAAGTTTTTTGACCTGTAAATGATGTCATTTCTTACAAAAATGAGCCAGATTACAGAATAATTTGCACACCCATCTTACATCAAGCCCATTTCAGTGGGCATTATGTAAGGCATTTGGAACTTCACGTGGGTACTCCCCATCACCATCTGCTCATACAATCAATCCCCCTGTTAAAGCATTTAAATCAATGCATAGCAGCATGCTCTGGAGCTTTCATCCCACCACAATCATCCAGTGTTAATGTGCAAAATTCCAACCTCAACCCACTCCTGAACAACGTGCAAAATGTGTAAAAATCAGGACATGAGCATCTGTGGTGCTTCTATTTATAGCTGCTTGATTCATGCAAGGCTTAGTTTGTGGGGTGCGCAATACCTACCCATGGCCAGAGGGGGCGATGAAGTACAAGCAGCAGTGCACCCTGTTGTCAGGCATCTGCCTCCTGTTTACTCTAGATTCTGCATTCAGGAAGTCTTCAAACTTACTGTCGATGTAGTTAATGACAGGCTGCCAGCTGAAACAGAGGAGGAGGATGCGTCACAGTCACACAAGAATAGAGCTCTTGGACTTAAACCCATACCAAACAAATTACTGTTTTGTAACTGACCAGTTGCTGTTGTCCACTGCATCTCCAAATCCTGGAGTATCTACAATTGTCAGTGTGAGCTGGACACCCCCCTCCTTTATCAGCACTTTGGACTGTTCCACCTGAAATTGGACCACAAGTCGTTGCAGCAGGATATGACTTATTCTGACACTGCAACCTTCTTTGTGTGTTCTAGATACACGTCATTGACACTTGCTCTCAAACTTAAAAATACTACGACCCAGATGGAAGGTGCAGGCTGTAATGAAAGCCTAAAATTCATAGGGAAGGGTAAAATGTGAGTCGATCAGAGGATACCATCCAGTGGAGAAAAGCCCAAGAGTAACTTTTTGCAAGGCACTTGGTTATCACCACAGAAGAAGAGAGATTGTGTGGTTATATAGCTGCCTTGTTTACTTCAGTTGGATCACCCCAGACTTCATTTTGGTAGATAAGAATGAAGAATGCAGAATTGGAACTGGAGAGTGCACAACAAGGTTATTTCAGGTTTTAAAGCAGTCACAGATATCTACCCAACAACTGTCCATTTCTGAGCACTCTTGAGCCAGGAAATGGTTGATCATTACAAGTGTGAAAGCTATCATTTGGTTCCTGTTGTACAATGCCTTATTCGTTAAGCCATATTTACATGTTAAACTCCATTAACCAATAGTGTTGGATGTCAGAATGCTACAGACCGCTGTTGCACTCTCGCTTTCTCTCCCTCAACCTTGCTCGTATCGCATAAACTCACAGTTAAGTCACTGGTCACTGGTTTCAACTATAAAATAAAGTGTGAATTTAATAGGTATCTGACTAATCCATGTTCTGGTCTGGCTGAAAAAACCTTGTGTAAAGAATGCACCATAATTCCAGTTATTGAATATTTCAGAGTCCAGGCCTCAAAAAAGGAAGTCACCTGCTTTCATCATAATGTAACTGGGTCAAAAGCCACCCATTAAAAAGTATGCACTCTTTCAGCTAAATGTAAATTAACAAGTAAAATGTTAAAAATAAAGATGTTTTCCCTTCAGACAAACAAACAAAAAAAATCTTGGTATGAACTTAGGAGGCAAGGGTGCTTCTTCTTCCTCCTCCACTGTCTTGGCTGTGTTTATCAGAATTATGTATTTATACCCAGGAACGGATTGTACCTTATGTACAGCATAAACACAAATCTGTAACGCATTGGGGAGGAACAGCAAATGTCTTTGGATGAGTAATGGAATGAAAAATGCAAGTATTAAAGGGTTGGGTGCTTTGACCGATTCACCAATTCGGCTTTGATTTCTTGTAAAGTAATTTCTCTGTATTAGTAAATATTAGAAAATAAATATGTAGGTAACATAATAAATGGGTAACTATTTTGCTGAATATCTAAAGCCAATAAGAAAAGTGAAAATAATTCATCAATAAAAACTGCTTTTTGAGAGACTGAAATAAAGATGAAATAATACATAGTAAAAGGAGTGTGTAAAAAAGGTTAATGCTAACAAAATACATCTTTTCATTATGCCATCAATTACTTTAATAAAACACTTAGTAAAAACATTTTATTTCATAAATGATTGGGTAATATTATTAAATTATATTTTTAATTATAGAAACAATGTTGTCACAAGTTTTTGTGTGTTATACACACAAAAAAAACAGTTTACCTGGATAAAATTCAATCAAATGTTTTGATGAATACTTAACATAAAAAATATTTACGTTAAAAGCAATCTTCTCTATAGGTTTATAAATAAAGAAATCTTTACAGATGAATGGTGGATGCATAATCTTAAACCGAAAGTAAAACAGCACCTTGAAAACAAACATTTACCGCTCCCGTGCGACTCCCAGAGATGTGTAGGTGTAAAAACCTGATCAGCCATTCAGAAGTGAGAAGTACACAAAGAGGCATGTTTTAAAAATAAACACAAAGGACCCATGTGCGGTCAAACAATGTTTATAATTATATTTTGTGTTATATTTTGTGGCTATAGTTAATTTCTCTTCAAAACCACAAATTCTTGATTGAGGACAAAATAAAAGTCGTGTTGTAATAACAAAACTGAAAAACCACCAAGCACTAGTGTGAAAGTGCAGAGCAAGATGATCGTTTTCTTCATTTTGCTCAGACAATATCTGAAACAAGGCATTTTTAAATTTTGTTTAGTCACAGGTTACAAATGCGTATATAAAATTTCCTAGAGTGCTGATGCAGTCCCCTGACATAATCGACAAAATCAGTTCCTCAAGTGCCACAGCCCCGCACCATTTGGTTCCAACCATTCTTTATTTCCAAAAACCCTGAGATATGTCTGTTAATCAAGATCCAAACACTCAAGCCATTCCCAAAACAACTCAATAGGGCTCAGTTACAGAGCATGGTCACTCTATTTACATAAGGGTTATTTTACGAAAGGGTTTCCAAACGTAACAAGTAACGCATGTTATAGAAATCCAAGTTTTGTAGAGTTCCTTGTTGCAACACTTCCAAAATGAGTCAACAGATGAGTTTGACACATTCTTTACTCATTATCTTCCATCTGCATCAGTGCATTCAGCCTTGGGCCAAGTCAGACAGTGAACTGAGACATTCCCTTCAAGAGTCACTTTGAATGTCTTTATGATTTATGTTCCTCTTCTCCTGAAGTTATTTCAGCTGCTTTTAGTAAACGCGGCCTATTCTCACAGGCCTAGTTATTTTTGGCTGACCCTCTTTCTCTACAACTGCACTCTCACATTTTCTTGCTAACAAAATAGAACCACAACCGTTTGGTTGCTCAAAATCAAGATATACATAAAGTAAGATTATGCGAGACATTTTTAGTTAATGCAAATGCTGAACACTAGAATATGTAAATTTTGATCTCAAAACACAAATGTCAAAACGTTCCATCTATATAAATACATCATCATAGAACCACAAAGACAGCCACACATCACAAAGAGGCCTGTGGCCAGACTTAAAAAAAACATTTTGATGAACTATATACACATTTGAGATCGTTTAAAGGTTCTCAAATGGAAGCATGGACACACAAAGCTTTAAAATATTACCATAGCGAGGAAACAGCAGGGAATGCAATGGATAAAACAATACTAAATGGACAAATGTAATAAATATATATAAATCTAAAAATAACAGCGATTAGCACTCCATGATATTACATCATCCAAAACAAATGAACTTTGATCAATGGTCATCAACAGCTGGAGGCTGGGTTCTAGTTTTTTTTACAATAACCCTATAGCCATGCAGCATTGAGTCACTGTGGATGGAGGCTCTAGGGCATGGCTAATATCTGGATTAGGACTGTAATCATTACGATACATTCCAGGAAGCAAGTGATTGGCTTTTATTGATTCATTTAAACCAATGTGTGTTTAAGGGTCCATTTTTATGCCAATGTTTTTATGCAAGGATTAATATACAATTTACTGCCTGGGACGTGTTTGCACCAAACCAGAAATGCAACACGTCATTTTCAATATTTACCGTACACCAGTGTTTGAATTTGAGTCGTGTAATTAAAGCTTTGACTCAACTGTGCTTCAAACACAAACTGAACCATCATTCGCCAGCACGTACTTATGTGGACGTGGATTTCCTGCTTTGCCAAACATAAAAACAAAACACACAGAAACACTTTGTGTGTAAAACATTTAGATGTTTTAATATCTGAGAGTCCTAGATTCTAAAAAGAACCATAGGCGGATTTTTCTCCTTTTGAGCATTAATAAATATAAATGAATAAGTAAAACGTTTTGCTTCAGAGAAAACAAAAAAAACCTCCAATCTAACAGCATTTTCCCAAGCTTTAAATGACTAGAGAAGCAAAGGTGCTTCTTCTTCCTCCTTCACCATCTTGGTTATGTTTGTCTGGACATGTAATTATGCCCAGCAATGGCTTGCACCTAGCATATAGTGTGAATGTAAAACTATGTTAAATCTGTAAGCAATTTTCTGCTTCGTCTAACATCTAAAAATAAACAAAACAAAACAAGTGTCTTGTTGTGTGGAAAACTATAGAAGAGGTAACACTGTACCTTATGTACCTTTCGTCATACATAAGGCACAATCCATTCCTGGGCATAATTTCACGTGCTGATAAACATTGCCAAGACGGTGAATGAAGAAGAAGAAGCACCCTTGCCTCCTAAGTCATATAAAGCTTCTATTCTATTGTTTTTTGTCTGAATCATCTTTCCTTTTTTGAGCCCTGGACTCTGAAATTCGGTTTAAAAATGTTTGATGTCTTTCTGGATCCAAGGCTCTTGTAATATGCAAAGTAAGATTTTACGTGGTTGCCACAGCTGCTAATAATTTTGTCCTTAACTGTAGGACCAAAGACCACCCAAAAACTATGAGATTGCAAAAAATCTATATAGCAGGCCTCCATTGCACCATGGAGGGCAGTGTTTCCCTTACCATTATATTAGGGGGGCGGCCCGCCACCCCCCAACGGCACCCCCCGCCCCCCTTGAAGGTCAAGTTAATTTTATTTTATTTTCGTCGAAAAACGACAGAAGTAATTTATATATAACAGGTCTTTGCTTTTTTTCTTTTATTAAACTAAATAGCAGCACGGCGGAGTTCCGCTCCGATGCGCGCGCACACACACACCCATCAGCGGACAGAGACCGCGCTTTAAACGCTCCCAAGGTGGTGACGAGTACAACACGTGTTCTGCTGCGAGCAGCAGCCGGTGTAGCTTTCCTACTCCGAATCAAAGTACAGAAAAGAGCCCAAGTGCTGCATGTCCTGCCCCTGACAAGCAGCAAAAGTCTAGCCACCACAGAACGACAGGTTTTGACCCAGCTTGGCTGTCAGAGGGGAAATACTCCCCCTGGCTGTACAAGACTGATCTTGGTAAGTAAGTAAATACACACAAGCATGAATAAACGAATTGATAAATAAATTGCTTAATTAATAGCTAGCTACTAGTTAGTTATACAATGGCATTTCCTGCTTTAAACCATCACTATGTTAAGTTGATTTTTACTGTTGTTACTATCAGTTATCACTTTTAAAGCCTAACAGTTAATGTATTTACAGGTCAAAACAGACATTCGCAAAAGGCTGCAAGGGGACCATCTTGCAGCCTGCATGCGGATCCCAATAAAAGGGCCAGAAGTTTCAGACTATCCATACCAAGATGCTCTGGAAATGTTCTTTCAGAAGCCCAGAAAGATGCACTGCAGTGACAAAAGCTGCACACTTTGTGAATAATTAACATATTAAAATAAATCTGATGTTTAGTGTTTAGTTCAGTGTACAGTTGTTTAGTTATTGTACAGTAATTGTTCAGACATTATAATATATTGGTATACTGCAATTAAAAGAAACATATAAACACTATTAAGTGTTTGTGTGAGTGTTTTGCCGCACCATCCATAACCCCCCCCCCCCCCGCCCCCCCAAGGCCATGATCCTAGGGGAAACACTGGGAGTGCCAAATCTTTGCCTTGAAGACCCCTGCCACCCATGGTTTAGCTAAGACTAATCAAACACACCTGAGCTAACAAAACAAAGTCTATAGATTAACAGATTTCCACTAAAAAAATAAGTCATTTTTTTCTTGAGTCATCAATTGAGGGGAGGCATTGATGTAGCTAGATTTACCATTTTATGACATACACAATATTGCTGTGATTATTTTTGTTGGAATATGTGTAATGAAAAGATACAATTCAAGGACAGTTCTGTCAAAATACAAAATAAAAGTTCAATCTTTCCGAACAGAGGCCCTGCACCTCAACCATGAACAAATCTTTAATGCAGAAAAGACCCATGCAGCAGTTAAATATGCAGCAACCTCAGAACACATGAATTTCTAAAAGGGTGGGAAAGTTGCTGCTAAGTGTTTGGTTTCGTGGGAAAATTCTTGACCTCCTGCTGAACCCTACCAGACTACAGAAGAATCTGGACCCCATCTTTTTGCTCCTCCTGTTCTCTTGAAAAACTTTTTCCATCAAACTGCAAGTTTTTCAAAGTGTGTCCTCCCCCATTTCTGATGCTCGAGACTCTGCATCTGTACTCGCACTGTTTATCAACTCCATATAAGGGCAAATGTCTACAGTCTCTTTCCTAGAAGTGTGAAAAGAAGAAATCTCTTCGCAATTGCTTGAGTCTGATGCTCATTGAAGTCCAACCTCCCGATCCAAACAAATGACTGTGTGTTGACCCGTCCAGTCATAATGAATACCAAAGAACTGATGACGCACACACTGCCTCAAAACTAATCATGTACAGTGGAACCGTTTGGTGTCCAAATGGAAACCATATCGCGATAGAAACACTAGAATCACTGTACAACTGAACATTGCAAAGGCCTTTAAAATATCTAGGAGGTAGCTTAAGTATGAAGCCTGAAACTGTGCAACATTTACCAAAGAAAATAAAACATAACTGACTTCCTGTTGGTTTAGGAAACTCACTCTAATAAACTTTTATGTAGGTCCTGGTCCCTTACATTAGTGTTCCAATTTTCAAACACAGGCTGAAATATTCCACGTTGCCAATACATAGACGAATAACTTTGACAGGGTGTTCTACAGGAAAAATATGTTTATGTTAACTTAATTTTATTGAAAAAAGTAAAACATATTGGCAAAAAAAAACAGAGTGACGGCCAGGATTTCTAAATATCGATTTTGACAGAGAAAACCTCAACTCTGTAAAAGACTGTTTCATTGCTTCTTCACATCCCCTTTAGGCACCAAGGCAGAGGAAGAGTGATGGCAAGAGATAAAGGTTCAAAGGTGAAGGAAGGAATAGAGAGAACCACAAATGCAGAGATAGCGAGAGATGAAAGGAAGGACCAATCTATCTCCATCAGTGGCCAAAGCTGAGTGTAAGGGGATGTACCTGAACAGTCTTCTTAATCCTCTGAGATGGGCCAGGGTAGTCTTTGGAGTACAAGTCTGTCAGAAAGAGTGAATTGATGAGGGTCGATTTCCCCAGTCCAGATTCCCCTAAAAAAAGGAAAGTAAAAGGGTTAAGTGGCTCTGCTTGACACTAGGACGGAGTGAATAGACTCTATTCTTAAAAACAGGAGATGAACAACATGATTCTCCAGATTTTCTCAAGCTCACATTCAACCACCCACACTAAAGCAGACAATTAGCTCGTTGTTTTCAAGCCAATTAATGGCGCTTGTGGGATGCAGGCCAGAAGTTTGAAAGTTTTGTCTATGGCAGTGATGAAGTGAATGAGGAAAAGGAAGCTCTTGTAATCTAAATTTCTACACAATTAAAGAATCAATTGAAACGAATAGATCTTTAATGTATACACATCCGCGCCCACTCATGTTTCTGACAAAAGATGGATCCCAGGATTCTTTAGGTGGTGTTGAGAGAACCCTGGTTGAAGGAATAAAATAATGCTCTTGCCCCATTTACTTTCAATGGAGCAAATAAATATGAAACATCACCAACATCTACACATTCAACAAGTCAGTAATGAATCAATAAACGAATCTGGTCGGTATCCATTTCAGCTCTATGGCTGAAGCTACCAGTTATTTTAGTAATAGGTTAATCTACAGATGTAGGTTAATCTGAAAAGCTAATTCAATCAAAGAAGTGCATAAAAGTAATTTAAATATAAGTTATATTAGCAGCTACTGTGCTACAGTCTGACTTTGAACATTACAACAGATCATAATGTCAGCAACACGTTCTCATTGGTCTGTTGATTCAATGACATCAATAATGCTTCTGATTTACCGGTTGAATAGGTTATACTGGTGAAGTTTAGGGAGCCTTTGCATGCATATAAATGTATTTTTCTCCTTTTGAAAAACCTAGATTAATACATAGAGGTACAACAATACACTCTGCTCATGAATCACAGGCATAACAAACTTTTACACTTTTTTAAAACTACTATTGAACAAACGGAATTGAAAATGTTTTGAAACCACAAAGCTATGAAGGCTACGGTCTAGTTTGATTAGTATTAGAGCATTTGATACCATTCATCCACTAGGGGGGCAGTGTTAATATTTGCATATTTTAATGTTAATGTTAAAGTCATCTTTTTTTTACAGACAGAGAGAGCTCATTTTATAATTTTTCTAATTCAAAATTAAAGGACAATTGTCTCCTAGTAAATGATACATAAAACAAGAAAACAAGGTAAAGAAGTTTCAGAAGTGCCTAGAATCACAATCACTCAAAAAAGCAAATACACTTCAGCTCCGAGACGATATCTACCAGCAGGCAGGAAGGTAGTCATAAAAAAAGCTAACGCATTCAAATCTTAATTCAGATAGGCGTGTAGAGGCCTATAAACTCATGACTCCTTGCTTTAAGAGTGGCATCTCAAGAAACTAGAATTGAAGCTGTTTTGTTAAACGTTTCAGCTCTTGTGTTCTGTATGTTTATCCTGACATTTATTTGCATTTGTTGCTAGCAAAGTACTGCCGCAGGTAACATTGGTGGACGCGTCACTGTACCAATAAAAACAGACAAAAGTGGGTCATAAGATGAGCAAAAAGATCAAAAAGCAAGGCAAGCTCGAAAATTGGTTTTGCAATTTTTGTTTTGTGGACAAAATGGTTTTATAACGGCATTTTTTTTAGAAGAGTCCATATACAATCAAAAGTAACTTATTATATTCTATATGCATGATGTTTTCAAATACAGAAAGATTCAATAAAGCAAAGTACTTTTCTGAAATTCAGTAGTCATAGAGTCCGTCCACGAGTATGAACAGTAGATTAACAAGCGCATCTAAATACACTTCTGACTGTGCTCTGTTTTCCCTTTTCACTCCCCTGGGGAAAAGCCAGACCCAATTAGCCTCATCCCTGCTTTTAATTAAATATCGGCCCGCATGATCTCTGAAAATGACACTTCAGTCACACAGCAAGGATTCAGGTCTAGTTCACAGTTGGCCGACCTTTATCAGACAAATGGAGTGAACACACCTCCCAGACTCGTTCTGCTCTCTTTCATCATCTTTCCTTTAGAAAAGCAGTCAAATGTGCCACAACAGATGCGCCTTTCCAATGGGGCCAAACAGGGGCAATGGAAACCCATTAAAGAGAGAAGAAGGTCTATAGCTGTGCCAATAGACCAACAACCAAGAGTGTGGCTAAATGAACCATTTCTGCTGGCTCTGGGATGAATTAGACCCATCTCAGAATAAAAGACGCCTGCTAGCATCACTTCCTGAATCAGAAAGACTGACCAAACCAAAAGAATTTCCTTTAATATATAATCTTTTACTCCCACTAATGTCCACAGTACATTTTTGCCCCTTCACTGCAAGAACATTTGGAAAGGACGAGGACAACTGGACATATTTGTCCACAAGATTCCACACATTCCTCCTATCTTTCATCTTTCTACCTCTTCCTGTCATCATGCACAGGGCCTGAAAGCACCCCAGGGCCCATTACTGGGCTCAGATATCCTGACAATCCTCCATGTCCGCCTCTTTTCCACTGCAATCCACCCCCACCCCCATCCAAAGTCAGCTATCGCTTCTCTTCCTCTCCAGCTTTCTGTCTGCTCACTAGCTCTCACTTTTTTTCCACTCGTAAAATAAGCTTTAGTAGTGCTGCCCTACAGCTCGCAGAAAGAGACTGAAAAAGGCCCACCACCCCAGATCTTACCCCTACTGCTGACAACACAACTTGGGGCAAATATGTGAAACTGGAAGTGTAACTGAAATAAGGTTTAGCTGGTTTGCCCAGAGGGGCTCCTAGAGAGATAATATCCATTGTTCTGCAACAGGGATCAAGGCCCTCTTCCAAACAGTCAGAGATAGTAATCAGCAAGGCTTGGTAAAACCTTCCGAGACCACAAACTTTACACAACGCTATTAATCCGTCCTATAGAAAACATGACCAGAACGGTCAGGCAAAATTAACCTGAACAAGGGTATTTTTGTAGATATGCCGGACTTCAGAAGTACAGCTGATCTTGATTGAGTTAACACTTAGCCTTGTCACTATGGAAACTACAAATACCATGACAACATATGCCACTTTCCAACATCCTGTTATGTAGCCTTATGACTCAGTTATGCATGTTTTGGGGGCTTTGCACCACATTCTGTACCCTTTAGGGTTTTCTTTCATATCTATGTGGAAAGGGTTCCACTAATCGGGGCTAAGGTAAAACTTTTCTCTGATTGGAAAGAAGCATGACTCAGCATTATGTTGATCCCTGACTAGTCACATTGAAACACTAGGGAGGTTCATGAGCGCTGGCTTCCTGCTTGGATGCCAGTTTTGCACACACATTCACACCTAAAGGGTATTTAGATTACTCAATTGTCCAAACCACGTTTTTGGGAATGTGAGGGAAACCGGAGGAAACACACACAAGCACGAATAGAACATGCAAACTCTTCACCGGCGAGCCTCAAACCTTATCATGTAGAGTCCCACAGGCTTATAGAGGGAATGGCATGACCCCGGAATACTGGGTACACCCTTAAGCTTTTTACAGGCATTGTTGGGGTAATCAACAAAGCACCAAGAGGGGGGGGGGGTTCCCACCTAAAATAAAAAAAGACATACCTGAACTAGTGGGAAACCAACATTAACAACTACCACCAGGAGCTTCAGACTAAAGGGACAAAAACACCCTCTAGTTCTGCTTCTACCAATTCTAGCTTGAAGGAGCTATGTTTCACATTGAGTCCACCATTAGATTTATTTAAGCAGTTTATTTCCTACTTATTAATGCCATTCCTGTTTCCATTGATTGTGTATTGAGTGATCTTTTGACAGCCGCCTCACCCAGGTATCCAAAATCGAAAGTATCTAAATTTCTGAAGTATATTTTATTTTTCAATTTGTCAAAACTAAAGGACAGATTAACAAACTGATGGCTATTTTGGAAAGCGCATTCAAAGCTTAGAGCTGAAGACGTGATGCAAGCAACCCCAGCTGCTATAGAGGGACTTTCTTTGCCATAGGGGAAATGTCAAACTTGTGTTCGCCAAATCTGCGTATGCGGTTCACTGCTTTTTAAATCAAATTGCATTTGAATTTCTTGCATCAATGCAACATTATCTCAGAACACAATCCCAAAAAACTCATTCCTATTGAAAGAAACCTACTCTAAGGTTTGTGTTGAGAACCGGCTGATCTAAGTGTTATCTAAGCCTGGTTTGGCTCAGTGATGGGGTTTTTGGATGAACTGCTGGCTGGCCAAAGAGGGGAAGCTTTGGCTTTATAATCTAGGGATTAGAATCTCTTCACTGTGACTGACTGCATTTTAGACCGGGGACTTTCTAAACAGACCTACAGCATGCTAATATACGAGGAGAACGGAGGCCATTCCACACAAATTGCTGTTGGGTTTAGCAAACGACCAGCGAATGATGTGGAATTTAACAACATGTCAAGACTGAGGACTTTAAAATCATCACTTAAGTGTTTTAAAGTTGTCCAAACACACCTGTCTGAGTTGCTATCGCTAGTGAAAAGAAAACAGAGCTGTTAAAAGCGAAATGCAAGAAGCTGTTTGACTTCTAATATGCGACGATAAATTGTCTCAATGACGCAAATCAAACTTATTAATTAAAGTCGTCCCATTTTCCAATAAACCATGATTTCAGCTGCAAGTTTAGAGGGAACGTTTATGAGAGGATATATATATATTTACCGTTACATACATATATATATATTTTAAAAACAACAATTTCCAACTGAGAGACACAAAGAGGAAACCCTTCTTTCCCTTGCCTCAAAATTTGGAGCGAAAAACAGATTCCATTGCTATATTCTGTCGTGCCTGTCAGGAAACGTGATGGGGGGGGGTGCAGTTTTCAATTTGAAAACTCAAAAAGGGCAAGTGCCTACGGATGGTTTTAAAAAGACATTTAAAATGTACCAATCACTTTTATTGACATAACAGTGAGTGTACATTTTCAAATTAAATTGTTGTTCAAGGCAGCTTTTATCTCTGTGGCTACATTGATACGGGTCGTGTTATCAAACTTCATGGAAAAGTTGGTTAATAGTGAAAAATAAAAACAAAAGTGGCGTGTTGCATATGATTGATGTACACTGCTACATTAAAACGTTTGCCTATTCCTAAACCAGTTAAGAGCCTCTTACACAGCTATTTCTTTTTCAGTTCATGACTGGGTTCAACTCACACGCGCACAACAATGATTATTATTATTAGCACCGGGTGCTTTTAGTAGGTTGATCATACACAATCCAGGTGTTAAGAGATATTGCTGTTTTAATGTGGGGGTTGATTTATTTTACTCAAATGGACATTGGAAAACAAGATACCACTGACCCCTTCATTGCAACCAGGCAGTTTACCATAGCAACCCTTGGTGGCATTTCTTTGCTTAGGAAACATATTGAAAAATGAGGACTGGTTTATGTCACCCATTGTGACATTGGCTTTAAGAAAACAGAGACACACAGAGACATGATATGCAAGGCTAACTTCAGATTTATATTAGGGCTGGGCGATATATCGATATTAAAAATATATCGATATATTTTTAAACGAGATATGAAATTTGACCATATCGCATATATCGATATAGGCTGCATAGTTCAAACTGCGCTGTGAGCCTTGCTCCAGCAAACTGCTTTAACCCGGAGCTCTCAGCACTACTTCGCGCGCCCCTGGCCACGCCCCTCCTCTTTCAGGCACAGAGAGGGGATTTCTCCAGCCCCGACACAAAGCTCCCTTAAAGCTTCATTTTCCCGCGGTGTACCGTTGTTGTGCCATATTTCGACTCCCCCGGCAGATTCCGACTCCCCTCTTGCGTGAACGCGCATTCAATCACGTGATTACACAGACTAAGCCAATGAGAGTTCACATAAAATGTTTACTCGTGAAAAAGTTTTAATTTTTATTTTGCTTATATGCCGCGTAGATGTCAAATTTACTTGTAACACATTGTTCAACTATAAATATTGTTTAAAAAGTTTAAAAGAACGCAATCGCCTAAGTTGCTTACAGCATTGAATATTTTAATAATTTATGAAAGTACAGCATTATACAGCATTATACAAACTTTAGATTTTTATATTTTATTTGCGTATTCAAATATATTTATATTTTATTCCCAAAAACAAGGGAACAGCTGTGTATTGTTTCATCCGGCCAGTTTAAATAAAACTACTTGTGAAATGTCATATTTGGGTTTGACTGTGACTAAACAATTGCTCTCACTTTTTGATGAAAACATCGGGATATATATCGTATATCGATATTCAGCCTAAATATATCGGGATATGACTTTTGGTCCATATCGCCCAGCCCTAATTTATATGCAAAATAGCTTTATACTCTCACTTGTAGAGTAGTTGCTGTTTTACAGGTATTTAAAAGGTATATGCAAATGAAATCAGTGACACTCCTGTGGGCGTTAAAGGGTAAATAGCTTGAATCAGGCTTAAACTAATGACAGCAACACATTTAATGTCTACAAAATAATTTAAAAATGTTTACAGAAGTACTACAGGAGAGAAACAGGACTATTCAATGGGTCTAACAAACAGGAAACCCTAAAGTGGACAACTTGCCTATAAACCAGAGAAAGGAATGAGAGAGACCAGTAAAAGCCAGGAAGAGGACAAAAAGAGAAATAAAGATTTTATGGCATCAGTGATGCAAAGCAAATCCAACGCAAATGCTAACCACCACTTAGACGGTTGCTATAGTGATGCAGTTATGTCACCACAATCCATATTTCCAATAAGGCTTTAATAACACCATCGAAAGCTCAGAGAGAGTGTGTAATGATAGGAACGGTATTGATCTGAACAAATGCATTCGTTAAACAACAAAAAATTAATAAATCAGCTGTTTTATAAACCCTTCCACAAAAGAAGCCTTTGTGTTCCTCATGAACATAACTAGAACCAAAGTCTTATCCATATTAAAATTGATATCTACAGATCCCAACCATTTCAGCACATATACATCTACTAGAAGCCAAAACCAACAGGACCAGGCAAGCTTTTTAACATGTGAGCAAAAGAATTTAGCAACTTACCAACAACCATAAGCGTGAACTCAAAGCCCCTCTTGACGGACTTCCTGTACACCTGGTTGGGGAGGTTGGCGAAGCCGACATAACCCTCCAGATTCCTCTGCTGGAAGAGAAGACAGCTTTATTCCACATTCCACTGATTACAGAGCAGAAAACCCTCCTCCATTACTGTTATCCTCTACAAACAGCCCTTCAGACAGAACAACTTAAAGGCTCTGGTAATACCAACATTAGTAAAAGTGGATAAAGCAAAACTAACAAGTGGAGCTTCTGCAAAGGAATTTGACAAATTTGCGGATAAGAAACTGGATATGCATTAGGCATGTGTGGAACTACTACAGGCCCAATGCTTCGGAGACAAACAGAGAGTTACGTTTTGTATCAATTCCATCATGAGCTCAATATCATCATGCAGACAGTGAATTTCACTCCAGATAACCGCCAATGCCTTGTCCAGCTGTATTTTGTCCTTCTCCGGCTCCTTCATCCCCTTTTCGCTGTTGTTCTCTGTCTCTTGAAATCTCATGCTTTAGGAAGCGGAGTGGTGAAACACGTATGCGAGGCAAACCCAATTGATCCTCTAAGCTCCACATGCATTGCAGCCCAATGGAAAACTAACCACAGGGGCCATGTGGATCCCTTTGAGATTGGTAGTTTGATTAGGGAGGGCTTTGTGTCTCTTTTAGTGTCATGTTTAATTCATCCAGTCAGAAATATACCAAAAGCATAGCTCACAAACAAATCAAATGCCATCTCTTTGCTCATTGGCTATTCATCACATGGAATCAAATAATACTGTAATATAACAAAAAGTGCAGAATCTTGTCGTTCAAACCTTCTAATTAATGAAAATGGAATTCATTTCCATTGTGGAATAAACACTTTTAATGATGTAACACTGTTGATGACGGTCACAGTTGGGTAAAACCATTTTGAATGTGTTGTATGTTAATCTGTAGTTTTTGGTGTGCTATGTTTTTGTTTATTTTAGATACAATCTGTTCAAACGCTCCTTTTGTCCATACATTGCAATAAATACACTCGCACAGTAATTTTTACACAACATTTAATTGAAAATACATTGCATTCACTTACCGTTTTTCACTTTCAGAACCAAATTCAGTTCAAAACTCAGTCATTTTATACTACAGAGGTGGCCAACCCCTACCTCTGGAAAAAAAAGCCCAGCCAAACAAAAATATTAGGAAAGAACACAGGAGGTTTTTGCCAGAGTGGGAGCGTTTATATTTTTTTGTTAAACGTAATGGCAAGCTGATCTGCCTTATGTCACGCAGCATTAGTACATTTCAAAGCTTCAAATCTTCAGCGTCACTTCAGCTCACTTCACTTTAACATCGAACAGGAATTTCCAAAAGGGACTGAACTTCGCAAGAACAAGTTGGTCGCTTTGAAAAGCGGGTGCAGTTTTTCCAAAAACTTACGAAAAACTCTTGCATCCCTTGTAACCCTTGCATCTTATCAGCTGGCTTGGAACATAGCACGGGCTAAAAAGCCATACAACGAAAGGGACTTCATTAAAAATGGCTAAATGCATAAAAAAATATGTGGTTTAAAGTTGATGTTCATGTGTACCCATGTGTATGATGTGGCTCTTAGTCTCTAGTTGGCCACCCCTGTTATACTATATCTACAACATGCCATGCTGTTCCGCCATCTTGGATGATGACATCATCAGGGTCACAACAACATTTTTGTGTTGTGAATACGTGTATTTTGAATTTGTATGTCCTTTACTGTTTTTTATTCATTTTTGTTCTGTTTTTACCCATAGCGGTGAATAGTTTCACCGCGTGAAATGGTATGATCCAGGGGCGGAGCTTGCAACATATAAGAGCTCCCAGGCTTCCATTTAGCATGGGTTGTTGTAGGAGTACGGTGTGTGTCGTAATTGTCAAATTCAAGCAGCTGTACCTATTGTAAATATCATCATGTCTCTCTTTAACATCTGTTTTTTTTTTGTTTTTGTCACTCCAGCCTCCAACCGTCAGGCTAACCCCTAAGAATGACTTAAAGCAGTGTTAATCACTGTCATGCTCTTCAACAGTTAATTACACGCAGTATTATGTCATCAAAGCAGCAACACTAGGTTTCCTTTTACTTCTGGCGAGAATCTTAAGTGCGTTTAATCATAATTCGACATTCAGAAGCTATATTTATTCCAATTTTCCCAGGTACATTATTTCAACTACTTTCCCTTTAAAAACTCTGTGACCGGTTCCCTGCTCCATGAATGTTTTTATGCAATGTGTGCTTTAATTTCAGTTGTTCATTCATTGATGTTCAATACATAGTCATAGACAGTAGATGCATGCATTTCCTTTATTATTTTAATAATCAAGTTTTGTATACCCTTTAGGGAATACACTGAAATTAAAATTCTGGCCTGAAAAAGAAACCAAAAATTTTACATGCACTTAGCCGAAAACCGACAGCGAAACCGAAAATAGCTTGATTAAAAACATGTTTAAAATATTTTCTTTTTGTTTGTATTAAAAAACTACAAAATAACTAACCAATCAAACTTTTATTGATAATAAAGAACAGTAATAAGTAGTAGGGGTGTAACGGTTCACGGTATGTATTGAACCGTTTCGGTACGGCCTGTTCGGTTCGGGACACTTGCGTACAGTTTCGGTATTCGGTATTTTTATTAAATTATATAAATGCATTATTAGCGCGATATTAAGCGCAGCGGAACAATGTTCCTAGGCGAGTTTCCGCACGGACGCTATTGAGTGACGCACAGTAGAGCTGCACGCCGGGTAGCTGTGAGAAATGGCAACAGCGAAAGAGAAGCCAGAGCTTGAAGACCCTCCCACCTCACTACGGTCTCCTGTTAGGGAACACTTTGGCTTCTCTGTTAAAATACATAACGAGGATAGACGAGTGGATAAATTTAAAGTTGTATGGCGACATTGTTCCACGGAGATCGGGCAGGCAACACATCTAACATTTTCTACAGCTGGAGATATTGTCACTGCAACCAGATCTGTGCTCTTTTCAGAAAATGTGGATAGGTAATCTATCCTAACTAGTTGCAGTATTTCATTTTTTATTTAAAAAATGTGTATTTCTGTATAAAGAGTGCAATTTATTTAAAATATCACCCAAATGTGTCACTTTTATTTATTTTATGCAAGAATTCTACTGTGTATTGGCAGCTTTTCAAAATAAAGATTATGTAAGTTGTTATTGTTTTGTACCGAACCGAATGAACCGAACCGAGCTCTCCATGACACTGTACCGAACCGAATACGATTTTAGCGTACCGTTACACCCCTAGTAATAAGACTGCTTAACAATAACAAAACAAAATACAATTTCTTTCTGTAACAAAACTGTGCAAAAAAAATACCAGCTGCTTTATTACTTCTATTTTAAATCACTGTGCCAAACAACAGTGCACAAACAGAAGAAAAATTTGTTGTCCTCATCTGAAACTTTGAAGTGCTTCCAAACCGTCAACATACTCCGTGTTTGATGCGTAATGACAGCGCGAATGAGACAGGAGGATGCGAGAGGCGGGGGAACAATTTCAGCTTTTATTTTCGCCGCTTTCTTAAATTCAGAGTAAAAATTTTTTGGTGCATCCCTAATACCCTTCATTATAAAATCTCAATATAATCATTACAAACAATAATCGTACCCTGAAATTTTAGGTCAAATCGCCCAGCCGTAGTTTAAATCTACCCAATGTGATCCCATGTTGCAAGACAATACTACATTTGAAACTTGCATTTTCTTTGTAAAGACGCTCAACTGAAAGTGTTCAATCATGTTTAGAGTTTAACTCCCTGAAGTTCAGACACTCTTGTTGATGTTACTGGAGATTAGTTTTTCTGTTTGTTTCGTTAAAAGCCTGCAGCTGTGGTGGTGGGCTCAGATGTGTCTTCCACCAAGAAGCTTGCAATGACTTTAGAAAAGTGAAAGAACGAAGACTATTTTGATTACAACATGGCGTAAAACAAGACATTTTCGTTAATTGATAACAGTGGTATCATTCAGCGTAACTGAAAAAAAAAATCACACGCCATTGTTTATCAATGATTAAAAGATGATATACATGAGCCAATACGTACTTATGAATTTCGATGCAAAGATACACTCTGTTCACTATATGCTACACCTCGATAAAATGTTTCCAATACAGTATATATCGCAAAAATTTACACCAACTTTTGGAATTTAAAAAGTCGAGACCAAAAAACTAAGCAGGGTATAGTTTGGTTTGTATGAGAGCAGTTAATAACATCCATCCACTAGGGGGCAGTGTTCATGTAAGTCATCTAGTTTAAGTGATGGCGAGAGCAAATTTTATAATCTTTTCCATTTAAAATGCGATCGTATATTGTATAAAACAGGAAGTTTCAGAAGTGACTCAAATCACTTCCCTATTTTCATTGCAGCCCCTCGCAGGCTTTTCAAATATTTAAAAAAAATGTATACGTTTAACTGCCCATAATGTAGAGCAGTCCAATTTTTCCCATTGAGTTGATGATAATAATATTAATAACCTTTATTTGTCCCACAGTGGGGAGTTTGCATTTTAGCTACAGAAAGGTGTAGTTTCTGTATTAATATACATGTATTTAATGTCAATTCAACTATTAAATATAATAAAATATTTATACTATGTACACACTTTGTATGAATAGAATAAATGATTACAAATAAACACTACAGATTAAAGCAAAAAAAAAAATGCATGGATGGATAAATATGAAGAGCCACTGAGCCATTGTTGTATTGGCTTTTCCAACATGAATGTAAGAAAGTGTCCAAATTACTAAATAATCTTAGCAATAAATAAGTTTAAATCATATATATATAAAATATTTGGTTCATCCTGAATCTAAATAAAGTAATCATATGCAATAAAAATAAATTTGTACCACCACATGATCTCTTTTTCTTTATCTGAAAATATTAATAAAAATTATATTCAGAAAAATACAATTGCAACCTTTTTTACTGAACACGTCATAAACCAATCTATAAATAGTTGGGCTCTGTGAACAGCTCCAGGCAGTTTCCATGCGTTCACTCTTACGCAACTATAAAACTGATGTCACGATTCAACATCGCACACAGTAAACATCTGAAAGGAAAAAAAATCAATAATAATCAAACACTTTGATGCCAGTTTTATGGTGCGGAGAGTGTAGGTGTTCACTAATAAGAGGCCACAAACATAATATATACTTGAAACATTACAGCTATTCTGATTACAAACTATACTTTTCAGATAATGCATCAGATATAAAATGCTACTGAAAGCCGGCTTGCTTTATTCTTTCATTCAGATTTATGTCCATTGACAGCTTTTGGCTGCAATTCTCTCTCCAAACCCATTGAAATGCATCTCCACTCACTATCCTCCAAATCATGCCCGACATTCCCTTTCCTTTTCCCAAACAGCCACACTAAACACTTAGGAAGCATCTGCAAATCACAAGCTTCAGTCTCGAATTCCAATCCAAACAATTGTAAACTGATACGCGAATCCCTATCCGAACTAAAACATGACACGGACAAGTAACGTTTAAACTGTGGAAAGCAATGTTTTGAATAAATGTCCTTAAATGTGCGATTCTTTCTTCTGCGTAATTTGGGGTGAAAGCTCAACATTTTATGCTTTTAAATAGACTTTCTACAGAGTAATAGATTAATTTGTTTGCTTTGCTTGTTTGATCCAAGGATAAATTGCCAATTGTGGCAAGCCATATTGTCATTAATTTCTTATTAGGACGAGTTTTGCACATTATGGTCCTAGAAAAGCCAGAATCTTCTTCAGCTTGATGCGGTTTGATTGAAGGCTTCTATTTTTGGTCATTTGCTTTCTATTGGTTTTTGCAATGCCAACGGTTTGAATATACTTGAGGGCACCATTGCTTTAGGATACTTGCGCATTACCACCCACCCCATCACATCCTTTAAAACCTATGTCCCAGGTTAAGTTTAGTTTTGTGGTGAAAGCTTTATTTGTACAGTATACTTGTCAATAATAAAATTGTCTTGTTGTGATTCGAGTGCTAAATTTATACGTGCATGGGTATACACTAGCGATATCATCAGTCAAAATTGTCAAACAAGCTTTGAATGTTTGAACTTGTAATGATCCAAATAGTTGAAGACGCATGTATTAGCCCGTATTTGAAATTGCATTTTTTTTTTTATATATTTTCAAGTGGTTCATAACCGAACAGTAATGAAAAAAATAAAATTTTTAAAACAATAGTTTAGCATTTGTAATACACTTCTATGCAAGAATAAAAGCCTTTAGCACACCTCCTAAGAAATAATGGTTGGTTCTTCACGAGCACATCTTTCAAGTTCCTCCAGATTGTTGGTCTCCTTGTACAAATTCTGGATTTCAGTGATTTTAGATTCAAGACTAGGCAGTGTGCAGGCTATTCAAGTACACCCACTTTATTCCTTTGGAGATATTTCGTCACCAAAGGAGAGATTTAGACCCAGTCCCAGTTTTCTTGCAAACTGAGACTCTAACGTTATCTTTCAAAATTTTCTGAGAGTCTTCCTTTATATTGTTTCCTCAAACCATGGCAGGATTCCCAGAACTGACGAACTGAAAGATCCCCAGAGCATCATACTCCCACCACCATGTTTCATTGTAAGAATAGTGTGTGGGTTAAAAACTTCTCCAAATGTAAGCAACATCTTTACAGACAAAAATCTCTAGTTTTTGTCTGATGTGATCAAAGGACAAATTTCCGGTGTCCATCACTTTCCACAAGTTTTTACAAACTTCATTTTGGCTTGGAGGTGCCTCTTTCTCAGTGCATTCCTGTGCTAGACTCTAGTGACTGCATTCATAAGCATCTTGATGATATCTTGGTTATTTTTCAGATGCTTTTTTTTAATATTATTTCGCTTCCTGCATCTGCCGTTCTTGTACACCGTTGTGTTGGTCTCTTTAAATTGTAATAGTTTAGTAAATAGTTAAAACTGACATCAGAACACTTTAATAATTTATAGCAGCAATTTGTATACATGTACAGCTTGGACCGTTGAGTACATAAAGTGACCAAAATGCACCTATGAAAATCTACATAAATGTACATAAACTTGTAATGTTCCTGAAAAACCCAACAACCCAAAAATACATGTAAAAAGAGTTTTATATACATGCTGTAAATAAATATACATGCCGTTTTAAAGTTGGAAATAGTCAAACACAATATTCGAAGTCATTCTTTAAAACGGTTACGTAAATAAAGTAGATAGAAATTATTTAACGAAATAGGTGAATATGAATGTGCACACACCTAAAACAAATATTGTTCCTAATGAACCGCTAATAACTTCGTAGCACTCACACATGTTGAATATTGTAAACTCGGCTTGCCATACCAAAAAAAAGATGATTAAGCGTTAGTCTCACCAGAAACCAACTCCGTTATATGAAAGAACACTATTTCTTTAAAAGTAGCCTTTTTCATATATTTGTAAAAATAAATCTGTAAATTGTATACTTACAGCAACGCTGGAAACAGCTGAGTCGGGTCTCTCGATCATTGTCCTGTGACAACACCCACTCTGAAAGCCAACAGAAAAGGCATAAAAAGAAGAGTCCTCTTAAAAACGGTCGCGGGGCGATGGAGAAGGCGAACTATTTTGGTTGAATCCGAGTTCGACCGAATGAATGGGTTCTTATGGAAGTAAAACGTGCACGGGGCGAAAACAAGCGTGAAATTTTTACGACGCCGCGAGCATGAAAGGCGATTGTCCTCCTCAAAGAAAGCTCAATCCCTATTGGACAAAAGGGGCAGCATGTGGTTGATGTCACGTGTCCCCGCCCACCCAACCCTTTCATTGGCTGAAGGAATTCTACAATAGCTTGTGGAATATGTAGTTCCGGGGACGCTTTCGAAAAATATTAGAATACCATGAGCATTTTGGATTTGAATATACTTTTAAAATATAAAAGAAATGGAATGTGCTAATATCGAGTTGTCGAAGAAGACACAAAGATGAATGAAATATTTAAAAGAACACAGATGAACAAACTTGTAGATAAACGGTCTGTAACGCCCTCTAGAGGAATTTCCAGTTTTCATCATCTTTAATAGTCTATAGTAAAATCTAATAAATACGGTTTATAAACATATTTCAGATCATTAAGCACATTCCCCGTAACCTCATATTAATCTTCAGTGTACTTATCGCTTACTCTTCTTCACATACTCACTGAGCAGTGTGCAAGTACACAGAGAATTTTATCTTGTTTATTGTATTTTTACTATGTGCTAAAATTGTTTGTTGCACTGGCTGGCGTTTCCGTTTATGCGCATGCGTGACAACGTTATTATTTCCGGTCTTACTTGGAGGGAGTTAAGACCATAGTTTACGACAAATCGATTCGGGTCTATAGCATTTTTTAAAATCACATTTACATTTTTAATAACTGTTTTCACATTGTTTTTTGTGATCTGCTGGCAATTCTCTTTAAAACTTTCCACACATTTTCCAAAAAATATCACGTTTTAGTAACGAGCGCCCCATAGTGTCCGTTGTGTTAAGAGCAGAGGTTTTCAATATAAATGTTTTTTTACACGTCTTGCACGATTCGACGTTTCTCGCTGTTCGATTCCGAGAGACGAATGGTTCAGTGGGTGGATTCGCTGTATGTGGCATGACGGCTCTAACCCATCCGCTATTCATATTCTGTTATAACTAACTGAAAAATATTATACCAGACAACACAGCCGCATCGTATAGCACCGTTTCAACCTATCGTGTTTGGAATCCAAGAGAGATCCGACTCATTCCCATCGTTCAGTTCAAAGAGCTGATTTTTAGTTGTTACTGGTCCTCCCAAGTAGCTTCTTTAAAGACGCCTCTAAGGTATGGCATGATCTTTGTGCCTAGAGACCTACGGAAAAATATCTTTGAACGTAAATAAATGAATAAATATGTATGTTAAAAGCTTTAATGCTTTTAAACATCTTGTGACATCATCAGCGTCTTTGCAGGAAGTTAGGTTTATTCTACCACTTTTTGCGTCCGCTAGGGGGCGGAACCTCTCCGTGTTTTAAGATAATTAAACATTTTAGGTAAATTCTGTCGATTCTTTAAATTGCGGGTAGACCTTCTTCTACTACGCGCTTTCCTGTAACTATAGATCTCTGAATATTTTAAAAAACAATAAAGCATACTTTGCAAATTTTAGTGGAATTGTATCGACGATTTTGATTGGATAAACAGACCGTTCATTATAATACTCACCCGTTCAAGTAGTTTGAGTTGTAAAAAACGCATACTACATGTTATCGTAAAATGAATTACGCTTCCAACGCATACTTTATCATGCAAAAGCATTAGTTGTAGGTTTAAAACTTCTGTATATAAACAAAAAAAAAGATACCGTCTATGTGTTTTGTCTATGTAGGAAGGGCTTGCCTACCTCGAACATTTAATAAGTATCGCTTCTCGGCCTTTTGGCTAAGATCAAGTGTAGTATCTGTTCTTATCAGTTTAATATCTGATACGTGCCCTACCCGGGCACCATATATTAAATTGATTTTTGGAACCTGGAGATGGAATAGGGGCTTGCTCCGTCCACTCCACGCATCGACCCGGAATTGCAGTACATCCGGGACCGGTGCATTCCCTATAACTGTACAATGAAAGATCTACAATATCAAAAATTTAAGTGCGATATAGTATTTAATGGACAGACAACATATTATCTTAACATAGCTTACCTTAGGGAAAAAGTTATATATATACTTCGGCGCTAAAAAGTTGTATAATCAAATTTAACCATTAACTACAACCCCGACAGCCTTCTTCATCTAATGGGAGAATAAAGAGTCCCATGTATGGTTAGAGTTAGGGGTTTTAGGTAAATCTTAGATTTTGAAACACTAGGATAAAGGATATGCTGTTCCACTATGTTCGGGTTCAACCGAGCGGTGGACCTATTCCAGCATAGCAGCTGGATGACACTGTACTCAGTTTTCACTTTTGGAGTGACATACCTCCAAGAAAATGGCACCTTTTGACATAAAGACCTTTTATCGGAAACCTGTACCTATCACCCTTTGTTTTTAAAAACTGATGGACAATCAAAGGTGTTCTCATTAGTCTCCTTTCTTCAGACAAACCCCCACCCCTGCTGCCCAGTCCATGCCAATATAGCCTCTCATAGCCACTGGCAATGTCCCCAAATCCCCCAGCCAATGACATTTCCCGCATCCCCTCTATGTATTTAGGCCACACAGGCTCCAAATGTTCCTAAAGTAAGTTATCCTCAACCTTCCTCTACATAAATCTGTTTCTAAATAATATTCCCTTTCAAACACCATGCACGCCATGCTCTCCTTTCTGCTTTACCTCAAATTATTTATGTGGAAACCAAGTTTGTTGAAACCAAGGCTGCAGATTAAGACCAAAGTGTGGATTTTATAAATTAAGAAAAACTGAATGTAGCAAAGGTTTTTGATCAAATGTCTTAAAATGGGGGCAGCCAACCTTTGAATGTATCGCCAGTAGGTAACTGTTATTGCCCCATAGGCGGGACATATGAGTAGTAAAGACGCCGGAGTGGCACAGGATTTATTTCCGTTCGGTGGATTCATAGGAATTTTTGACAAGTCTTCCAGAAAGACATTCTTGACATTACTGATGTTCTACAAGAAGAACTTGGTTCTAACTCTTCCCAAAGATATTCCCAAATTGTCCCAGTCAGGTTTTCCCACACTAAACACCCTCATCCATCCCTTTACTGCCCTTACTTCATGAACCAGTGCACACTCTTTTGGAAAAGGACGGAGACTTGTCCAGAATCTCTTGGTATGTAAAACCAAGCCTTTCAGCCCAACTTCTGAAAAACAACTTCACATCATAATCCCTCTCCATCAAAACTCACAGTTAGCAAACCGCACAAACAAGGACTTATTTGTTTGAGCAGAAGATGAAAAGCCTGATTGGTTACTCAATAGCATATGCCTCTACAGTCTAAACCAATGCATCCAATACTCTGGTTTGCACTTGGTGATGTATGACTTGGACATTGTTTCTTGCCATTGGAAAACTCTTGTTAAGCCTTAACTAGACTAAACTAAGTTTCCCAGCCACACTAGTTAACCAATCCTTCCTTTAACATCTCTGAAACGATTAAAATGATTTCCACAGTTGGTTCCCATGTGTCTTTATTGTGAGACCAACAACACTGTATATACACTCTTAGAATGCAAGAAAACTATAACATTATTTTCTAGCATCATTTGTTTTAAATGAGCCTCATAGCTTCAACATACTGCTAGTCAATTATGTGAAAAGGTTACGTTTTAATCTCATATCAGCATAGATAGGTGTCCTGCACTTGCAAACATTTTCTGGAGTAGATGCTCAGAGGCCCCCCTGACCTCCAAGAAGTCCAGCGTCTATGGTCTGCCTGTATTCCTTCACCCAGGAGTCAGTGGGATTGGCACACACAGAACGTCTCTTCACAGTCTCGAACCTGAAAAGAGATATTCAACACCATCAAGCTCACATCTTCTTCCTCTAGAACATAAGTTTTCAACTCAAACACCCCCAAAAAGTTCCAAACCTACTTTTTTACGATTCTTATAGAACCCGAAATAGATCACACACAAACTCCGTAAAGAAAGAAACTCAGAAGACAGTCTGCCTTTTCTGTCCTCTCCAAATGACAGAGATGATCAGTTCCTCCTCCTACATTAGTCTTCATCTCTCAGAGTAGTGCTTTTTTTGGCTAACCCATGCCATTTTAAAGCTAAATAAAGCAGACTTTTCTGTTAAATAGTTTTAACATTGCTTTCAGAGTCTTCTAACTTGGTTTAGAATTGAAATTCTACAACATGGCCAATTTCAAATTGGGAAATGACACTCGGATCCAACATTGGGGCTCTGATCCAAAGTACAGAAACCACCATTAACTTTATATGAAAAAGAAAACATCCCTCCGTCAGTCGTGACGTAGCCTGGCCGCAGACGTGCAGTAAGGACTACTTTCTACTTTCTCTTTCAGATCCTTTAGTTCAATTTACCATAAACCAAAGAACTCCTCCCACTTTGAGACTACGTGTTCCAGTAGGGTAATCTATTGCGTCTGCTGAGCAATGGTGTAGTGTTGTTGTTGGGTGTAAAGACAAACATGACAGTCATTTACCCAGCAACATCTGGAATAAGGGTTGTGCTGGGATCATTATAAAAACGTGCTTTAAAATACCATTTTCAAATGTAAAAAGTTAATAAATACTTAAAAGAAACATTTAGACTTCATTCCCTTTTGTGTGGAGATCCTAACATTTGAGTAAGCGTTTAATTAATGACAAAAATACAAATGCATTACATGTATTTCAAATGCAGCTAATAAAATGTACATCTTCTAGAGATGGTTCTTCATTTTCTTAGCTAAAAGAACATTTTCTTGTGAATTTGAGCATAAGCCCTTATCCCCAACCCCATTTTGTTGGGAAAATTGATTCAATTGTCATGAATCAACTTTACACACAAACTTGAGCCTCCAGTAGGTGTGGAAGGCTCTTTATCGAATTGTTATCATACACCCCAACCCCATTATGTTGGGAATATTAAAATTTGTGTCACACTTGAGCCTCCTGGAGGTGTGGTAGGCACCTACTAGCCTTTATGAATGGTTGTATCAAATGTCAATGTTTGCTAATATACAATATCGCACAAAATAGCAAAATTAAAACGTAAAACAGTGATGGAAACATATTTGTTCTTATACATACACCACTGCTTGTTTGGGGCACTGCTGGCTGGTAAAGCTGTATCCCGTCACTCGCTTGAAAGGAATAGGAACCTTTGTAAAAGTGAAACAGCATCTAGAAGGGCCAACACGCAGACCTGCCAAACAGAATAATCATAATTTTTTTGTTTTTTTTTCACGAGTATTCATGTACTATGGACAGACAAGGGTTGAGTATATAATTAATTCTTACCTTGACTGAAGCTAACTGTGCAGAGAAGCAGCAGAAGGACTCCAGAGAACACGGCAAGGCGAGAGGCACTCATACTGCTGCTTGTTTTAATGGAACAATAGTCCCGTATGTGACACTCTGAAGGCTTTTATAGTGAGTTTCAAGAAAGACCCGAGGGATTCGAGGAGGGAAATTTGCTTTGAATTCACCCACTCTCAGAGAAAGTCCGCCAGTATCGGTCCCCATCCCACGAACGCTTCTGACCTTCACTTATAATTAGGAAACACACGAGACAATGCTGGGGATGGCCCTAACTACGAACTTCCTCTTTCACTCAACAGAGACTGGCTCTGTAGCATCTGAGGTTAGTCATCGTGCCCTCATACAAAAACGTCAAAGGTCAAATAGAACTGGAGTCAAGGGTTAGGAATGTTGACATTTTCCCTCGAATACACTTTTCTGAGACATTTGTTTTCAGTTTAATACGGCGCCACTTTTAGAAGGAAAATGTCCCTTCGAGTATCACATCCTCTTTTGGAATTAGTACTAAAGTGTGGCTGACATCATTTTTAGAGCCATATACGTACCTCATCTGTAATAAAACCACTTTACCACACTTCAAAATATTACATAATAATATTTACATGACACTTACCTTTGCGTTTATGTCAAATAAGTGGATTCCTGATTCTCACATTTGTCTGGGGAACTCATTTACATCGAATTTTGAAATAAAAAAATTTAATAATAAAAAAAGGAATATATATAAAAGAAATTGAATATAAAATATAAACGTATTGTGATGTTATTTATTCGTGATGGATCCCTTTGTTTGGTTTAGCAGACTTTATTGGTATATACTCTACTGGTAATACCATGGTATTGTTTGCAACCACATTTTGTGTGTTGCACTTTAGATATAAAGCAAATTATCGTCAAAATATCGACATATTTTGGCTATTGCAGAGCATAGAATTCGCTCCAGTTTTGGTTCCTCGTTTTGTATTCAGTATTAGTCCTTTAATTATAAATACATCAGGGAATCAAGTGAAAGCATTACATCACTGTGGAGGGAATTTCCAAACAAACACAGCAAGAGATATCTTCAAAAAAAAGTCAGACATCTATTTAAATGCTACACGTCTATAAAACTGTTTTACTTTAAATACTGAATTTAAACGCCAGAGCATGGTTTCTTCCTCTGTCTTTACTCAAACTTACATAAACTCAACCCCAAACTGTTGCAATGCAATATCACTGATAACTGTTGAGGATCTCAACCGTGTAAAACATAAAAAACATGATATTAATATACTCATTTATTAAATCAAAAGATAATAAACTGATCAAGCATTCCATCCAACACCAACACACAGTTAATGAATATTCAAACTCACGTTTTTTATAATCAAAGAGGGATCTTTAATAAAAAGCAGAAACAAAATGCATTTAAAAAGAGCCGACACTGAGATTTTTCCTTTCCATTCACCCCTTCTGAAAAGCAAGCAGCAATCCTCAAATGAACAATAAGAGAGAAACATTGAGAGAAAAAGCATAGCTTCATAAACAATATATATATATATATCATTTAAATCTTAAAGGACAGTAATGAGAAAATGAGATGTTTCTTTGAGTCATTGCATGCATTATCTACAGCTTCCCCAGCTTGATCCTGAAACACTGAACTGATTTGAAAACCAGTTAGTCTACTGGTAGGTTCATTAATATGGCACACTTACATGATACAAACTTGAGGTGAAAGGGTAAATGATAAACAAATGAATGCTGCGTTCCATACAAACTGTGTGATTTTGGTTTTGCAAATGTACCATCCTTTTCATCGGAACTCAATAAGAAACCACTTTTCTTATACATTGTGATGAGTTAAAATGTACGACTCTTCAGAGCTCCTTTTCCAGGAAAAATGTCGGTCACTATGTGGGAAATGCATTTTAACAGAAGGGGGCAGTGTGAGGAGGCTCTTGACTTATAAGAGCTAATGGAGCAATAAAGCTACAGAGGAAGTTTTGTTTGGTTCTATTAAAAACTTGCTTTTGTTTCAGATACACATTATATGTGGAAATGGGGACTTTCCCCAATAGCGATGGGCTACACACACAGCTCCACGTACACTCTCACTAATGCCATAAATCAAACAAAGGCACAGGAGTGTGCAGCAAGGAGCGAGCCAGTGTTTGGAAAAATATGTTTTTCTTCTATAATTTACCAAAAATTAATTTAAAAAGGAAGATAATTGGATTCTGATTTTGCTCAAAAACTTGGTGAGAAGCAGAGCTTTATCCACAGGAATAAACATGGAGATAAAAAATGTGTTTATCAATGCTCTGCTCTCTTTCTACCATCATTGTGCGATTTAAACAAATAGTAGTATTTGTTATCTGAGCTGAGTGTGTTGCTGAATGGTGTTTTCAGACAAACACAAGCATGCAATGCCTTTACTCTCTCTCTCTCTCACACACACACATTCAAATCATCACTGTATCCATTGTAAAATAAAGTTTGAACTTCCTAGGTATATCATAAATTCATGTTCTGGTACGGCTGAAAGCAAGACTGCTGAAGAAAAAACATTGTAGAGAGAATTATATTAAAAAAAACACTATAATTCCAAAACTGACAAAGATCAACCCAAAAATAGTGTCATATGTATTGTACATGATGTGTGCATAATGCCGTACTCAGCACTATTTGGATAGAAGTTGTTTTGGAAATTCCACCAAAGAAATTTGCAACGCCTGTGAAATTGCAAGTTTCTTATTTGGGGGAGTTAACATTAACCAAATTACAAGCGTGAACTCCCCATAATCTGAATCTTAATTTCTAAGGACTCTTCCAGTTTGACGTTTCTTTTGGATTTTTAGTGTTTCAAGAAAGGCATCTGAAATAAAATGCACCGTTAAAGAATTGAAAACAAATGCAGATGTGTGGATCCAAAGAAGATAATGAACTCTGTATTGTTCTGGTTTATAAACAGAATTAATTAAAAACCCGTTGGTGTGGATGAAAGCGTGACTGCTGAAGAGTAACCACAATGTAGTGAATTATAAAAACCACACTATAATTCCAAAACTGACAAAGATCAACCAAAAAATAGCATGCATCAGAGTTAACGCTAACTGGTCCAGCACTAAATTTACAATTTTTCTTATCTGGGCCAGTTCAAAAGAGTGAACACACCCCAAATCCAGACTTAAAACATTCTTATTCAGGCAGGACTTTCCTTTCTAAGGGATTTTTTTGTTTGATCATTCTATTGGATTGTAAAATTAATTAGCCTATCTGGAAAATGTATGCGACACAAGAGAAAGCTCACACTGTAGTTAGCCCTTGTTCTTGAAGATTGTATGGAACACAGCATCTGTTATCTGAACACATCTACAAGCATACTGGGCATACTGGTAAACCATCTACTATCAGTGTAAACAGGGGAGAGCACTACGCTAGACCGCTGTAAACCTCTAACACAGCAAAGAGCAGATAAATGCATCAAAGGGAATGAAAGTCATTTATAAAAAAAAAAAGCACAAAATGTAAAATCTACTAACAATAATAACCATAAGAATAATGATACTAATTAGAACTTATAACAAGAAACCTTTAAAGAGTATAAAAGCAGTCGTGTGAACACATGGACAGTAAGCTTCAGTGGGTCTTCCAGGGGTTATTCTTGGGATGCTGTTACCTGAAAGTGTAAACATCTGCAGGGTACCAAACTCTTGGCTTGAATATGTAAACTGTGAACACTGTGAAGCCTTCAAAGGAGACCTGTTTCCTGTGACGGAGAAACATCAATACTGCAAAAAGGATTATGGGATGTTACAGGGCTGATGGGCTGGGTGTGAAAAATCGCTTTTTGAGTTTCACGTCAAACATGCAGGCCATAACAACATGGCAGTGCATCGAGAAGCATGCATCTACCGAGAGCTTGGGATCACATCCAGCAAAGTCTCTGAAATATAGTCGACTTAGTGTTTCATGAGGCCATTCGATTCCACCTTGATCAGTACTGTAAACTCCCTAAAAAGGTGGCGGGAGGCTATAGAAATCTTAGAAAGATGTTAGAAAAGAAAGACACTTGTTGAGGTCATCTGAAGAACGTGGAGGGGTAGATCGATCTTGAAAACACACATCCAACGTACGATAACCGACAAAGTCAATGTACGCATCATTCCATGCAACAGCCATCGCTCGGAAATCCGGGTCATGGCACCAGAAAATGGCCTCCCAGAGAAATTTCGAAGGAGAAAAGATTCTCAAATTTTCTTCTTGAGTTCCGATGTAAACATGGAGAGTCAAACAAGCTCCTTTATGCTGATTGGTGGGTTTTCTCAGTTCCCCACTCTCCATCTTGGTCAAGCTTTTTTATGACTTACCAGCGCTTTCAATCATCCTGCTCTCATCTGTCGAGAACCTTGATGAATGCCTCCTCTTGCTGTTTTTCCTTTCACTCAATCCTCAATTCTCCCCCCTCTTCCTCTCCGTGGCATTGATTTTCTTTTTTTTTTTTAAATTGAATTATGACCAGGTCTTAAGTCTCCTCTTCTCCGGTTGACACAACCAATCTTGCAGCCACCGATAGGTGGTCAGTCAATCCAGCAAGTTGAGTTATGAAGCTGAACTCCTCTATATCCTGTAAAGGGTCATAGATCAAATGCTTATGAGCTATTAAAATTAACGCAGTGCGTACCTTTCTGGTTATTTGAACTGGTGTTCATCTTTTCAGACCCTAATCTAAAATTATTGCATTGGGATGGAACTACTGTGTGTAGTTAAACTCTGAATACTTTTGTAATTACCTGTAGTAACTCAAATTACTTTGTCAAATTTAAACCCTGTGAACATTGAAAAATAATGACATGCGAACTTCAAACTACCATAGCTCTGGTTCTATTCGCATAAAAAGAAAAAAAATCCAACAGATTCTGAAAGCTATCGAAAGATACTACATTTGTTAAGGAAGTAACAACATTGCGTGTGCGCCAGGGGTGGTAAGTTTGTGGAGCGTATTACAACATTGACAAATGAGCAATTAATTTCCTGTGATTGCTTTAATGATATTTTAGCAGCGTTTTAGCTTTAGCAGTGATTTCATTGTAAATATTATATTTTAATTGTATATAATAGTAAAAGAATTGTCTTAGCAGTAGTACTAGGTTTATTAGTGTTGTACTGTTTTTACCGTAACTCTTCCACATTCACGCATGACGCGCATCTTTTCTTCCTTATTTCCTCTCTCTCTCTTTCTCTTCCGGCGTTTTAGGCACAAGTAGTGTTCGTTTTCAGTGCCAAAACACTTGTAAATAATAAATGTAAAGTAATATGTAAGTTATAGTTTTTTATACACAGGGTTTTTCAATAAAACGTAATTGACATTATATAACATTGGTTTATTACTGCTCTAGATTTCAGCACTTAAATTATTTTTAATCTTTTGCTAAGTTTTGTAAAGAAACACAAGGGTTTTTCTGATCTAGCCTTATGTAATATCTTTATATTTATAGAGTAAACCTCCTGTGGCAACATTAGGCTCTGTGTTCAGGGCATATGTATATAAAATAACCTGAGAAATGGGTTACACGCTTGACTGACCATAAAACGATGGCTTTCATAATTTTAAAAGATTTGTAAATCACAAAAATT
Organism: Danionella cerebrum; assembly: GCA_007224835.1. Taxonomy (NCBI): domain Eukaryota; kingdom Metazoa; phylum Chordata; class Actinopteri; order Cypriniformes; family Danionidae; genus Danionella; species Danionella cerebrum. The sequence continues at coordinate 56,630 of SRMA01025515.1, forward strand.
ACTGTATTTGTGGTTGCTATGTTTGCTAAACAACCAAATATGCCACAGCTAGCACAGTGCATGCTGGGAAATCTGTCTTAAGCACACTCCATCTGAAGTGTGTCACAAAATTAAGACCTGTAAAAATTATTTAAGACTCAGAACACTTTATAAGATCCCACGGAATCCCCGGTGCATAGTATACTGTGAATACTAATAAGTTAATAAAGGATTTCAAATCCTAAAAGTACAGTTGACCAGTCTGACATTACAATGACAAAGTAATAAACCGTTAATGTTTATATTATTTTAATATACAGGGAATATTTATTAGGCTTATTTATGACTGAAAAAGTTTGTAAATCAAATCTATTTTTTAGAAACAATTGCCCAAAGTTGAACCAACTAGCGTTTACAAACTTAAGAGTATTTACCTTAAATCAGTTAGTTGGGCCAAAATGTTACAATTTGAGTTTCTAAATGAACAAATACCTTTGGTTTAAACTTTCTCAAGTTCTGAGTGCACTTCCTGTTTGTACCTTCCTGAATTATGTTTTAACAAGAGTAAAATATGACTGTATGATTGCAGTTATTAACCCTATAAGCTTATTTTTATCAGATGGTTAACAGAGGGAAACATATATGCCTCAGAAAAATATGAGGAAAAAATGGATCTTGTAAATAGTATAAAAGCTGAGGTACTCTCAGCGATGGGCAATTTAACAAAAGTCACATGGTTGGCAGACTGGTGTGCTTTGTTTTGCATGAGGTATGATGTGTTTTTGCATAATGCATTAGAAAAGGAGAGCAGAACTCACCACTTTCCAGTCTGGGTGCATGCCTTCCTCTTTAAAGAGAATGTAATCAATTCTCCTGCCATTACCCTTCAGAGGGATTTTACGTCCCTTCTGACTGGGACAGTGATTCTTACTGGTTGGGAACACCAGATATTCTTTCCTCCCCTCCTCGTTCTCCATTACCCTGTCAGGAAACAAAATGACCTTAATACACAGTTATCAAGTAGTTAATAATGAATTTACCAAAGCCATTCGGATAAAAAAAGAGCAACATTCCTGTATTAAAATTAATATAAAGACTGCTTTATAGATGTAAAGTTATTTACTTCTGCAGGCTCTCTGGTGAGCTGATTTCCTCATCGTAGAGCCCACTGGTGTCCAGCAATGTACCTGCACAATAAGCAAACACCAACATTCAAACTGGATTTATGAATTTGCCAAAATGAAAATCGTTCTTTTTAAAATAAAAGTCTCTTTTTGATTTGCTACAGACAACGGACACAGCACAGAGAAAGACTTTTGAGTGAATAAAGAACGAAAAGCAGCACGAGGCAAGTTGACCGTGTGCTTTAGTTTTGTACGAAAAAAGAAATGTTAATCAAAACACTCTGCCAACGGTTGCCGATCCAGTCATTAATAAGCTACTCTGCAGTGTTCATGCTTGTAAATCCGACCCCAGACATGATCTCTAGTCATCAACCCACAAGATTCAATCTCTACAGGGCAGCGTGTGTGTATGGTGAGCTCACCCAGAGCCCAGGGTTTGTCTTCTCCTGGCCCCAGACGACAGGGGTCTTTATACTGAGTGAAGAGTGAGTGCTGCTGCTCAAGCTTGTCCTCTGAAAGACAAAATGAAACTTGGAACCACAGGATGCCACCTTCTGGTCACAAAAGAGATTACACCATACCCGAAGAGCAGTTGTCAAAGTTAAGATCCCCGAGAATAACATCAAAGGCCACCTGATCCTCGAGAACCTTCTCACCATCTTCCGTGGGCCCGGAGGTTTCCCTCCTAAAATCTGCCACCCAGTCCAGAAGCATGTCCAGCTGCTCACAGCGCACCGCTGCATCGCCTGGCACACAGATGCACAAATCTTGTAAAGGCGGAGGACTAAGACGAGGCACATTTGACCTGGGTTTAACATAATGAAGCAGCATAACACAGATGTGCCTTTGCTTTATCATATTTTCCCTCGCTCTGCGGCGCTTGTGGCAGATGTGGAGATTTAATGAGGCTGCCACAGGAGTGAAGCAACCAAAAAACAAAAGGAATGATGAGAAAGATATATGACGTGTTTCCGCCAGTGGAGCGAGGACTAAGAGGGTGAATTAAATGAAGAAAAGCTATGGTTTAGCCGTGTTTCAAAAGTACAATATACACTACAGCATCCCTCCCAGGAATGTAGCATCCTCTGTTTATAGGAACTCTTTATAGTTTACCTACATCTTAAAATTGTAAATGTTTCATTTTATGTAATTAGCAACATTTTTCACATTTAGCTGAAAACTGGGTTGAGGTTTTTAACCCTGGGTTGAAGTGTTTGATGCTTAAACTTTGCAAACATTGCAGACGATTAAAATTAAATAATTTCCTGAACGCAACAGTAGGATTGTTCATATTCTCAGTAGGTGAGTGACTGAATTATAGAAAAGGAACTTTTGACAAAATGAAATTGACAAACTGGCGCTCGATATAGTAGGTATGTACAGCTGTCCCAAAAGGCCACTCCCCCTTAATAGAGAATTAATGGCAGAGCAAATAGTAAAATGGCTGTATTTAACAGCCAAACTGGGAGTTTTTCTGATCATTATATGCTTAAGATCAAAAAAGAATTGGACTCAATTGATCCTGTGACCAGACAACCAGCTTTTTGTGGAGATTTGGCCAGAAATTGGATTTCCTGACATTTATACTTTCCGGATTTTACAGTGGGAAAGTACACACATTTAAACGTGTATAAAGGCATTGGTCAGTGATGAAGACATCAATGGCCATTCTGCTTGTATATGGACAGGAATGTACAAATAATTTAACAATTTTTATCAGAGAAGCTGTTAGTTAGCTAGGTTTTCTTGCATCCATTAGGGTCACAAGTTGTGGATGTTGCTACCTCTTATCAAAACTGCCAGAAAAGGCTGCTAACAGCAGAAAGTTGTCTCAAAATTATACATTTAATTCTTAACACTGTAAAAATTCTTTATACGCTCTCAAAAAAACACAAAACAAACTTCAGTAAACATCTAAATGATTCAGAGGAGAACTGGGTGAAAGTGCAGCCATGTGCTGCCAAATCCAGGGTGACAAGTCCATTAGCGATGGCATGAAAATCTCTTCTAGTATGATAATGACACGAAACCCTTTAAGTTTCTGCCTCAAACACTGCTAAAACCCCAAATAAATCTTAAAAAATGCATGTGTACATTTTTTTGGTTTCTATGTAACATCCCCATCCCCATTAAGAGAGAAAATTATCATAAAGATTATCATAAATTAAAGTCTCCTAATTGTGATATAAGATGACTAAACGTGTATGATTGGCCCCAAGTTTATTCTGCAGCAGGACAAGGACCCCAAACATAGAACCAAAAATCCATTAAGAGCAATGTTTAGTGGAACGAAATACAACGCAATCTCAATGAGATGCAAGTGGATTTAAAGAGTGTATGTCAGGAGAACCTCTGCACTATTTTCTCAACTCCCACAAAAATGAACTTCCTGCTCGATTTGTCCCTGATTGTCTCTGTCCAGCAGCATCCTCAGGTTTCATTTCTCCTCCTGAAAGAGCGGTCACTCTATAATTAGCTCGTTTGGCAGACGGAGGCGTAGGTGGAGCCCAGAATAGCACGAGTGTCTTTGTAAAAAACGAGCAGAAGAGACCTCAAGCTTTAAATAGCAATGACGCTCGTCGCTATGGGAACTAGAGCCTGTGGGCGAGCGCTGATGAATGGGAGATGAGAACAGGGGTCGACGTGCAATGATGTCACAGGCCTGCCTGCAAAGTGTGACTCTCTGAATGTGTGCAAGGTACAAGAAATCTCAGATCTGATTTTTGCAGGTTTCATTCATGAAAACCCGACTTTCAAAGTTCTGCTACGATTTCTAATTATATTTATTTATAAGAACCGGACGTCCTCAGGACCGAGCAGGACATAATGCACACATTATGCATTTTCGTCAAATATTTTTTACAATTTATTGCTATAAGTATTCAATTAACCAGAATTGTATTGGCATAAAAATGTTATTTTGTGCAAGTTACACTTACATTTTTCTGTAACAAAAATAGAAGTATTTGTGACGCACACAAAATTTGCATAATAATTTTCATTTTATCACTACAAAAACACCCATGAAACAAAAATGTGCATCGTTGAGTTGCGTTAAATTGTTTATTGAGAAACAAAATAAATGCTCTACAACTATATCTAATTAAAGCTGCAAGCAGCGATCAAAGGGCTCTCGCACATCCAGCGCCATCACCTTTCTGCGGCCAATCCCAATTTAAGATATGTCCTTAAGCAAGAATTGTCAACATTACTTAACAATACAGATAAAATTAAATAATAAAAAGCACACATCAAAGTGTCATGACCCAGAGGTGGCGCTGTGAATGAGTCGGAATATTGAGGTATAAATGTTTCTTTTCACATGTTAAAATTAGTAAAAGGAATTACGTGATCATTGTTAAATTCCTGTGGCCACAAGGTGGCGCTATAACCATGAGTGTGCATTGTAGACGCATCTCCTCCAATACCGTTCCACCAAACCTTGCCAAGACATCACAACTGGTGTGACTCGAGTTGAAATATCTGTTCATACTGGTATTCTAGGAAATTGCAGAGAATGCTGGGAAATTTTCTATTGACTTAACATGGGGTTAATCTTTGTAAAACTGTAACTCGAAATGAGAACGAAACTAAAAACAGATCACACTTGTGGAGGTCGTCAGTTTGTGCAAGAACAAACCAACCACAAAGTTGTTGAACCCCAGGCTCTAGAAAAGGATCAATTTTTTGTCATTGTAAATAAATCGGAAAAGACAAAAATATCTTTAAGATCAATCGTCATAGAGAAATGGGGGGTTATTTGTGTTAATTACAGTAACAAAATCGATTTTTTTTACATAACTGACTTATAGAGACAAATTGAACAATATATTATATCACCATGACCCCTCCATAGCAGCCAGACTGTTTACCTTAGCAACCAATTTCACATATCGCTTCCTCAGCTAAAAATTATAGACATAGAGGTTGGCTTATTGGCATGGGGAACTTTGCATGATATCACTCGTTCCCCCATAATAACCAAAAATTGTGCCTTGGCAACCACTACATTTTGCTCATAAAAATACTTTAGCTAAATCTTTAACTAGCCTACATCAAAGTTTGAGTAAAAACTATAACTATCTACCGTATTTTCCGCCGTATAAGACGCACTTTTTCTTCCCCAAAACTGAGGGGGAAAAGTTGGTGCGTCTTATACGGCGAATGCAGAGCGCCGCAGAGCGGAGGACGGTCACAGCCGTAGGAGAGGCGTAAAAGAGGCCGCGGCTTTGGCCTAGCTCTGGAGCCGTCAGCCATATTTGTACACCCGGCGGTGCGCGTTGACGTCATCGCCCATCTCTGCTCGTCGATCCTACCATAGCGCGGATCGTAAGGAGCAGGTGTGAAACATTACAGCCTTTTTTTTGTTACTTTTACTGTTTACTGACTGTTCATGTTTGGCATATAATTGTTCTTAAACTGCTGTTAACTTTTACACAGTTGATATAAAATATTTTACTACAGTATTTGGTTCAGAATCTTTTTTTTCTAGATCTTCCTCATTTAAAATTTGGTGTGTCTTATAACAACAACAAGCAAGCCCATAAAGTGGCTGTTTATCTCAATGCCAAAGCTAGGATAGATGTTGCAGAACGTTAGTGGAGAGGTCTTCAGCTTTGAAGTCACTTAGCCATCCATTCTGGCAAAAGCATCTGGCTTTTTACATTAACGGATACAAATTGCTGAGCAATGGATAAATTACACAAAAAGTTCTGACCAGTCAATCATTTGCAACATGTTCTGAAACTTTTTGATATATATTAGCACTGAGAAGAAAACTTGAGGCAAAATGTTCTTTATTTCTGTGGAGATGTGTATAAATATAAAACCATTTCCTTGCTGCAGGACTGAATCTGTTCAGAATCTCAGCACACGAGCCGTGGCATCAGGGCAGAGCTGTCAGATTCACTGAGCATCAGGCGCCACTGAGAGTCAGGCTAAAACACAAACAACCTACACCGTGGAAACATTCTGGCATTGAGTACTGATGACAACTGCCAGCTTCACAAGAGAAATGTTAATGGCAAAAAGGGAAACTCTATTACTATCACTAAGCATTTAATCAGGTAATAAAACACTACAACTGAAATTATCAGATACATTTTAATGGCTCAAACTCAAACAATAAAATGAAAAACGTAGGGGTTTTCCTTGTCTTTAATGTATATACCAAAAAACATTGGCTTAAAAACGTTTAATGTTGGTCTTCCCACCAGACAGCCACATAACTGGCGAAAACTCATTTGCTCCATTAATTAGAATGTTAACGAACATACATTTCCCAACAGAAATTATCTTCTTTAAAGTCCTATAAACACTAATACATTTTCTATGACACCAATTCCAATTTTCAACCCTTAACTGCTATATGGTTGCTAGGGAGACTTAAATGGTTACTAGGTGGCTCCCATGGATTGGATCACTATTTGTGAGTGTAGAGTTCTGCTGTACCTTCAATAGCATGGAGATGAGTGCAGGCGATGTATCCAACAACACGCTGCTCCTGAGCTGAGCTTCCCACTTGCACCTGTGGGAACACAAAAACAGAGCTATTGTAAGAAAAACTCAACATTGACAAGACATAGACAATATTCACTCAACTTCTGTTGTCGAAACTGCATTTTTACACGAAATAGGTTGAACGAGATTTTTTTTTTGTATACAAAATTACTGACAAATATAAACCAAGATTGTTTACATGGATACCGTAAAGCAGTGATCCTCAACCCCCGGGCCGCGGGCAGGTACCGGGCAGTGGGTCATTTGGTACCGGCCCTCACACAAAGAAAAAATAATTTCCTTTATTTCCGTTTGATTTATTATCCGAGTTGTAATGATGTTATATTATGTCCACTAATTCAGTGTTTTTGTGTTGTCTTATTTTGAAGGTATGTTTAAATGTTACCATAGAGACCAAGGTGCGTTGGGGCAGAAAGGATGTTGCTCATGTCATGTTCAGTTGTTGGTGCGCCGCTAATAAAGTTGATCATGATTACACAGTGGATTTATGTTCATTATTATTATTATAGAGAAAATACCACAGTTTTTAATGCTGATCTTATAATTTTATTTTGTTTTTATCTGCTACACACCTTTAGATTGGGCCGTGAAAATATTGTCAAACCATAAACCGTTCCGTGGATGCACAAAAGGTTGTGGACCACTGCCGTAAAGAACCATATCAACCCAGTTAAATGTCTGAAATCAAAATATTCCAATTGATAAACTGAACCAAACCAATAACACAATGGCCAATGATGGCCAAAACAAGGTTCACACCTCACAGAACCTTTCTGTTCTCTTTTCCTCCACACAGTTCAATCACTGCTTGCGTTGGTTGATACTCAGCAGACTTAATTCCTCTCAAACTCTGGGAGTTCTACAGATCTCAGCAGCAGGCTGTAATAAATGTCACTGTTTTCCAGAACTGATTTGTAGATTTAATTACTCTAACGAAAGTCTGGCCCTTGCACTGAATCAACCAGGGCTCATTTCATTTCTGGCTCTTTCCTCACTCTCTGTGTTCTATGGGTTTATTGCCGCTTCTTCTCTTTCAGTGTTCTTTCGTATAAATATTTCAAACGTTTATCCATGCTTGGCTACGTGTCTGTGTTTGTACTGACAGATGAGCTGTGGAAGGAAACAGATGGGTGCAAACGTTCCATTGCAAGATTCAGTGGGGCTCTGAAGGCATTAAATAAAAGAAAATCTAAAACATAACCAAAAAATATCACAACAATAATAAAATAAATACAAAAACTCCAACTTTACAACAATTGGTAACAAAACAACAACCCAAACTGCCCAATACACATAAAATAAAGACCAATAAACAAACAATAAACATTACTGTGTAATACACAATAATATAAATAAACTGTACCACAACTTAATCTGTATTTATGATAAGTGTATTTAAAAAAAAAGATTGCTGAAGATGGGGATTTCTCTTACATTCCAGATTCATCACTGTTTCATTGAGGTGTAACGATACACTCTTTTACTCGAAGTGACATAGAGCGCTTGTTTTATAATATTCCTCCTGTTTTTCATTTAAAATGTGAGTAAAAGATAACTGTGTATTAGAAATTATTAAGCAAACAGAAAAACAACTTAAAGAAATTGCAGAAGTGACTAGAAACACCATCACTAACCAGATAAGACTTCAATTTCTAGGTGATATATCTCAGTAATTCCAAGAATTGCGATATATTGTGCCATGATACATTGCCACAGCCCTACTGTTTCAAGATGATGACAGATTGTGTGATTTCCCCAATGAAACTAAAATTTTGCATGTTTTAGTAGATACATTTGGGACTTTGCGTGTCTGACACAGCCAGAGACGAAATGTCAATCCTGTGAGGAGACGGCGTTTGTACTGGCTTTGCTGAAGAATATGACAAAGATGGAAAAAGAAAGGTAAACTAAAATGTCTCAATGTGCCAGTGATGTTTTATCCGATGTTATCAACACGTGTAACGGCTTTTAGGACCCCTAGGTTCCTGTAACTTTCACCTGCTTAAATCCCTCGCTAAACCACTCGCTACTGAAGAAGCGCATGTCCACCTTGCTAACTTTATCATTTTAATTTAAAGTGAATTTTTTGTGAATGCCTCTTGAAGTTTGATTAGCAAAATAAAGTGAATTCTATAAACGCTCATTATTAATCTGTTCATGTGATCCATACAAAAAAATAAAATTTGCAAAACCATCAGAACTGAAAACGGTTCAGTACGTACCGAACTGTGAGCTTTGTGTATCGTTGCATCCTTAGTAAAAAGTCCTAGTTATACCTGATTGAAAAAAAAATTACGTACAGTCCACTGTATACCTCTAGTGCACACATGTCAATGTCCCCTAATTTGATAATAACCTACGATTGAAACAGTCCACAGGCACCCACTGATGTTTTGTACGCACTAAACTTCATTCTCCACAAAGCAATGGCCGCCTGAGAACTCACTGCAGTGCAGTAAGCGGGTCTCTTCTTCATTATTCATCAGCGGAGTCGATGTCAACCTTCAGCCATCAGTTATGTGCGGGTTGATACAAAATGATCTGGTGCCTGGAAAAATTCTGTATATTTGACTCTATTTTAAATGATAATCGGGTCGTATCGTGTGCAGGTTGGTTACACGTCACTGACCGCTACCCACTCCTCTAAAATAACTAAACGGAGGAGGGATGCTGAAAACAGGGGGCTTCAAGGCAGGTGGGAGGCAGAGTACATTATCACGGAGGTAAAAGGCTATCCTCTATTTGCCTGTTGAAAAACTTTACTGGCAGAGCCATAAGAAAATATCGCTTCTTTCATTTAATCATTAAATAATGTTCACAGTGTTCTGGTTCAATAGGCCCCGGCTTGTGTCAAATAAGTTTTTCTGAAATTTTACTTTGACCCCACTGGTCTGGAGGCTTTCGATACTTAACACGTCTAACTAAACATAAACATTAAGATCTAAAATAACGTTTTATGCCTATTATTTAGATTTTTGGAGAAATCTGCTTCAAACACATGCAAAATTGCTATTAAAATAATAAACTTAAATGGTCACTCCGTTACTTGCGAAGTTCACACAGTGTTTACCCGAACTAAAGTGCCGCCATGTGATGGTGTTTACATACGAGCAAATACGTGTTAATGAGCAGTGAGCTAATGAAAACGAGTCTGCCACACGTGAAGATTACTAGCCCAAAGGAGAAAGCAAAGAATGGCTCACTTGATTCACTGTGTAATATTCTTCCTTCTGGTCTTCTAATCAACTCTTACTGCAGCTTGAACGCTGAGCAGATAACGCTCACACTGAATGCAGCTAGTGCTTGGTTCCCAGGAACAAAGCTTTGGAAATAGAGCTACCCACAACAAGAGAAGCAGGTCATGCTCTTTTAGACAGCAATGATTTCTCCCCAATCAATATTGAAACGCCATTAATTAAGCATTTAACATCTGTTTAAGCAATTTCCATTCCCAAATCACTTTTATTTGTCTTCTCCAGTCAAAGTATCTATGAACAGCAGAATCTGTGAATGATTTGTAATGTTACATACCCTAAAAGAGCATCTACCCTTGACGTTGACTGTGGAGAATTCTTGAATGATAATTAGAAGCCTGAACATCGTCAAAGGACTTAATTAAAGGGCTGTTCAGTCCTACGGGAAGATTTTTCTAAATTAATTTCTCCACTGCACACACATCCCTTTCTCTCTTTTTTTATACACAGCCCATTTAAAAAAGGCCTGTCGTTATTTATCAGGACTTATTTACTTTTTACTATTGTTTATTATGGTGTGGTAACAGTTTTGGGGGCCTTTGAGATACTCCTCTGAACCGCAATATAGGCTACACTTCATCACTGAGACCGAGTGGCAAAACAGGCAGTAAAATGGCTGGGTTTACAAAGAAAGAGTGCCGAACCGTGAGCTATTCTGATGGTTACACACTGAAGTTAACAATCACTGGTAGGGATGTCCCGATCAGGTTTTTTGAGCCCCCGATCCGATCCGAGTCATTTAATTTTAAGTATCAACCCATACCGAGTCCCGATCCAATACTTGTCTTTTCCTTGTGCTAATTGCACACTTTAAGTGCATGCAGGTTATTAAAGTATTCTAAAAGTTCAAAAAGCCGGCGGAAGCCAGTATTCTCTACCACAGAGAGGGGTTGATCGTCCAAAGCGATGAATTCAACGACCCTTTCTGTAATCTTTTTGGCCTTGCAGCTCTCAAGAGGAAATTTCTGTCTCCTTTTAAAAGTTTCCTCCAGTGTGTGTTGCTTTGGTTTAGCCTTTTCCTGCGTTCGCTCAGTGAAGTCGCAATATTCTGTCGTGTGTTTCGTTTTAAGATGCCTTATCAAGTTGGTAGTATTAAAGGCTGCTTTGCTAGTACCACCGCGTGAAATGCTCGCATTGCAAACGTTGCATGTAGCTACCAGACTAGAATCACTTTCCAACTTAAAATACTTCCACACTGCAGACATCTTAGCACCGTATTGCAAGTAGTAAACAACATGCGAGTTTAACATGCGAGTTTGCGACACGTGCGTGACGTAGCTGACATAAACATTCGATCGGTCCGATACATAGAGCCGATTCCGATCAGTTAAAAAATGCCTCGATCGGCCCCGATACCGATCTTTACGATCGGCTCGGGACATCCCTGATCACTGGACTCAACTGAGGTCCCCACAACTCACAAGATAAACAGCTTTTCAGGAAAATAGAGATTTGGAATGAAATTGGATTTCCTGACATTTCACACAGGGAAAATACACAAAAAGTTGTTGCTAGAAGGTTGTAACAAAACATTTCATTCATTGCTATGATTAAAATAAACAAACCCCATTACTCTATGATGTTTCATCTTCAATACGTTTCCGGATGTTGGCTTAAGTAGGGAGGGCAGCTCTAAGACTCCATACATTATTACAAATAGTATCAAAATTGGCTTCAAGAAAGGAATTTTATCTGAGGAATGTTGATACAGAACTAATTTTACAATTTTAATTTTAAAAAATATATGTATAATCTAAGCAATACACAAAACATGTCTTCACCACATCGCAAGTGAAACCAAACCACTGACCTATTACATCCCTTTCCATCAGAAAGTGTTAATTAAACCAAAACTTTTTTCTGTTCTAAAGAAGTGAAGTGTGAATTTTCAAACTAATTATTTGAAGTTCCGCTCCGCTTGTCAGGCTCTCGGGGGATTTTCGTAGGAGACCTTTTCTGCAATTAACAATGTCAAGCACAAGATAACTAAGAACTTTCAAAAGCAAATAAAATCATCCAGTTTAACATTGGGAATTGTGAGTAGCTACTTAAACCCATTGTGAAATACCATTCTTTTAAGAATCCAATCATCTATCAGTCTGCGTTTCCTCTTGCTATACAAGCTACATCATTTTAATTTTCTTTTTTTACAGAAAATACATTTGAGCACTTTGAAACCTACTACACTGACTCCAAAAATGAATCAGAGTGAAAAGTGAGGAAAAAGAAAACGTAAGCACAACATGTTCCAACAAACCTAAACTACTGACGCATGATAACCATTTTTTTTTTTTACAAAGCAATAACAATAACATTGTGCTGCTTTTAACCAAAACTGATCAGGTTATCAGCGCTAGAGTCTGGCGAGGTCGAGCAATTTTGGCATCGAGAATGGCGTGAAGCGTGGTATTTCTACACGTTTACGGTGGATTCATTAGTTTAGGAAGTGATGGAACTTGCACAGTACTCTTTGGACTTTGTTAAGGTCCCTTTCCACCCGGGTGGCTCACAGAAAGCTCTTAATTCTCATTAGAAAAACCTTTCTGCCTTTCTACTCTACTGGCGGCCATTACCAGGCATTTGTTTAAGAAATACAAAAATGCTAAATATATACATTTTCTTACAGACAACTATGATCATTTTTAAAAATACTATAAAATAATCATTTTAATAATGCAAACGAGATTGGACACATTGTGACACGCACATTTCAAAGTCACACTGACTCAGTCCTGACTGCGCATCGCTGTAGCGTCTTCGACTAAAGGTTGAGTCATGCAGTCTGAACTTGGCACAACACCGCAAAGCACATGGCCAATTAAAACAGCAGCCATGTGCTCACACAAAGGTAAGTACAAGCAAGCATAACGATTCATCAGCCATGTGCAAATAAAATAAATCAGCACACGGCTGGAAAATGCGAAAAAAGGACAAATAGCATAAGAGCTAATTCAAGCACCACAAAGTGTAAGTTGCAAACACTGCGCATCATACTCGCAAGCTAACATGAATGTCCTGATGTCAGACCTCCATTACAGTATGCAAAAAGTGGTGGAAACCTGACACCATGAGCGACATTAACTAGCTATCATACAAATGAGACAGATGTAGAAGACCATAAGTGTCTCAAGGAGGATACTTAGGAGTAAAGAGGATTTTCAACAAGGCGAACATTCAATATAACACAAGCAAATACATTTACAGGTCAAAGGTGTCGGGCTTCTGTTTCCCTGTACATTATTCAATATTTAACATGTCCTCTATCTATCAGTTAGTTTAGAAGCTACATCTGACACACAATGACGACTGGCCTCTTGCCCTTTCCAAGGGAAAAAGAGATTAGGTCTGGAATCAGGCCAGAATTGGATACAGCACAGAGAGCGTAACGATATCCCCAACCTTAAAAGCCTTTGCCCTTTACGTAAACAAAAACAAAGGGTAATATCCAGCACAGCTACATACAACAAAATCATACACAGCAACAAACCGATATACACATGCTAGGAAAAACCAATGCATTTTAACTGTAATCAAATGTACAATATTTTCTTTGAGGGTAAATATCTACTGTTTCTTAACGTTTGGTGTTCCTGAAAGTTTATTCCATAAAAGCAATGCTAGGTTAATTTCAATAGTGAGAGAAAGTTTTTACTTATGACTGAAACACGCAGTGTGCGGCTACTTACTTCTGAAATGTACCGTATTTTTCGCCGTATAAGACACACTTTTTCTTCTCCAAAACTGAGGGAGAAAAGTTGGTGCGTCTTATACGGTGAATGCAGAGCGCTGCGGAGCGGAGGGCGGTCACAGCCGTAGGAGAGGCGTAAAAGAGGCCCGGCTTCGGCCTAGCTCCGGAGCCGTCGGCCATACACCCGGCGGTGCGCGTTGACGTCATCGCCCATCTCTGCTCGTCGATCCTACCATAGCGCGGATCGTAAGGAGCAGGTATGAAACATTACAGCCTTTTTTTTTGTTACTTTTACTGTTTACTGACTGTTCATGTTACATGTTTGGCACATAATTGTTCTTAAACTGCTGTTAACTTTTACACAGTTGATATAAAATATTTTACTACAGTATTTGGCTCAGAATCTTTTTTTCTAGATCTTCCTCATTAAAAATTGCGTCTTATACGGCAAAAATACGGTAATTAAATTATAGAGTACTCCTTTTAAAAGTAATCAAGTTACTGCTTCAATTACTTTTTGTCAAGTAATTAGTTACAATAGTGGTTACTTTAAACATCAATGCATGTCTTCAAAATTGGATGCTTTAAATCAGGCGTATTCAACTAAAATTGAAAGAGGTCTGGTTTAATATTTAAAAAAAAGTTTTACTATTTACTGTACTATATTGTTATGTAGTCTGCATATAAAAAATACTTGAACGACAAATTAATTCAGCACATTTTTTACATATTTACAATGTAATCTAATATAATAAAAATCTTTTCAAAATAAGCACGAATACAAATGTTCAAAAAGATCTGTGGGGATATGCGTTCAAAACATTTTTTGTATCATTAAGCAGTTTGACTTTTAATAAGTGCTAGTTTCTGTTTTAGTGTTCACAAGTACATGGTTCTCAAGATTTGGTCACACTCTACCCCCACCCTTAACGAACAGTAGCTTTAATAACTGGGTTATGTTTCAAACAATTGACTAATATGTTGCACACATCGAAAATAAACTATAAAAAGTATAAAATGAAAATAAACAATTGAAATCAAACTAAATTTAGTCTCAAAATCAAACTAAAAAGCAACTTGAACATTTCAGCCACATTCGAGGCAAAACAAGCCACAAAAAAGAATTTTAGGCTGGGTTAAGCTCAAAGTTGAAAGGGAAATAGCTGCTGTTTTGCCCACTGTGGCTAGTTGTGACTGACTAAAGGTTTGGATTGAACCAGTGCTTCTAAAACTCACAGCTATTTTCTGCTGTAATTAGATAGCAGTTTAATTTAAATAATCTAATTACAGTAACTAACACTAAGTAATGTGTTACTGCCCAACAGTGGAAACTGGTATCAGCCTATATCTGGATCCCAGGTTTCTTTCCTAAAGGTAACATGCTGAGATTAGTAATATCTCATTAACGGAGTACAATTGTACTATATAAGCGAAAGACATTGGTCCACAGAAGAAATTGATCCGATTTTTAAATCTCCACCATGAAACTGAAGAGCAGGCAGGGTATAACTTTCTAATACGTTGCTTAGGAAGAAGCACATTAAACCCTAGAGTGAATTAGCAAGTCTCAAAAAACTGTGGAGGGAGCTGAAGACTTTGAACCTTATTGACATTAAGAGGATGTATAAAGAGAGTTGGTACAAAATCCCTAGTAGATTTGTGTGCCAACTGCATCTGACCTGTTACGCTGTTTTATCTCAGTGAGTTTATTTCCATTCATTGCCCCGTCTAGTCCCTTCTGCTACATCCCTTGTCCTAGATACACTGAAACACTCGAGAATGTGGCTGTGTTCTCGTAGTTTCGTTCATCAGCCCCAAAGTATGGAACATTGAGGATATCTGAATACTTTCCTATTTCAACAGGCTTATAATCTGTGACTGTTTCATTTTTCTAGAATTTCATTACGTATGTTTTATTTAGGTTGCCGATTCGAGGCTTGCCAGTAAGGAGTTTTCCCCGTGTTTGTGTGGGTTTCCCTCACAATCCCATGTATCAAGTTAATTGAATAATCTAAATTCCCCCTAGGTGTACTGGCGACCTGTCCAGAGTATACCCCTGCCTCTTGCTTGAAGTGAGCTGGTGATTTAATTGTTATTTTGCCCTTTGTTGCACTCCCCTGTATGGTGTCCTTGAGTGACAAAAAGGTGCCTCCAAAAAAATGTATTATTATTATTATTACGTTGGTATCTGCTGAAATAATCCCATTATTAATTATGTGGACTGATAATTTCTTTGTCTGTGGACAGATGTTTAAAATCAACATAGGGGGAATTTCTTATTTTCTTCACTGTATACGAGTGTTTTATCATTTATAACCAAGAAGAGTTTGAAGAACAATTTGCAAAGTTGCTACTATAGGGCTAATACTGAAACTGTGTCCCCAATAACAAGGTTACATAAAGAGCCTTGAGAACACAACTCTGTACATCATTGTGATTTAAACGCCACATTATTTCACAATTATTTAGATGTCAATGCCCACATTCTCCATTTTCTATATATAATTTATGTGAAATGCTAGCAACAGCAACATCTTGACTAATGACCTTGTCTTTGTCATTTTCAGACTCAAGTGAGTACTCGATATTGTTTAAGATTGAATTGTGGCATCAACTCTGCAAAACTGCTCCATCAGACCATTTGTAATGTAACTGGAACTGTATTCAACCACGCTTCAACTTTCTACAAAAAGCCTGTATTTCTGAAGGCATGACAGATGAGTGTTTCAAACAGACCCTCTGGGCTACAAAAGGCCACAGCTATAAAATATTCATGGTGTTTGTGTAGACTCAAACCACAAGTCCAACACTAGCTCCTGACACGTGGCACGAAAAGTTTGAAACGGGAACAACCCCTAATTCTTGCTGCCATGAAAGCCTGGATAAACAAGAACAATCAGGAAAACATATCTCTTTACATTCACAGGTGTTGAGAGGCAGTTAATCAAGCTAAAAGCAGGTCCACTTGCAATTTAAGTCAAGGTTTGGGATAAAGCAACCGATGGTTATAAAAAAAAGAAATTGAACACTTTCAACTTAAAGGGGACTTCATTTGAAAAACAAAAAAAGTACAGTTTTGACATTGTTTGAATGGAAATGTGGCTTAACAGTTTTATCACCACTTCACTGGCTTGAAATGGATCTTATTTTTCATGAAAAATAAACCACAAGTTTGTTCAGTGTGAAACAGAGTAGTGTTATCTTGTTGTTGCCAACCGACAGACAGCCAATCAGAAATCAGCGAGGATTATGTAATGTCACAAAAAAAGGGAATGCAGTCTCCTACAGAAGCGTTTGCTTTACTAAATACATAAACGTCATTTGTGTCATTCGAAAATGCAGAATCCAATCATGGTCAATGACACCAGTGACTACTTACAGGAGCAACCCACAGTTTCATGTTTCAATCCAAAGATGCAAATCAAAATTATGTGCAAAACTGGAATATTGCAAAAAAATATTTGCGAAAAAAACACCATTTCCATCCAATGAGTCCAAGAGAAAAACATTGTCACTTCCTGAAAAACTGGCACTTGCACGGTCATGTCAATCTTGCTTTTGGAGATGAAAAATGCATTTCCATTAAACTCCATTCGATTTTTTCATGTGCGTTTCCAAATTGAATGCATGTTGGCATTGGGGTTTCCTCAAGAACCAGAACCTCAAGTCCAGACAGCAAGTCCCCACTGACTAATATTTAGATCTAACAGACAGGATAATGGTGTCACCTTCAATATACATCAGTGAAAAAGATTAAAATGGCCTTTAGCTTTGGATTAACATATCCCCAGTAAAATGTCCATCCATGTTTAAGTGGTTTAATCTGATATTTTTCCATGGTGGACTAACAGAGTCTATGTCTGCTAAACTAAGGTGCTCTAGAATCACATGAACTTGAGATAAATGGACATTTGGAAAAAAAATCAAGGATAAATAAAGTAATTGTCTTGTAAAATAAATCTTACCTTGGCAAAAAGAACTCCTTTAGCTGCAAGAGCATCTTCGCTGCGTCCATTAGGAAAGCACTCATAGCGAACATCCAAAATAGGATAGCGACTGGCCAGCAGAAGTCCGCTGTTCAAGAACTTGAATCTGGAGCAACAGCCTTTCCAGCCATAGCGTCCCACATCGCTGATTACAAATGGAAAATAGCGATGCAACTGCCTCCTCAGCCGATCTGCAGCCCTCCTGTCAAACACCTCTTGCAGGCACAGGAAGTCAAGGTTGGCTGGGAAGAAGGCGGAGATCTCATGGTCAAAGCCATCTTCACCATGTCGTCGTTTGCGGCCTGCTGGCCTTTTAAAGACTGAGGTGCGGTGTTGGGAAAGAGTGTTGTTGGGTGATATGCCTCCATCGGTGGAATGAAACCGTACCAAAGATTCCCTAGAGGCAGTGCGACTTGCTAGACTTCCTGTTTCCCCATCGGCATTCTGATGGTTTCCTTGCTCGACCTCAGCAGGTTCCGAATCTGGAGAAGTGATGCTTATTTGGACAGAAGGATGGAATGGGCAGTCCTCCGTGTTTTGGTTGGTGTTGCTATGTACTGGACACTCAGGGTCAGCAGATTGGTGGATGGCACAATCAGGAGCGTGCTCTTCTCCATTCGGGTGAAGAGGACACTCTGGGGAATTCTGGTCTTCGGTGTTGTGGACTGGGCAATCTGGTACTGTACCACCAGAGGAGTGAACGGGACACTCACTTAAGGCTTCTGTTTCATTTTCAGTAGTGACAACCGGCTCGGGACGATGATCCAAAGAAGAGGTGCGGCGGAAGCCTTGGGTGGCCACACTGCAAAAAGATGCAGCGCTAATTGATGTATTGGTGGGCGAGTCGATGTATATTTTGATCTGTGGTCTGCTGGCCCCATTGCGGATTCTCTTTCCTACTTCACGGGCTCGATGTTGAGTGTCCGCGAGGTTGTTGAAGCGTGCAAGTGAGTCGGGTAGCAAACACACATTGGCACTACCAAAACAAAAGCTACGTCCTTGAGGACGCCATTCTGCAAGTGCAGCACTGGTTCCAGAGGACGCTCCCTGTTCAACGGTGTACTTGTCTGGTTTCTGGTGAGAGTAGACATAGGGGTTCCTGATGCTTTGCAGTGGTGCCCACAAAAGAAAGCCAATAAAGGCAAAGGGTAAGGATGCTAGTAACAACACCAGGTAAAGAGGTGTGGAGATCAGAACCCCAAGGGCCAGAAATGAGCAGGGATCCTGGGAGCGCCTACGTTTCTCTAGTGATGTTGCTACACAAGATGCCAATAACCGATCCAATAGCCAGTAGCAAGGGAAAACAAAAGCCCATGAGAGACCACTCAGAAAGCTGAGGAAGGCACTGGGGTAGGGAGCGGTGAGCAAGACCATTTCTGGGACAGCTTGTAGGCCAACTCCCGGGCACAAAGAAATGTTAGTAAACTACAAACTTAACCCGCCCCCCTGTGGTGTGACGAGGAAAACTACATGGTTCTTGGATCTTTCTCTGTGTTCGACTTATTGATGCTGGTGGCCAGTTACAGAACTCTCCCTTTCTTTTGGAGTCCAGTGCTATAGCCTCCTTAAGACTCTTCTCATGGTGATGGTGAAAACCCTCCTTGGATTCAGAATATTCATGGCCTCATCAGTGCAGAGCCTGCAGAAATTCAAAGAGAGGGGTAACAGATTAATGAAGAAATCTGATGAATATGGAGGATTGTGAGAACTCCGTAAAATACAAATGTTTTGTTGATTAGCTTGCAAAAAAGAATGTCATTTAAAATCTGCCTATATGGATTAATTATGGTTGTTAATATATAATTGTTAAAACATCATTGGCAGATAATGAAATCTGATTAATTACCATTTAAAAAGCCACCGCTGCACAGGTGCCACTATTAAATATGATAACTAAGTGCCTTTGTAGACAACTGGTGGGTTTGTTACATAAAAAAGGAAGAATGATGAAGACTAGATCACAATCTCAAAAATAAAAATAACAGTGGGGTCTAGTCACATGAAAGAACAAACAGCATTCAGCCATCAATAAATTGAGCTAAAGAAACATAAAATTTTTATTAAAGTTATAGATGTTCTGCCTATATAGGTACTGTATCTCAATTCGATAATTATGCATGCACACCATTACTATAACATATTGGCTGAACAAAAGAAAACATCCTGACTTGTTCTTTTTATCTACAGCTGAAGGTTGCCATTTTTCCACTTGTAAACCCTGGTCTAAAGCATCAAAGGATTTAAAATGATCAAAGAGAGATCAAGCGATGACAACTACATGATACAAGTGTGCAATTGACTTCCGGTTGATTTTTCAAGAAAAATTAAAACAGCAAAACACAGTACAGTGCAACATTGGTCAGCATCCATTACTAATGACAAATTGGGAAAGTGTCAAGACTGTATAAAACTGTAGAGAATACAGATGCACTAAAATAAACACTCTGCTTTTCAGATTGGGACTGGAAGAGAATTCCACCAGTTGGGAACTTTGAAAGAGAAAGTTCTGGTGAGAGATTTTCTGATGCTCTCAGATGGAACCTTTAGACGCTGATTGTTTCCTGACAGCAGGCAAGGGATGTAGGACTGCAAAAGTGTGTGAAGATAGTGTGGCTGTTCTGTAAGCAATCATCAGTGTATTAATAGTGACACTTCTGCTTGAAGTGGGGAGTCCATGAAGAGAAAGGAGACATGGGCTCCACTTGTATGGTAATATAGACCAAGCTATATGTTGTTAAAACAAAAACAAATTTTCTTATTTAAATCAACAAAATCCCAGATCACATCCAGATTTCTGGGATCTACCATGGTCATGTGACAAAATATCACACTGAAACTAACTTCAAGCATTAAAATAAACTTACAATAAAATATTTTAACTGAATGATCAACAAGAAAGATGAGTTTTGATCTGACTAGTGGACTGTAATCAATACATGCTCTTGCGATATACAAGGTGTCCGTCCGCGACGCTCACCACTGCTAACTTTCCTCCCTGTCTACTTACTGTGCTATCTGTAAATTTAAAACAAAAATCAATACATGTGCTGTCTGTCTGAATTCAAAAACCTAAGATTGCTATACAAGAATTTTGATGAATAAAAATAAATACAGCCAAAATAATTCCCAAAGCTTCTGATAATTTTTTGCCACAATTACTATTTACAATATAAACCTTTAATCCCCAACCCTGACTGCAAGGATAACCACCATAGACGATACTGTCGAACAGATGTTGAGAATCTTTAAAAAACAAATCATCCTGACTGAGAAATGGATTAGATGTTGTCCAATGGTCCTAAATTCTTGTATTGGATGATTGTTTTTTTTTTTTTCTTAAAGCACACATTTAACAGAAGGCAATGGTTTATAACTGTGGAAATTATTTCTTTAAAAATACAAACAAGCAATTTTTATGACATCTGTGAATCAAAGTGAAGATAAAGCGTATTTGTTGTATTATTCGGTGTGTTTACTGTCAAATTGTCAACAAAAATAAATAAATACATTTGAGAATTTCCTTGCGGAAGATTTCACAACACTGTATTTGTCACATAAATCAACAACCTTGAGCTTTGATGCGTTATATACGACGTTTCTATGAACAATTCGACTTTGAAACACGTTATAAATTCATTTAGAAGGCTGAATTCTAACGCTGTACGGAAACGGACCCATTCAGGACGTTTTCTGGATTCCCCGAGACGTGCATTTCATTGCCTCCGCGCTTAAAACAGATGCCCACATGGTCATTGATTATCCCTTTCTAACGCAACGCGAGAGAATTAAGAACCAAAGTAAACATGTTGTACATTTGACTCCAAATATAGCGCTAATATATGACGACCATTTAAAACGCTATGTTTTGGCGTGACGATAACTTTACAGTTAGCTAGCTGGCTAAACAACAAGTGTCCGCTAATTATTGAATAACGTTAGGTATAACTTTATAAACACACCGCTGTCACACAGACGATCCTGTTATCCGTGACCACAGATTCTCCTTATAATCTCTATCTTTGAGCTTCTATTTTTATCATACAAAACTCTATTTGCCGCCACAAAGTTGTTTAACCAGTCCGACATGTTAATGTTTTGAGTGACGTGGCAACAATCAGCATTGTGATTGGTCAGATATTTCCACCTGGCTGTGAAAAGGTAAACAGGACTTTCGGTTTCATGTTGAAGGAATAAAGCCACACCTTGTATATTAAGTTTTTTTAGATAAAAAATACAATGCTACAATAACAATATATAATGGGTTTGCCCCATATATAGTGCATTGCCAACAGTCTGCTGGTAGAATTGCAATTCACTGAGAAAATAAAATCACATCCATTTCCTTTCCTACATACTTAAAACTAAATACACATACAGGCCATTTAATCAAGTACGCCCGTCCAACTGCTCATTAATGCAAAATTTATAACCAGCCAATCACATGGCAGCAACTCAATGCATTTAAGCATATCGACATGGCCAAGACGATTAGCTGCAGTTCAAACCGAGGAAGTTCAAAGTGGAAGAAATATTGAATATGGCATGGTTGTTGGTGCCAGACGGCTGGTATGAGTATTTCAGAAACTGCTGATCTACTGAGAATTTCATGCACAATCATTTCTAGGGTTTAGATATTTACTAAGCAGCAGTTTAGCCAAATCATGAGGTGGAAATGAAAGAGTAGAAGCAGACCAGACTAGATGCCATTCCTATAGGAAACTGAGACTACAATTCACACAGTTTCCCCAAAGTTTGACATAAGAAGATTAGAAAAACCAAACCAAAACCAAAAAACCTAAACCGAACCTTTTTTGGCCAGGTCAGCTTGTAATATGAAAGGCTTTCCAAGATAAACATACAGTAATACACAGCATCAGATCTAATAATCCCTTCCCATCAAGGCTCACCTCATCTGCACAGACATCCAATCTGTGGAACAATCATTTCCAGGATTTTATCAAGCCAGCCGCCTAATCTATGCTGGACCAGCTGCATTGTGGCCTCGACGGGAGGAAAAAGCTGAGGATTGAGAGCTGCCTTTGACAGTTTTACAGTATGTGCACGCACGGAAAGTTCAAGCTAGCAAAGTGACGGAGCTGTCTGTGCAATAGAACAGGAAAAGGAAGAGAAGTACTCTTTGCAGCTGTGCACGCTGTTCACTGTGCATGCATGTTGCCATAGAGTTTAAGTGAAAGTGTCTTTGGCTGATGGCTCGCCACAGACACAAATACTATTATACTTTCCAGAAAAGGTCTCAATAAAAAGAGCTGCCATATGTTGCACAATAAATCTGTCGGTCTGAGGTTAACTGTTCTGCGTCAACAGAGGGTAGACTTTAGCTTTTCGCAGCGAGTGACGTCTGTTACACCCCTTTTTTTTAATTTTGGCCTACTTCTAATGCTTACATCCTGCTTTTTCATACGTTGGTGTCTATTAATTTAGTTTTATTTCAGCTTTCCCCCATCTCCTTAGAACAAATAAATGTAAAAGTCATAAATATACATGTATTTAGGAGATATAAAGGGAACCAATAGTAAGTGAGGCCTTTAATTTACAATGATTGGTCAGAGTATCATAATACTAATACACTATATTATTACTCACGCCTTTCTAGCCAGCTACGAACATATTACATGAAACACTTTAAACAAAGCAATGAAAAGACAAAAGAAATTTGAGTCAGGAGACTTTCTACACGACTGTATGCAAACATTCCAACCCGCTTATTCCCTTTTTGGGGTCACGGGGGTCTGCCGGGGCCTGTTTCCAGCGCACATTGGCGAGGGTACACCCTGGACAGGTTGCCATTGCAGTGTATGCAAACAATTGTGTAAAATTACATGAGAAATGTAATAAAAAAAGGAGCTTGGACCGGACCTCACAAGACAACTCTTAGCAGTCAAAAGAAAGAGACAGACTATATAAAAATTTGGATGTGATCAAGCCAATGATTTATTTTGCTTTCCCTGACTCATTTTTTAAATGCCAGGATGGATTCAGACTAGTATGTCTAATTTAAAGAACTTAAAAAAAAATCAGTGTTCAAGAACAAAAAGGGAAAAAATGTAAAATGCGTCTGTCCGTTGGTAAGGTGGATGGCAAAATATATGAACCACGGTTCCACGCGGAATCAGGGCATCATTTTCCAACCTTCCCCATCTCTCGATCCACTTCTCTTCCTTTCATAACACTGTACTGTCGGTTCAAATGTAAAAAACAAACATGAAAGTACATAATAGTACATTTTTTACAGTTTTCTAGGTTACATTTCTAGTCTAGCGCCCCCTAGACAATAGCTTTGTTTTCAGTTTTCTTGTTTCAGTGTTTACTTGTGATTGTGAATGTATGCTTTAATTCTACGACATGTTTCTTTGCCTCAGGGAGTCCATACTGCTCCACACAGAGCAGGAGCCTGATAATCATGGCAATAAAGCAAATGAAGGTGAACAGTAGCAGGAAGTCTGGTAGCTAACAGCGTTCAGAAAGCCTCAGCTATAGATCTGTTGAAACTCTAATCGCTCACAGCCTAATCGATTCTGATCACAACGTTCCTCGGGAGAAAACAAAGAGACACTGAGAAATGTCACGTCGATGACTGTGTCTGTTTACAGGTTCGCAGTGGCAGTGTAACAAAGAGTTTATTTTGGAGATTTCGATGATGTTTGGGGGTTATTGTTCTTAAAGGTCAGAATCTGCTAGTTTCACCGAGATGTTACCAAAGGAAGAGGTAAAACCAAACTACTAGGGGTGTAACGATACACTCTGTATAGAGTTGTTCAAGCCAAATGTTGAGCTTTCCCTGAACACTCAAGCATTCGCTTCCTTGGGTGCGTGAGTGGTTGGCTAAATCGTGCAGGTTCCCACTTTCCTCTCTGTTAACATCAGACACCAATGCCAACCAGTAAGCATCTCTAAGACCTTTCTGTGCTGAAAAAAATGAGGAAAACATCCGTTTTAGCCATAGCCACCTTCACTAATCCACCATGATAGTCTATTGTGAAATGTAGACGAGCCCAGAGGAGCATGCATCAACTTTACGTCAGCTTTATCTTTTAATTTCCTGTGGAACTTCTTCATTGCGTATTCCTGACTACTCCGTGTGTGTATGTGTGCCAGGCAGGCACACTCTAGGGAGTTTGTTGCTATGGCGACACTGCACTCACTTATGGACAGCTGTGCTGTTGTGTGCGAGTCTAGTCGATTCCTCTTTACCACGACGCTCAAGACACCCAACATTTCCATCTAAACCTTGTAACTCACAAAGTGGAAGTTAATAGTGTTAAAATATTTAATCATGGTGCCCACATTATTGCCAAAAACCTTATTTATTATTAGGGATGGGTATCGAGTTTGGTACTTTTTTAAGCACCGACCGAATCGTCTCGATACTATCGAAGTAATCATTTTCGTTCGATACCCAATTTCGATACCTAAGGGTATAATCTTGTCAACGTCAGTGAGCTAGAAAACATGTGGCATCCTTAACGTGCCCGGATCAAATGCTAGTGATTGGCTGCCTTGAAGATCACGTTTACGGTGGTTACGCCCATTCGCCCAGAGCTTGTCAAATGGGAGGTGAGGTTGTAATGTACATTACACTTTAAAGCATAGCATAAATTTAACGCAAACGTTAAAGTGATCAAAAGTATGGCTACATTATGCCAAGACTGACGGCTGAAGTTTACAGCGATTTAATGACGTCATCTGGAAAGTACGAGTTAAATCGTGTTAGCCCCGTCAAGGAATACGTTCATTTATTGAACTTCGAGACAGAGGTCAGATCAGGAGTAAATCTTTCTACTCAGCTTTTTCTTCACCACAACAGAACTGTAAATATACCATATCTCTTTGATTCTCTGTGCTACTTTGCTTTTGCAAAGCACACAGGTCAACGTCGGTTGTTTTTCCTGTGCTATATAATCAAAATGTCATGAAGCATTACCTCAAAATCAATCCGACGTATAAGGGTAGATCTCAACAGACATGCAGACAGGTTAAACTGATGTTTTACAGCCAGCAAAAGACATCCGGAAAAGAAAACCCTGGTGGAAAAGTAGAATCTGAAGTTTTTCTGACCCTTGCATACAATAATTGAAATAGCACCGGGCTATTTCAACAGGACAGTTTTCAGTCCCATGAGGACAACACTTGCTAGGTAAGGTGTTAATGAAAGCAGCTGCGGCTCAAGAGCTCATTTAAACCCAGAAATGACACTATTGAAATGAGTCGAAGAGATTCCAGCCTCTCTCGAGGATTCTCTGACTGCTATATGAGATAATTGCAGGGGGGAAATGTTTGCGAAATCATTGAATCCATGAATGAATCAAACTGCATTTCATCCACAGGGCTACGGAAAGCTTGTTTCAGATGCTAATCAATGGAACACATTTGTGAAATGATTACCAGGGTCAGACTATCAATAATCAGTCATCATTTATCAATGGAGGTCTAATGGTGATTAACCTCTCACTGTGCATTGAACTATATAGTGAAATTTGCACAGTACAATTAAAAACATTATATGCTTAACATTATATAAGAGTATATGCTTTGCTGAGTTGGACAGTTTTGCTTTTTCCAGGGGAGTAAAACACATGGTGTGGTGTTTTCTCCTCTGGATTGGAGCATTGAATGTATGTCAATATTTATTAGTTGTGGTTCCCACTTCTTTGGATAGTTGCTACAGCTTGTGATATAGTCTTACATATTTTGTAGCCTACATTTAAAGATTCTTTCTGGACTTTTTTAAAATCTATTACAGCACTCTATTGCAGAAAATCAATAATTATTGGTTGTCTAGAAAAATCGGGAGACACCAAATACAAATAGGCAATTTATTACTAAGCTGATTAAAATAACTAAAATGTAATAAAACAAACATTGTCCTATTTTAAAAGCTCCGCCCCACGCATTAATCAATAATTCTTTAAGCCTTCCAATTAAGCCCAGTAAGTAATGTTAATACGGGTCCACTGTGTTTTTTGCAGAAATGTGCGCTATGAGGTAAACAGTTCAGCTTTGGAAGAAGAGGCTGAGATAAAGATCCTAAAAATTCAGATTGAAAAACATTAAAGAATATTGGGATTTTTTAGAAAATAAAAAGCAAAGCTTTTAATTTTTTAATACAACCCTGAGCGCCTTCCTGTATCGATTTCACAACAGTGACTTGTTTCTGTGAGGAACCGCGTCTGAATTTCGTCTGAATTGATGATGAAAAAGTTGGATACGTTCGCTAAGATGCATATCTAAGACAACATATGAAAGAAATTCATAAGAAATGAATTTGACTCAATTATTCAACTATCAAGCAGTTACAGATACAGGTTTGGGCCCAACAAAGAATAGTTCCTTGAGATGAAGGAAGATTATTACCTGTCCTCAGAGGACTGACTCTTGACACCTGCTTACACAAGGTGACAATTGTGTTCACTGTGTGGGTGTCTGAGAGAGCAACCAGCATCCAGAAGCAACGCAGACAGAGACAGACAGAGCTTTTGAGTGAACAAGTGTGTGGGTTGGGAGAAAAGGCACTATCAGACATCATGTCCTCTCATAGTTCCTATCCTATGTACAGAGGGTCCACCAGCTGATGCTCTTAAATAGTGTTGAACCATGCTGGAAAAAACACCATTTTAAACAACAAAGACAGATGAAAAAAACTCATTTGATATTTATTATATATATAAAAATTAAATAATCAAAGTTATTAAATAAAAACATATTTAAAATTAATGTTAAATATGAAATAACATTAAAAATTAACAGTTAACTAACTAAATCATACAAAATAAAACAAATAGTTTTTTTTAACTGTGAAAATAACACGATGAAAGTTATAAAATAATAACAAATTTAATATTTACTGATAAAGTAACATTTAAAATAAACAAGATAAAATATAACACAACAGTTAAACTATTTATATAATACAAAATAAAGAAATAAATTTTTTTGAAAACTGTAAAAATAAAACAACACAATGAAAGTTTTTCGATAAAAAGAAACATTTTTATAATAAAAATAAATAAAAAAATAACATTTGAAATAAACAATAAAAAATGTAATAATAATTGGTTAAAATAACTATTTAAATACAAAAAAAAATTACTTAAAAAATCAAAACAACACAATGAACATAGCATTTCAGACGTGTGTGTTTTGACAAAATATATATAAATAATTTAAAATCATTAATAAGCAATAATCTAATTACATAACGTTCTGTAGACACCATTATATTAAACCTGCAGCACAGATCCTTTGGTTTGTGAAATGTCTGCAGAGGATTATGATGATGATGATTCAGTATTACCCATCATGCTCTTGGGTAGCGGCCCATATGTGCACCCCCCATCTCTAGAGGGTGCTTGCTCTAAATATACACGGAAATCTAGATCAAGCTGGATCAATACTTGGCTTCACGTAGACTCTCCACTACAACATGCATCTCACTGTGTCCAGAAAATAACAATTCCCCTGTGACATTTATTCAGTGGTCATTTAACCTTCAATAACACCACTCTCTCCATATCACATTTCACTCCTTTGTCCCATGTGTTTACGTGTCCCTAAGCGGCCTGCTCCTCTACAAACAGCTTTTCTGACTTGTGCGCCTCGAATACAAAGACAACTTGCAAATCAATAAACCCTGAGCTGCTTGTGAAAACTCAAATGTGAGCAAATCAGTTTAATACAAAAGCACACAAACATATCACACGGGTTTACATTTATCAGAGAGAATGTTCTCATTAAAGAAATGTAGATTATGTAGAGTAATGATCGACCGAAATTGATATGTACTGAAACAGTGACAATGTATGTCCCGTTTATTTACATTGACTAAAGGAAATGAAACTAACCAACCTAAACTACATTAAAAACAATAGCCCAAAACAAACAAAATCACACTAGAGCAAATAACAAATTTAATGAACATCTCAAACAAAACCCAAGCTAAATAAAATAACAAATAAAAATGTATCTAAACAAACAAAACAAATAGAACCATACTTAACATTCCAAACCAAGCTAAAATTAAAAAAAGAAAAAAAAATCTTCTGATCTAAATTAAAAAAAACAAACAAAAGAACACAAAACTCAATCAACCAAACAAATCAAAAAACCAAACGAAGCAAAAACTAGCAAATTATACTCATCTCAACAACCCAAACTAAACTGAAATGCAAATAAACTAACAATAAAAGTACTAAACATTACATTATACAACTAAAATCATTCTAAACTAAATTAACTAAACAATTTTAAGCAACAGATCTCAAACAAAAAACAAACAAAATTAAGCTAAAACCATAAATAAACAAACAAACCCCCAAAACAAACAAACTGACATAAAACTAAACCAAAACCAAAACAAACCTTGAACAAATAAATGCAAACTGAATATAAAATAAGAATCAAAATAATAAATAAAAAATTAAAACAAACAGATTTAAAACAAAAACAAGCAAGCAAATAAGCAAACAAAGTTTAACTTGTCTTAACAAACAAAACCCCAAACAAAATGAACTTTACTATCCAAACCAAACTTAAATGAAACTAAACTGAATCAAAACAAAACTTTAAAGGAATATTTTTTATATTTATATATAAAAGAATCAAACCAAAAGCAAATTAGCCAAACACATTTAAAACAAACAGATTAAAAAGCAAACCAAACTAAGCAAAAACAAACCAAACAAAACGTCTCTAAATAAACAAACACACAAAAATTCAACCAAATCAAACAATCTAAACAAAAAAAAAAGATTGTTACTATATCTAAAGCAACTAAACTAAGACAACAGTGAACTAATTAAAACAAACAAATCTGATATTTGATAAATCATACATCTGAAACAAACAAAAACAAACTAAGCTGAGGCAAACAAAACAAAAATAATGAATCCGAACAAACTAAACACATAAAACAACCCATACCAAACTAAACAAAACTACATCTAAAATAAACAAACCAAATCAAACTAAACAATGCTATTTAGGATTTGCTAAGCTGTGGTGTAAAGGAAAGATTTATTCAGTAAAATAAATAAAATAAAAGTGATAAAAAAAGCAAATGTATCTTCCTTATATGTAACCCATCCAGTATTAAATCCTGTAAAAAGGGACAACTTGATTGATGTAACTTAATATTTCCCCATGTATTATTAAAAGTGTTCACCGTGATCCCAATCCATCCTGCGAGTGAAATATTGTTGAATAACTTCTCTCCAGTTCCTCTCTGTCTCTGCGAGTCAATCGTGTGGTTTGATGCTTCTTACGGCGATCACCCGACCTTTCATGTCTTATTATTACATCAGGACATCAGCAGACGAACAGAAGGAGACGGGCAGAGACACAGGAAGGGATGGGCCCACTCAACCACATCAGAGCGGGGGTTGCCACGGAAACTGCCCTAAAAACCCCACACATCAAACAGAGGCGAGCCGTGGGGCATATGGAAGAGAAAAACAAAAGCAGGTTGTAGATGGGGCATATCGCTTGCCCTGCTGATGAACAGAAAAAGTTGTGTGTGGGTGTCTGTGTGTGTATCCCCCCCCCCCAAGACACCAGCTCCTGCTGCCTGGCAAAGCAGCCCACATTACTTTCCACAGACCACTTGTGTGCGGAGCTGCGGCATGTTTAAAATAGCAGAGAACATCAAGCTTAATCACACAAATACACACACACTGGCCTTTAATTCGCAATGACAAGCGCACACACACACAGTCCAAGAGAGTTCTTGTGTAAGAAAGACTCCAGGTAAAATGCCATGAATCACTAGGTTTCAAAATGTCAACGTTTGTTTGGGAGAAAAACTGGCTTTCTAATACAAAGCTGTGTAGCCAAATGGTCAAAAATAAATAGTCTCTTTTTATAGGCAAGTTTAAATACAAATGAACACAACGTCACGATTGATCTAAGGATTTTTTGGAAAATAAGATTTAACCACATCCTAACTACATTTCCCAGCATCACTTGCACAGCCTGCAGACACAACCCCGCCCTCCCTGCCTTCACGTTAGCATCACACAGTTTTTGGCTGCACATCCATTGATACGAGTCGCCACCACATCCCAAAGGTGCTTTATTTAGGTGACTATTGGGGGCCATTTTTGTACAGTGAACTCATTGTCATGTTCAAGAAACCAGTTTGGGATGATTCACACTTTAGGACAAAAAAACATTAAGCAAACAAAAACATTCAACACGAATGTCTATAATCATAATGAAGAAACCAATCCTAACAAACCAAAATAAACAAAATAAAGACAAATAAATCAAATACCAAACGTTAAAAAAACTAAGCAAAACTAAACAAATAAAAACAGACATTTAACCCAAATGCGTGAAAATCAACAAACTAAGCCAATATAAACAAACCAAAGCAAAATTATGCTAAACAAACTAAGCTAATCGAACCAATGCCAATCAAAAACATTGACACAAATTAATTAAATCATACAAAATCAAGCTAATCCAAAAAAAACGAACAAAACTAAATTAAGATAATCGAAAAAAATAAGCATTTAGCGCAAATGTTGATAATCAAACTAAAGCAACTAGCCAAACTAAGCTTTGTTTAACCACGCTTTTGTTTAACCAATCAAAATAAACACATAAAAATCAAAAGCCTAAAATCTGAGCAAATCAAAACAAAAAAAAATACTCAATTAAAAAAATTTTAAATAAACATTTAACGCAAATGCGTAAAAAACATATGAAAAAAATACTATAATATATAAATAATATAAAATTGCTGTAATGGTAACCATTGCTAGTTTCAGCACTGAGTATGCTTTATCATTCTGGTGAACACATATGGCATATGAATTTATATTTTATATTTATATACTGTTATCAGAGCAATGAAAATCTGTAGAAATCTGTAGAAAGTTTAACATTGGACCAGTTTCACTGGAGAATTCACCTGCGGCTTCAAATATTTTTTACAAGTGGTAAATATGTTTCAATGCTAACGCAGAGACCGCCACTAGGGTACTTCCCTCAACCCCTTCCAACACAGCCTGGACCACCCATAGTGTCTGTAACAAATCCCACACCACCAACTCTTTTAACATAGGATGCCCACAAGAATGCGCGCCTCACCAGCAGCCTCTCATCTGTTTCGAGGTCAGCTTGTATCCTCCAGGTAATGACAGAGCTCACCCTTACACTGAACGCCCCTCATGAAAAGGGCAGGGTGCATTGGGGTGTTTCTAAACCCAAGTGCCCTCTCTAATCTTCCAAAAGCCAAAGCCCTAAATGGAAACGCCTACAATCAGTGCCTCAAAACTGGCTCGAAAATAGTGACAGAAAATGCAAACAGCTCCAATCTAGAGCTTGCCACAATCATCATCATCATCATCACGCAGACCTGTATCAAAATAACAGATCACTTCCCCAAATGCCTGTCAATCCATTAATGGATGAACGGCTCGGTTATGTTAAACCAGAGCTGAGCACATACAGAGCCTGTGTTCTAAAAATGACCTGCAAGGAGACAAACACAATCGTATCTGGCCGCTTTGGCAGATTAACCAAACAAAAAACACAAATCCTTCTCTCTCGTTGAATTCACGTTTCCCTGTGTCCCGGTGTGGACATGTAATCTCTGCTTGTTAATGCAGTCTGTTCACAGTGCACTGCCAACATCAGCCTGCGCAGAGTAAATATTGTTCTTTAGATGGATTTAAAGAGATAGTTCAACAAATAAAATGGTTGCAATGTAAAAAAAAAACCTTCACAGACTTTTGTATACAATCTCAGGGACTTTGAACCAACACTTTGGAATGCTGGATATATAAAACAACCAAAAGTATTTACTCACCCAATCGAATAGTAGAGTTCTGGCTACAGATTTATACAACCGTTTCAATGCCTTTGCAATCGCTTCAGAGTGGGTGTGTCAAACTAATCACCATATATCCGCTCCTCTAGAAACGTCTGTACCTCGTTGTTTTACCAGGATCATTTGGAAAAAGATCACTGGTGTTTTGTTGTTGGAGCTAATGTTAATTCTCTGCCCTGCTTTCCCTGTTTTTTACGTCACTTCAGTTGTCCCAGCTCTGCTTGATTTGCCTTTTTATGGAACTTCGTCAAAACTGGCACCAAAGTCCTTTAAATGCTGCTGGTACTCCCTCAAAAGCACAGAATCGAAGTGTGTCAAATGATACAATGCAAAGGAAATTGCCCATCATGTGAAGAAGTCGACAACTTTTATCAGTCAAAGTCTTGCAAACTTCAAAGTCCAGGTTCTGCATCCTTCGGAGGACGCAGCCTACCCAGCCTCTGGAGGCTACGGCGTCAGGGAACCTCTGAATGGGACAAATCTAGCCTCGTTCTAACCAACTTCTGCTCCTTGCTCTTAACAGGAAAATGACAGCAGTTAGCATGCATCTCTTCACATGCAGGTGGCTACGTGTTAGTGTTTTTAAAATAAAACTATGAAGTTTTAAAGTGCTAGTATCCTTAAGAATCCTTTAAACTACTGTCGTTAAAAACGTTTCATGTTTTGTGTTGAAAGTGTGCAAAGAATCTAAAGAAATGTGCAGTCCTGATAGCATCAAGATGGCACACCTTTACAATGAATTAGAATAAAAACTACAAGCAAGATCATTGTTTTGCTGCGGATTCTTTTGATTGTACTTTGTCACCGTCACAAATGTAAGCTCAAAATAAAAACGCAATGGTTCTTGAAACTGGTGCAACTAAAACGTGTCGCTACAGAGAATACGAAGTTACAGAGTTTCGAGTTGTTTTAAGACAACGAAATCAAGTAGAATCTTGAAAGTCTTAAAGCAGGACTCATGTGAAATCGCTGAGAAATTTTCTTATCGACTTGACTCAACATGGGGTCAAACTTCGCAAAACTGTACCTCAAACTGAGAACCTCATAGAACTTTCAAAGAGACGACATTTGTGGAGATCATCAGTCTGTGCACGAACATTCCAGCCACTGTGCAAAAGTATTTGAATATTTGACAATAAATGAGAATATACAACAAAATTATGTTTAAGATGAATCATAGGGATATGGGATTTTGTTATGTTAATCATAATAACAAACAAAACCCGAATAAAATCAGTGACTGCTTCCTAGACACCAAACTTTACCCTAGCAACCAAATTTACTTAACTCTATCTCAGCTTTGGTAAATGATAAAGAAGTAGGGGCTAGTTTATGTAACTTATAATGACAAACTGAACATTATATTATGTCACTGAACCCTCCATAGCAACGAGGATGTTAACCTTAGCAACCAATGTC
Source organism: Danionella cerebrum (assembly GCA_007224835.1). Classification (NCBI taxonomy): domain Eukaryota; kingdom Metazoa; phylum Chordata; class Actinopteri; order Cypriniformes; family Danionidae; genus Danionella; species Danionella cerebrum. The sequence continues at coordinate 90,448 of SRMA01025515.1, forward strand.
AGCTAAGGAAACCATAGATATTTGCTGGTTAGTTTAAATCACTCATATTGGCATGGAGAAGTGACTGTTACATAGCAAATAAAAATCCTAGTCAAACCAGTCCAATTTGATTTTAAAAATACTTTTAATCGGACCATTTACAAGCCAACGTTAAAGTACAAACTTTAGCCATCTAGTTTAAAACTGCGAGCAATCATGCAACCCCAACGCCTTTCCCATCCCTCCTCACTGTCTCTCTCCCACTTTACATACATGTCCTGTAATATGTTCATGCAAATGAGCAGATTTAGAGTACTATTTATTGTTATGACAGCACATATGACAGGGAGTCAATGGGGAGGCACGGAAATGACCTACAAAATCTGGATTTGAACTCTTCACCCTAATCTGCAGCACTTACATGCCATGGTCACAAACCACCAGAGAAATTTTTGCACAACTATCATTTTCTCTATTTACAGGCTGTGTTAAGAATATAGCTTACAAAAAAATTGCAGTCATGGACAAAACCAGTCCTGGAGGGCCACAGCCTTCACGAGACACACTGGATCACGCTGTCATCTTGGCGTGTTTCGTCTAAATTGAAGCAGGGTTGGTACTACAACTTGCAAGGCTGCGGCCCTCCAGGACACGGCTGCTTTAAAGGTTCAGTTATTTGCATCCAATGTGCAGCTCCACAAAGGTGTTGTGTAATATAATCTTGATCAAATCATGGGTCAATCTAGGACAAGCTTGAATCTTTAGATGTCTAAGCTACCGCCCCTTTCTATAGCCCTTCAGAAAAGGAAAAGAAATCTGAAATTCAGCAGAGTATTTAAATGAGTGCGTATTAAAACACTGTGCCCCAAAACTCACACATCGTAATGTGTAATCTACCTACGCTGGTAGAACATCTGTTGACCTGTAGCACAACTAAAGATGTCCTAAATATAGACAGCCACGTCACGATCATTCCCCTTGCTGTTACGCAGGGACACTGATGTTGGATTCTGGTTTGTTCAAGATTGAGGAAAATAGCTTGATGATGATATATGCCATCATTCTGACATCAAACCCTGCCGTTTTTCTAGATATTCTGCAGAAATAGCCATCATGTGGGTGGGCTGATCATGCATTTATGGTCACAATAAAGTACAATATGAGTTTATAAAAGACAAAGGCTCTTTTAAATATACACAGAAATACTGAAAGTTACACTTATGTTTTAAAAACTTAAGTGCATTTATTAAAAATAGTGTTAGTGGTCCATTTTGCTTGAGGATGACCTTCAGGTTTGTGTGTTTTATTGACCTAAACAAAGACCTGAATTGCCTCTTACAATTTGTACTTTCTACCTCATCGCAACATCTTACTTTTTTTAGATTGGCTCATCCTCCAAATCCTCCCAAGTTAAACATAAAAAACAAACTAAATCTGAGTTATTTTTCATATCGGGAGACAGCACGTTCTAGCATAGCTTAGCATAGATAATTGAATTCTATTAGACCGATAGCATTCAAAGAAATGCTCACAGAGCTTCCAGAATATAACATCTTACATGTTGTTATACTTTGATAGTAGGGGTGTAACAATACACTCTGCTCACGATACAATAAATACCTCGATCTTTGCATAAAGTCATTGTTTTTGTTCTATTTGATAGAGTGAGCTAATTTTATAATTGTTCTCATTTAAAATGTGAGTAAAGGATAGTTTTCTCCTAGGAAAACAAGAAAACAAGGTAAAGAAGTTTCAGAAGTGCCTAGAATCACCTTCTTAGATTTGTGAGAACATTTAAATTCCATTTTGGAAGGATGGTTTGTGAAATAAACAGTTTAAATAGTTGGTTAAAAATAGTGTAAAATATCATGATGCATATTGCATCGTAGATATAATATCAAGGTATCGTGAGCAGAGTGTATCGTTGCGCCCCTGCTAGCTAGCTAACAGTTTAAAACTGACCACATACAACCACAATGTCCATAGATGTCTGCTACTTTAATGTCCCAGACAAATCAAATGATTTAAACTATGAGTAAGCATCTAGGCTTTTTTACGCTTTACATCTGGAACAAATAAATGCCAGGAAATCTAATGTCTGTGGAAAGCTTATCATCTCGTAAATCGGGATCACAGTCGAGCCTAATGCATACGTCAGAAGAACTGGCCTTTTCCTAATCAAACAGCCATTTTACCACTTGTTTTGCCACTCAGTTTGGTGAAGGGGGTGTGGCCTGTTGGAAAATGACGTGACCATTCACGTGTTTTTCTGTATTAGGATAGACATAAAACAAGTTTGAGCATGCAGAGCAATTAAAAGGCATTGACGTACACTGAGAGGAAACGACTGAGTAATAAGCTAAACTTTAGAAAGGACATTATCTCATTCTGTGAGCGCATCTCCTGAAAGCTGTCCGCTAAAGCACTTCCAGTTCAAGCAGATTGAATGCCTCATGCTTTCCAGTTCTCAAGTGAAGAAGAGACAAGTTCCTTTCGGCTGTTGCTCTAATGGTTCCGACTTAATTATGAAAGGTATGGCTTTCTGCCCAAGAACACCACATGAAGACTTTCTGAGGGCCATTTTGGCAGACTGACTGGAGACTTGAAATTGGAATGTCGCTTCAGATAAGCAAGAATTTTCCAGTGAGAAAATAACCCACTTTTTTTTGGAACCCCTCACCCACCCTTATGACCTGGCTTCGTGTCAATTTTAGGGGTTTTTTAAATTTCCATTTTTTTTAACAACTCTTGAAAGCACAATGGAGTTTATATTGTTATAATTTATAATATTTGTTGGGGTCTCACCTATACCATGTTTATAACGATGCACTCTGCTCACGATATGATGCATACCTCGAAAGTATGTTTACAACATTTAACACTTTTTTTAAACCAATTTTTTGTTTATATAAAGAACCATCATTGGAATAAATGGAATTTTAAACAGTTTGAGACCACAAAACGAAAAAGACTATTTGTACGAGAGCACTAGTAATTATTACACCAAACAAGAAGACGAGGTAAAGAAGTTGCAGAAGTGACTAGAATCACAATCACTCCAAGAAGCAAATACACTTCAGCGCCGCGATTTGTGACAATTTTTTTTTTATTGGGACACATTCTGCATTCTAAACACTTCCAAAACATTTCCTAAATAAAACCTTTCTCTCTAAACATGAAAAATTTGCTAAACGTATTGTGATTGTGTAGAAGCAGATGCCCTGGTATTGTTATTTACATCTTCCAGCCGAAAATACCAGATCTGTGTTTTTTTTCTCGTAGCATGAAAAGCACCAGCTATTACTTACAGCAAAATGAAATAAATCCATTTGACCAATTCACCTGTTTTTATGAGCAACATAAAGTCCATAATTGAGCCTGTGCTAGTTTTATCATTGGAGGGGAAGCAAAAGTCATCCAATGACAACAGGTACATGTTAAAACAACAAGAAATTAAGGTGCAGGAAAGATACAGAGATCTCACCAAGAAATAACTGATCAGAAATTTCTCTAAAGCCACTTTTTCGAGTTCTCCATTCATAACAGTTGCATGTAATTTTTTAAGAAATTAATCATTTTGAAAAAAGACGAATGTAGCTGATCTGGGGTTTAGGTTGTTTTTTTTATGAAATGGGTGTCTGGCATTTTGGGGAAATTTATTTAAAACAATATGATGATTTTATTTTAAATAAGTCAATATTTTATTTTTATTTGGGATATATACTTTAGTTTAAGGACGAAGGGAAAATATAACATACCAAAAAAATGTTGGGAGCTGCAGAATTAAGAAAAAGTTTGTTCAAATCCACAAAAAAAAGAATGTTTTTCCATTTATCTACTTTTTTGCAGCTAGCACCACAAATAAGCCACACCTTGCTCTATACTATAATTACACCACATTAATTTTATATGTATTATGTCAAGAAATAGTGAAGTTAACCAACTCATTAAATTGCAAAACTCATTCAATTCTACCCGATGTAGAGAAGTGATAACAGTGTAAATCTTCTCTGTGTGGCAAGCGTCTGATTTCTGTTGGAGGCGAAAGCATTCTCTAGAATGAAGAGTCCTCTCTGCTGAACGAGTCCTTTACACAGCCTCATGCACATGCAAATATCATTCAAATCTCTACTCTCAAACAGAGGCATGATCTGCAAGCTTCGGAGCGTAAAGCTGGGAAATTCAGGGTTAACAGTATCAATACATAGAGCGAACCCCCTTGCAGGCGCACAAAGACTTGGAAAAACGCTACCTTCCGTTTTAGCTCGCTCTCTAACTTTTCCTTTAGAACAGCTCAAATTGGGAGTTTGGATACTCACGGTTAAGACTCCTAGCAGCAGAGAGTCTCCGTCAACGATATTTCCCCGTAAGTTAAAAAAATATTCTGATTTCCGTCGCCGTGTTCCGCCTCTCTGCTCCGTGTTGCAACTGCTGACGACGACGCCGAGTCTCGTTCCAGCACCAGCGCGCTTTGAACAGCTCCACTGACGTCACAAGCCACGCCTTCTAAGCGCAACTGAGTCGAGACCCCACCCAGCGCCATTCATCAGTAAGATTCGAATCTTTTGAGTCGATTCTGTGAAAAGATTCGTTACTTTCACAGAAAAAGGGGAGTCCATAGGCACTGTAGTTATTTTTTTGACACACCATTAATGATTTGTTGTTTGTCCATGTACTACTGAAATTAGGTGCTTGCGCACAAGATTCATTCTTGGACAACAAAATCCCATTAATTGCTTGGTGACCTGGATGTCCCAGGAATGAATACTGACTCTTATTGTAAATAATTTTCCACATAGGCCTACGCCCTTAAATACAGTAATCCACTACAAGGTTGTCCAACAATTTTTCATTTTCTGTACTCTATTTAAAGGTTACACAGTAGGGGTAATGAGCTGAGAAATTAAAAGTGTTTGATCTTTTAACATTTAAGAACTGATTGAACAATAAAGCTACTGCAAATTGCTTTTATTAGAGGCAGCGATAAGCGACACACACAAAAGACGAAATCAAAGATCTGCCATAAAATGGCGCACACCATAGCAACCACTAACATAATATACTTTGAAAAGATTTAAATATTCAAATTTTTTTCTAATTACTCACACATACGGGTTTTATAAGAGTATTGGAAAGAAAGTTGCTGTCCAGTTAGACAGAGCTGTAGATGAGAAGCCCTGACACGTCCTCACATTCCTCAATTTAAATATTGCTACATAATTTCGACTTAAAATAAAAAAAAAGATTTAGATATTTTTTCCTTTAAAGCCAGAAATGTACTTCTCTTTATTCTAAGCCCATAGGCTTATATAGAGAAAATATAAAATAAACATTTGTAATGTAAAAGCATTTCATGAAACGGTAAATAACTTTAACTTCTTTCTCATCTGTTATATCTAGTATTTTTATATTATTATTGGTTTAACACTAAAATGACAAAGTACTGCCAGAGTTTGCTTTTTCATTTTAATTTTATGTACGTCATAAACGTTAATCATTCATGAGCACGCGAACTTCGATACCCAGCACACCTTGCGGTCCGACTTCCGCGTTGCCATAGTTACACACACTTCGTAAAAGGAACAGTTAACTGGAGCGGCGCTAACATATTTGGCAAGGTAGGTTGAAAACTGTCAACTATAATGGAACAAAAAATATGTGTATTAAATGACCAATATTAATTTTCTTTAGTTTGACACGGAAATAGCGAGTTTGACACGGAAATTTGAACGTCATCAGTACACTAGTTTTACGTTACTATGATATACACATAATGACGTTTATTATGTAAAGTTAAACTGTAACTTTGATAAACAACGTTACATAATGAGTTCTGAGTTATTGATCGTCACGGTATAAAATATTTGTATTTTAATGTCTGTTTATAATTAAACATGATAATGAAAATGACCTGCTGTACCAAATAAAAATGAAAACAACCGCTGAAATAAACCCATGGGTTACTGAATGAACAGTTACTAAATTTCATCTGAAATGTATGTGAATAAATTGCACCTTTAATAATCTGAAGTAATGATTATAATGTGGCTGATAATTAATGTGTGGAATGCTTACTATATTAAGCTCTTTTTTTCAGCTCTAAGCTGAGTGATGGAGGGTAGTGTTCTACGTCTTCATGGTGCTCTTTTTGCTGGTGGTTTATGCGCCCAACCCATCATAGTCAACTTCCATGAAGTCCTTCAATCCAAAGATGACTCAACAATTCTACAAACGGTTGAAATAACCTTCTTTTTATTTAACTTGTTAGGAAATATTTTAAATAATAATATGTTATATTATCAGGGTTCGGGAGGAGCTTGTCATAATATTAGCCAAATGATCTCAGGTGTATTTCACTTAATCTAATCTACAAAAAAATAAAAGCTTTTCATTCATTCACTACAAAGAACTCATAACCTCCCTTGGGCAGTTCGCTAGTGCTCCTTTTTTCATATATGGCTAAGCTTTTTGTACACTTAAGCTACTTTTTATGTTACATCTGTACTGTATTAGAAATAAAATCAAATGCTTTTACATCTAATTACTAAAAATATTTGCATAATGGTTTATTTTTTGGCATTCTGTTAGGAAACATGCATGTTTCAACGGTAGTCAGCGAGCAGTCTCATACACACCCATGCTCTTTAACCCCACCCTCTCGCTAATTCAATGCACTTATCCTCTTCTGACATCATGCTAGCTTGCCCATCATTGATGTTTATTGATTATGGACCACTTTATTCCACATCCTTTCCGCTTAATAACTTGATCTTGTTTCAAGGAAACTGATCCGGGCGTCTATTGCTTCTACTTTCACAAAAAATTAAAATGCATTAGTGTTATTCTAGTTAGAGCTAGATTAATGGAGATCTCTGCATCATGCTTCAAGCATATTTGCGTTGCTCTTTTTAATACAATCCAAGGTTGATTTCCTGATGATTTTTACAGATAAAGAATGAGGATGTCCTTCGGGCTGTAGTGGCTCTATTTGACACATCCCTGCCTGATGTGGGGCCCAAAGACATCCACTCAACAGTACATTACCCTGGAGTACACACTGTTATAGTGACACGAGACCATGCAGGCATGCTTGGCTTTCAAAGGCATCACTTTGAATTTAAGTGGTGAAATAAAATCTAAAACTCTTATTTTTGTCGTTTCTCCAAGTAGACGTTTTAGAGGAGTATAGTAGGCCTTTAAGAAAACATGGGGGAACACTAACACCCAGTAAAACTCCAACCAGCCTTGATCCTGCTCATACGATGCTTAAAGAGCTTTACAGTGACTCCGAGGACAATTCGGAGGAGGAATCCTCATCAGAGGATGCGTCTACAGATTCACACAGTGACAGGTATGTGATGGTTAACCAATCAAGTTTTATGTGCAAGTTCCCAGCCTGGGGGTGCCATCGTTGTTGCTGATGTCAAGTATAGAGACATCAAGAGAAACAGATTTGTCCTTAAATTTCTAGTCCCAAAATCCATACTCACATTACCTGGGGTTTGAACCAAGAAGCGACTCTGAGGCTTGAATTATTCAAACCATTGGTCATTAATGTATCTTTCTAGTATTGCATACCATGTTAAATTGTGTTTAAATATGGCATTTTGAAAGTCAATCTTTAGAATAATAACATTTTAACTTTGTGAGAATGTTACTAGCGTGATTAGCAAGAGACGATGCCCACTCATGATTCACTAGCTAATAAAAAAGAAGCCTTTGACTGCCATATAATATCCATTTGTTCACAGAATCATATTAAAAGTGTTTGCTTTTATTAGAATTGGAGTGGGTCTCTTTATAGATGGAGTTGGGAGCAGTTTCGTGAAGGCCTTCAGGAGCTTGTGAGTGGGGCAAAGGAGAGGAAAGAAAGACGACGAGTTCGTGGAGAAGACGGAAAGATCCCTCCATCTGCTGTAGGAGTTGAATCTCTGATCGTGGCAGCTGCTTGCTATGAACTCAAGACACTGTAAGGGAAATACTTCGAAAGGATGGTGCTCAGTTCGTTAACAGTTTCGCATTAAATTAAACACTAGGCATTTAGGGAAAGAAACTATTTCTTGTAGTTTTTCATTTACATTTCACAGCAGTTTTGTGAGCGAGTACAAACTGTACAAGAGATGAAATACACTATAAGAGTGAGGGGTGACGAGGAAAAAGCCTCAAAATTAAAACCTTCAAGTTCTCTGCTCTAGATGGTGTTTAAATGGAATAACACGTAAAATATAAATATTTTTGGTAGATTTGCATATTTTTTGCAGTGCCTCTAAGGAACTTTCCAACCTGATAAAATCAAAGTAGATCTAATGTTTAGAAAATCTACATAGCTAAGTTTATAAAATGAGGAGTCTTGAGGGCATCTTCTCTTGAAACTACTTTGGAGAAACTTTATTTCCGAAGGGTTCTTTACTGAGTCATTTTATGTATTTGAGGAAGTGTGTACTTATCCGATCTCTGTCCAAATCAAACATAGTGCAAAGAACCCAACTGCCCTTGAATCCATGCCTTAGGGCTTGGCCAACACTTCAGCTCTCTTACATTCATTACCTCCAGGTCTCTAAAAAAACATTATTTATAGCTTTCAAATGAAACAAGCCTTGTCATTATGAGCAGCCACAACATGGAGCTGCTCCACCCTGAGTCTATTTTCAGTCCAACATTGCCGAATAAAGGAGAAACCTGCCCTGCCCTGCTGGCCGAAGGCTGTTATTACCCCTCAATGACAGACAACGGCCTCCTCTCTCTCCTCTACTGAACTGTATTTCTCCCAATGGCTTCCACATGGCCTGTGGTCTACTCTAACCTCATCCAAGCTCGCTGTCATCCAAGCGTGTTTAGTCGTGTGATGTGAATTTTATGTCAAAAATGCTGAGTCAATGAGTGGAATTGTTTCTGTTTGTTCACTTATAGGACAAGCGGAAACAAGGTGCTTCAGTTGTCACTTTTGGCTGTGAGGAAACACTACCGGCACCGGGGAATTGGCCGCTATATTTTGGAGGTACACACACGCCAATTTTTTTTACTCGAGGCCTTTTAATTACCCAAATACTTGAAAGAAATGGCACTAAGTAAGTGCTTCAGTGGTTTTACAAATTACCTTGACCATTAGTTTGAACAAATGCCATTGTTTGGTCACGGTGGTTTGTTTTTTTTATACACATTTCAATTACGTCTGGGTAGAAGATCTCAATGTGGCACAGCATCAGTAAGATATTAAATAAAGATAGGCTTTTCTCTTTTTATTCAGGAAAATGTGACCTCTAGTGACAAAGTACAGTATAATGATAACGTAAACCTTGAAGGTTTATGTGGTCTTCACTGATTTAGATGTTTTTATCCATTCTGCATTTATTAGGAACCAATAGGTTGACAGATAGAAAATCAGAGCGAGAAAGGGGAAGATTTGGACGCTGTATATGTAGATCTCAACAACCCCTACACCACCAGAGCTCAAAAGCTCTAAAGAGATACTCGCTTGAATCATGAAAACAAACCTTACTGATCTTCTCACTATTTAAACAGATGCTGGTCATAGACATCAAGCCAAAGTTTATGTAATGTTCTAAACAGCACCTTTTGAAGAAATCAGTCTGTTTCCAGGAGAAAAAAAAAGGTAATAAATAAGGTAAAACATTTAAATGCTGTGTTAAATTTAACTAAAAACCAGTTTTGATGAATAGCTTTAATAAAAAGATTCTCCGAATTCTGCACAGCAGTAAAAGTGAACTAGAAGGCACATATTACACTATATATACTTTTTTTTTTAAATATTACAGTTAATAAAAAAGTGCTACCATGTGTTCAAACATTGACTTTAGTTGTTTTTGGTGGGCTGCTACTTTGTTTGCACAAACACTGCCCTCTGTTGTTGGGTGGTAGTACCGTGTTGAAGAGTTGTGAACGTTCTGGGATCTTTCTTTGTTTCAGCTTCTGAAGGCTCAGTCTATAGTTGGACAATACGAAACACTCATTGCTCATGCAGACAGCGATTCTATAGATTTCTTTAAAATGCATGACTTCACTGAAGACCTCATGTTCAACGATAAGTTCAGGTACCAAGTCCTCAATCCCTATTTCGCCATAACCATACAAAGTTTGATTCTAGTAGTGATCATGATCCGATTTTGCTCAACCACACAGAGAGCTGAAAGATGAATGGATGAACAGCATTCTCATGAGTTACCTGCCACCCTTCACTACAGGTGAGATGCATACAGTACACTCTACATCCTCAGGTTTTCATTCAGATAAACTCCCTTCAGACCTGGAGTTGAGAAACCCAAATTTCTCATTGGGCTTACAAGAGGTGGAGATGGACTTAGAAATGGCGTGAGTTGTTTTAATAGAGCGTGTTAGGGTGCCACGATTATTCCCGCACTGAACTGTCTGTTTCTCAGGAGGCTACAGGCTCTCAGCTCCTACCAACATCAGGTGATGTGTGTGTCAAGGCTTCTCAAAGAGGTCAAGATCTTACGCACACAGGTGATGGTAGAATGTCACGTGACGTTTTTAATCCTCTTACTAATTAGGAGCGAGTCCAGTGTGCGGTGCAGTAGATGGGCACTTATGCTTTTACTGTCTTTCAGCTTGATGCACAACGTGAAGAGCTAGAGGTGCTCAACCACAGGCTTGAACAAGAAAAACAAAAGCGACATGATGTAGGTATGTTATAATGGCCCAAATGAACTCACCATAATATTTCCATGGTTTGGCTTTGACATCTTTTGGACAAAAATGAGAAATATTTAGCAATTTTAGTTTTACACTGTAAAGTCAAAAAGCTCACAGTGCTCCAAACTTTTGTGAAAGCTGCTTGCCTCAAACCAACCTCAAAAATAGCTTTTGATGCAACCAGTTCCACAAAAGTTGAGTACAGTAAAAGTTTTGGGTTTACAGTATATTTTTCGCTATATCAAATTAATAATCAGACTTGTAATAACATTCCAAAGATCATGATTTTCAGTATATTTCTATTTGAAAACGGGAAAATTAAATGAAAGGTTAGGGTGAATGCTTAAAGGAACACTCCATTTTATTGACAACATTCATTTCTACTCCAAGATACTAACTACTGGTTTACTTTTCTGATCTATTTTACCATTCTCCAGATCTGTTGATTAAATTTTTGCAGAGCTTAAATCATTATATTCAATTAGACCACTAGCATTTCAGTATTGATACTGAAAATGAATTCAAAACACAAGTAAGAAAACTGAACGCAAGGTTTAAGAGGATTCCATTTATTTAAATCTTTATTTAGCTTAAACATTAGATATGCTATTCATGCTGCATTGATGAAGATCGGGGGAGGGTTCATAGATTCACTACTATATTTTTCATTGTTATACTTGACTATTTCAAAGTTATATCATGTAAATGTTATATCATGGCACTGGACAATGAAAGGTTAACACAAAAAAGTTCACAGTACTCAAAACTGTTGTGAAAATTGAACTGGTTGCCTCACAAAAACTTAGTAGTGTTTTACCTCATTTTTTTTAATTTTATTGTTAAGCCAAGCACTGATCCAATACCATTTCCGTATTGTTATTGAATATTAATTCAAACCCCTCCAAAGAAGACTCTGAAAGTAAAGTTTTAAAGATTTAACAGAAAATGGAGCTTTATTTAGCTTAAACATGATAGATACAATTAGCTAAATACATGTTACATTAAGAACAAAGAAGATTGGAGGAGGGGGAAAGACTCCCAGTTTGTTGTCTCCTTCAGGATCCAGAGAGCAAAGGGGAGGAAGCTAGCTGTGCTGCTTTATATTAGCCACTTCCTGTTGTGATTTACTTTCCTGTTCTACCTCAGAAAATAAGATTCTTCTATTATGGAATATATTGAGCAAAAAGTTCCTATAATACTACCATATTTTTATATTAGAGTTGTGGAAAATGAAAGGTTGATGGGTTAAACAAGCTCCATATCCTCTGGCCTACATACAAAATATAACTCTAAAAGTCAATTTTAAAATTGGGGAGATATATGAATTTTCTTTGATCATTTCTAATCAGATTCATTGATCTTATACTAAGCCATGCTAAAAGTGCCATTCTGTCTATTTTCCAAAATGGAAATGATTGGGTAATGGAGAATAAGCCAAAATCCAAAAAGTGCAGTGTTCTTGTACAGTTAAGCGCAATTAGTTGAGCAGAAAAGTAATGTCAATTCCAAAGATATATTATATAACTTAAGCAGTTATATATTACTTTAAAATGATTTACTGGGTGAAGGAAAATATTTGATCATTTGGTGAGAGCTGATAAGTAAATACATTCCCTGTATATTTACTCCCCTATGTTGTCTGTAGAAAACAGATTCTTGAGATACAGACTGAAGAATGCACAAAAATACTTGGACCACTTTTCAGACTCTGGTAAGTAGCTGTTATGAGAGAATTCTCGCAGTCTCTTTTAAGATGGTATGAAGAGGTGCCCACCTCCTAATTTGACTCTGTAGAACCAGCTTATTATCAACAAGCTCTGAGTGACTTATGTGTGCTTCGAATCATAAAAAAAAAACAAACAGTTGATTTCATGTCTATGACTCATGGAGAAGCTTTATAAAGAGTCATAAAGATGCACTGTTTCAGGAGAGAGGATAAAAAAGGCCCACGAGATCGATACGGTCCATAAAAGCAGCGAGTCTTGTAATGAGTGCGCTAAATCCACTCCCCTCATGACGAGTTCCACGTAACCAGTCACTACAGTACAACTAAAGGCATTTACTGAAGCATTTAACACAAGATGTGGGGAACATTTGATGCATGGAAGGAGAGAAAAACAAACAGCTCACTAGGTTTTTACATTTTCGTTTATATAGGCCATTTAATACTGTGCAAATGTTATTGTTCTAGTTCAAATTCAAGTTCGTTTAATTTATATAGCGCTTTCACAACAGACATTGTCTCAAAGCAGCTTTACAGTAAACCAACAAGTTTAAACTCAACAAAGTGAAAAGAAATTAATTACTAAGTGGTGTACATGTCCCTGATGAGCAAGCCTGGGGCGACTGTGGCAAGGAAAACTCCCTTTTGGAAGAAACCTTGAGAGGAACCGGACTCAAAAGGGAAACCCATCCTCATTTGGGTAACAACAGCAGTGTGATAAACTATGGTATAAACATATGATCTGGTAGTATGAACAGATAATGTAGTATAAGCAGATGATATAATAATATTAACATAAACAGATAATATAGTATAAACAGATGATGACTGTGTTCGGTGTTGTATCATTATAAATGTTGTATCATTATAAATAATAAAAGTTAACACTTTTTGTTTTCTACAGTTTTATAACCACTTTTCCCCGTTTGCAGACGACCAGGGGCATTTTAAACCAGAAAGTGAAGACCAAGAAATGCCGCAGCCTGAACAACCATTCATCCAAACACCAGAGGGCGCTGGAGGTTGTTGAGCAGAAGAACTTTAATTTTACTTGCGATCTCGAACTATTATATAAAGTCAATCGAGTCATTTTCTCCCTCAAATCACAATATATATGTTGTAGTTTATGGCATGTTTTAACTACCGTAATTTTAGGTTCTAAATTGTCCTCAAGGCCACAACAACAAAGAAGATTTATATTCAAAACTGTACATGCTTTAAATTTACAGCCCACACTGATGGAATACCACTTGTCCACATTGATGCAATTCACTTTATGTGAAAATGATTAATTATAGTAATGTATTTATTTATTTATTTTACAGAAGTTGTTTACCCAAATGTCATGTGTTCAATCTGTAGTGTCATTTTCTGTCATATATGGGGGTACCTTTAGGCTTCCAATCATTAAAGACACTTTTAAAAGTTATAAAGTTCAAATTATACTGTTACAAAAGGGACATCATAAATTAGTTTTGATTCTGAAAGTATTGAGATTATCATTCGTGTGATTAAAAAAAAATACAACACGATTAACCAGTTCCGAATTTTATTGTAAACCTGCATTTATCGCACACTTAAAAGGTGACATCATAAGCTAACAAATAGGCATCATTGTACAAGTACAATCTCTCATCAACAGGATTGTAATTGAGATTCGATATTCCAGCAGAAACCTTCTCAAACTGCAAAGAAAGGCTGTTGATCTCTTTACCAGTGGTTGTATCAAATGCATAAAACACCTCTTCTTTGTAAGTATTAACATAACGTGTGGCGTACAGGACTCCACAGACCATAAAAGTGCTGGTGACCGACTTCTTAAAGAGATGCGTCTTAAAAGTGTGAGTGATATTGAGCTCCAATGGGTCTAAGCGACTCAGAACTATGTTACCGTGATTCTCCTCTGTGGCATAAATCACCCATATGGCATCTCTGTCGGCCTCCAGGTCAATGTCGGTCCAATCACGACAGCTGTAGTAGCAAAATGGAAATTTGTTGTCGATTCCAGCACCTTCGAGTTTCGTACGCTTGGTTGCTTTGGTTGTGATATTGAAAGTGCAAATTTCAGCAGTACCATAGCATTGGTAAAACACAGTATTGCCATAGAGTATACTACCAGAACCTTGCATAGCATTCTTGTCAGAGTAAGAAGGTGCTATCTGTTCATCCTTGTAGTTTCTGTTTCTCATGAAGTCTTCATACGTGTTGTACATCCTGACTGTGTGGCCATGCTTGTGTCCGCTAACCAGACAGTGCTCCCAGTAACGTTCTTTATTTGTTAGCAGTGCGTCACGCCCCCAGGCACCAGAGATATAGGACTTACTGATGGAATTGAGCTTGGTAATAACTGGGGGGCTTATTTTGCTAAGGATCCGCTGATGACAAGGACCTGCAAGCAATATAAGCCACAAATAATTTGACACACTTTACATTTTCTTGAAATATATGCATTGACTTTACAATAGGACACCGCACCTGCCCCTACACGAGACTTAATGGCTAAACAAGCTGTAAAATGACATATTTTGAAGACTTTAAGGTGTACTTAAAATTCTTAACTTGTTATCAAAAAATTGGCAGTGCATCTTATCATCTGGTGCACCCCAAATATTAATTCTGGTTGATCTCATGGACAGTGCTAAACAAATCTAAATGTTTTATTTAGTATGACTACGAAGCACTACAACTAAAAGGTCGCTCAACTTTGGATTGTCAGAGCATCTGGATACTTGCAGAGTAATAAAGTACTTCAACACAATATAATGCTGTGTTGAGATAAGTACATGCTTACGGAGCGGATCTCAAACTGAAGGATGCAGTTCAAAACAGGTAAGTAAAAGTAACGAGACTAACTCAGATAATGACGAGGAGCCCAACTCAGACACTGAAGATGCAGAATTTGATGAACCGGAAAAGTGAGTGTATTGTTTTATACTTTGTTTAGTACAACTGAAATTTTTTGAGAATTATTGTGAAGTGAGTTGAATAAAGGAGTATAACTTATTTAAATGGCATTTGACTGATCTGATACGCCTAATGCCTGAAAACAGAGCCCTTCGTTGATATTGCACCTTAAAATCTGGTGAGCCTTATTTAAATACATTTCCATTCAAATAAGCAACCTCTTAACACGTATAGGTTTCTTAAGGGGCCTTTTCAAGCATTTTTTTTACCAATTTGCTCTGATATCAATTAACCCCAGCTTCTTTTTTCTTTTACAAATATTTTTCTCATTACCTTACACAATAATTTTATTTAAAAAAAAATAATTCATTTTTTCACTGTAAATATAGCGAATGAAAAGTTATTAAAATGTATTCATTTAATTAAAATTCATGAATCCCCCGGAAAAGCAAAGACGCTGTGAACCTTATACACTGTTCCAAGCACTTTTAGTGCCGGAACTTTGAAAAACACAAGCCATATCACAGGTCTCTAATTTCCAAGGGTTATCTCTTCTTTTCACCACTAGATTGTCACCAATTTGGATCTGTAAAGTGAAGCTGAAAGATGATTGCATCTTCTCATAATTTAATTTAGAGTATTTTGTCAATTATGTGTCAGCACTCTTGTAACGTTCGTTTAAAACCAAAAATATCAAAGCTAATAACATTTTTTAATTCAAATTAAACAATATGTGGGCCGCATATTTCAACTTAAACTTAAATTTAAAATATCTGTCAAGCGTACTCACTTCTGAAATCCTTTTGTATGGTCTTCGAACTCTCTGCGCGGTTGTTGAGGTCACGCAACCTTCTTTTCATAGACTCCAGGTTGAAGAAATCATCTTTGTACATCTTCTGAACATCGTTTTTTGCCTTATTTAACTGAAAACAATGATTATTATTGAAATACTTTGGTTGCATTTTATTGGAAACACTGACAGGAAAAGAAAAGTACCTCATGGAGCAGTTTTGTCGTCTCTTTGCTCGGGCTCCTCATGTACGTTTCATTGACTGACTGATGGATTTCCTGTAGTTCCTGCTTTAGCTGTCGCAGATGAAGAGCGCTGAAGAGTCCACTTGTGTAGAGGTAATCAAATGATTTCAGACGTGCTGTGATGTTCTGAAGAGTGGCCTCCATCACCGGGAGCTCTGCATTTGTGATTCTTATCTGGAAGATAAGTTTTGTCACTGAACTACTTCCCTTTAAAATGTACGGCTCTTATTTACAGCCACTCTATGATACTTTACCTTCTCCTCAAACTCATTGACTATGTCTTCGCAGATCTCGACTTGTCTGGTCACTTCCACAAACTGAACAGCAGGGAACGTCCAGATAGAGCTGTTTATCTTACACAGGCAAGAATCAGCCTTCTGTTGTCCAGGAACTCTCTGAGACTTGACAGTCGCCTTTTCATAAAAACAAACTCATTGTTATCTCGGAAATGCAACTGGTTTACTAATGTTAGAGACTTAATGGTGGAACAACAATTCAAAGTCAGAGCACACTTACAACAACTACGAGGAGCAGCAGGTAGATGTTGACTGACATGATGGTGACCAAATGAGCCGAAGGACTAAAGATCTCCATTTAAATCTGTTCACAAACTCTGAGATGTTGCAATTTTAGATATTCAAATGCGCACTTTCTGAGGTTGCCTGAAAGGATGTGAAAGTTTCACATTGAGCCATTTCAGAAATGTAGGAAGTTATTTAGTTGAGAAACACTGGAAAGGTTAACCCACAGTTTCCCTTCTAAAGCTTGCATGATCCCAGGTCATCGCAAAGTTTATGCACGTATTCACTTCCGTGAAATGAGCTCCAACACATTCTTGATTAATTGATATTTGAGTTCATAATGTTTTACAAACCATTGTCTGTCAATTTACCATGGATTTCTGAAATACACTTTGAGGACCAATCCACGCATCTGGCCAGTGTTTTTCTGCACAATTACACCCCAGTCATTTCAAAGAGCATCTCTTTAGAGGCCAGCCAAGTTCTAACACTCCAAACTCAATTATGTACATCACCAAAGCACCTTGCTTTGCATTGATTGTAACAGGAACCGGCAATCCCCAAACTGTTGCCAAAAAGGTAGGAGCATGGAATTGAAGCATTCAATGTAAATTTTACTGAAACTAAAAAAAAAACACCCCCCCCCCACACACACCATAATTCCCCAGTCTGCACAATGCAATCAGACAAGTACAGTTCAAAACCTAAACACATGAATCAGATTTCTAGATGAAGAATGTGCTTTTTTTTTCTTTTATTAACATGAAAGATGCTCTGGTCTAGGTCGTAGAGATACAAAACAACTGTTCTACCTACAATCTGAATGTTTTGGTAAAATGCTAATCCTAGTCTTTCCAACACATTTTTTAATGTGCTGGTGGTTTTTTTTTCAATTATTACGTAATTTATGCCATTTTAAATGTAAACAGACTGTTGTTGCTGAGCTATCTAAGCTGAGTGAGAAGCAAACTCTCACAAACGTTTGACTCACTGATAAAAATAATTTATATACTTAAAAGTAAGGCTGTAACAATATATTGTTGCACAATATATCATAATACAAAGCTGTCACAATACATATCGTGGAACTACTGGGAAATATCGTCTAGAAGCTTAAGTGTATTTGCTTCTTGGAGTGATCGTGATTCTAGTCACTTCTGCAACTTCATTGCCTCCTCTTCTTGTTTCATGTAATACGTATGATAGAAATTGGAAAGATTCAAAAATGATCTCTCTCTATCAATTATACTAAAAAACATAACTTAATGTAAACATTAACACTGCCCTCTAGTGGATGGATGGTATCAAATGCTCTCACTAGATCGTAGCATTCCAGGGTTTCAATAGTTGGTCAAAAAAGTTTTGTAAAATATTGTGACACATATTGTATCGTAGACATAATATTGAGGTATGTATCGTATTGTGAGCAGAGTGTACCGTTACACCCCTACTTAGAAGACATTTACTAACAAAGATCATCCATCAAATGGCATTTGATAAGGCACCCCCTAACAAAGTTATTTTTAAAAGATTTTAATAGTCATTTATTTTTCTTTCTAATTACTCAAACGTATCCCTTTTTTCACTTTTGCCTTAAATAAACCATGTTTTTGATGTAAAAAACAAATAAATAAATAAAAATCATTGGACACCCATTAACTATACAACGACAATCCAGTTCTAGTCTAATCCAGTTTTAAAGGCAATAAATAGATAAAACGTTGAAATATCAAGAGTCATTAAAAAAGGCACTCAAATTGTAAAACAACTGACAGTTGAATAGTTGATTGTGAAGAAGTTTTAGGATTGGGTTTGATTGCATCCCATCACAGTACCATGATGGAATTCAATGAGCTCCAGAGAGCAGCACATTCTTTTTCAAATGCAAATGTCTTTTACAAATTTTATACATGGATGCGACTGAAATCAATTGAAAGGTGAGTAAAAACTTTAAAAAGTGAGTAAAACATTTATGAAAGCATCAATTTTGTTCCATAATACAAAAAAGGAAGAACTGCTTCAGCAATCAAACTACCCGTCTACAGTATAAACAAATATTTTAGCAGAAGAACAGTTTCAATTTCAGAATGTCGCAAGTTTGGGGTTTAACCTTCTCTGTTTCATAAAGGAGGTCAAGTCAGCAGAAACATTCAGTGAGAAATCCCGGGTTTTTGTTTTTTTGTAGTCACGTCTGATCTGTATTTAAAGACTTTAGAAACCGAGT
This sequence comes from Danionella cerebrum, assembly GCA_007224835.1. Taxonomy (NCBI): domain Eukaryota; kingdom Metazoa; phylum Chordata; class Actinopteri; order Cypriniformes; family Danionidae; genus Danionella; species Danionella cerebrum. The sequence goes on from SRMA01025515.1 coordinate 109,505, forward strand.
TATTCTTCTCTCCCACTTGGGTCAGTCAAACATGTTTTTCCATCTGCTGGTCGCTATTCCTCTAGTCTTATCGCAGGTAAAAAAAAAAAAAATCTCATTGTAACTCCAGCGCTCATTACTTCCACACAATATGGTGTTTACAATAACGATTTACTAATGTCGTTTTTTCTAGTCTGCAGGAGGGAAAGATTGCGTTTGTGAGCTTCAAAATTCAGACCCTGCTTTCCCTGAGAACAAACTTGACCAGATTGGGTTCACTGCTTCCCAATGCTCAATAAACATCACATCAAAAAAGGTAAAAAAAAATGGGTTTCTGAAACAACCCAACAGCTTTGAAGATTATTTTTCTGCTATTGAAGCTAGTTCTCATTCGTATCTAGATGACGGAGATCGACCGGCTTGCGTTGGGTCTACATCACCGCATCTTGCAGCTTCTGGATAATGTTTCTATGCTGGAAAAAGAAGACAATGGGAATCTGTACGCAGCAGTGTCTCTGCGCATTATCGAGATAGAGTTAGCTGAGGTTCAAGATCTTCTGGACAAGCTCAACAGGACCACCCACAGCTACCAGCAGCTCAGCAAACACGCCGGAGCCGAGGTGGACTTTTGTTTGATTCTATTGCCGATCCTTGTTGATAAACAAGCCTTTTATTCATCACTAAAAACTATAAAGGAACAGTTGTTGCTTTTTACTGCACTTAAAACAAACTGCGATGGCCTGATTTATTCGAATGAATACATCTAGTTAAATAATGAGGACAGAACATTTAAAACAGTTCTGGTTTATTTGATTTGATCATCTTTTGTAAGATCACAATCAAACTCTTTCTATCATACGTAAGCTTTACAGATTTCGAAACAGAACTTTAAAATAATAAGTTAAAAGCTGTCATTTTGAATCTGTGCTGCGCTCAACTTTATAGGATTATGAATCGCTCGATGGCAGAAAAAAAGAAACCAATTAATTTTTAATCGTTGGATCTTCCTTAAATTAGCAAGCATTATATTAAGGGGAAAAAGTTATTCTTTAAATCTTTTAATTCTCATATCTTTTATATACCACTCTGTGTCTTTAAAGGCATGTATTCTAGGGGTGTAATGGTACGCTAAAATCGTATTCGGTTCGGTACAGTGTCTTGGAGAGTTCGGTTCGGTTAATTCGGTTCGGTGCAAAAAAATAAAAACTTACATAATCTTTATTTTGAAAAGCTGCCAATACACAACAGAATTCTTGCATAAAATAAATAAAAGTGACACAGTTGGGTGATATTTTAAATAAATTGCACTCTTTATAAAGAAAAACACGTTTTTTTTAAATAAAAAATGAAATACTGCAACTAGTTAGGACCTGAAAACTTTTAACACTATCAACAGCTTCAGCTTGTATATATACAAAAGTAACTATTCAAGTTTTAGGCTAAAAAGATTAACCTATCCACATTTTCTGAAGAGAGCACAGATCTGGTTGCAGTGACAATATCTCCAGCAGTAGAAAATGTTGATGTGTTGCCTGCCCGATCTCCGTGGAACAATGTCGGCATACAACTTTAAATTTATCCACTCGTCTATCCCCGTTATGTATTTTAACAGGGAAGCCAAAGGCGAGTTTCCGCACGGACGCTATTGAGTGTCGCACAGTAGAGCTGCACGTCACTCAATAGCGTCCGTGCGGAAACTCGCCTAGGAAAAATGGTTCCGCTGCGCTTAATATCGCGCTAATAATACATTTATATTATTTAATACAAATACCGAATACCGAAACGGTACGCAAGTGTCCCGAACCGAACAGGCCGTACCGAAACGGTTCAATACATACCGTTACACCCCTAATGTATTCTTCTTACGTTGGCTTGCTAAGCCAATATATTGTTAATCGTCTTTTACTTCGGACCAAAAATGTTCGACTGACAGCGTCTAAACTTTGCCAAGACATCCATACTGGTCTGACCAGAGTTGCTATAGCCTTTCAGACTGGTATCACTAAAGGAATTCTGGGCAATTGCTGGGAAAATTTCAATTGACTTCACACTGTGTAAAACTTTATCAGTCTGTGCAAGAACCTACCAACCACAAAGTCTGCTAATATTTGAACCGGACTCTAGAAATGGTTAAAGATTCACCAATGACTTCAAATTAATATTAAAAATAAACACGAAAAGGCAACAGAAACATCTTCAAGATCAAACATCACAGAGAAATTGGGGATTGCTTCTGTTAATCACACTGACTAAATTGTATGGCACCACTGACAGCTCCCTAGCAACCAAACCTTTTTACCCTAGCAGCCAAATTTTCTGAACTAAACATGGTTGTTGGTTTATGTTACTTTTAATCTTTAATGTTTAGTTACTTTTATGTTGTTGCCTTAGATTTCTGAGTTGAAATATATTAGACATTTTGTTAAACAAAAGTTGTGGAGCATTTAAGCTAAATCAGCTTTCATTTAATTCCTTGATTTGACCTTTTATCATACTCCTTACCTTATAGAAATATGCATATTCTGTTTAGGAATCCGCAAGTGAATAGACTTTAGAAGAGCTTCTAAATTTCGCACAAGCTCTAAATCAAATATCGCCTCCTACAATCAGTTTCACTCAAAATGTTTGAAGTTTTTCAGTTTAGAGAGTCAATCATTCAGACTCTTATTTACCATTCCTTCCTTCCAACAGCTTCGTGGTATGGAGAAAACAATGATGGAACTAGAGAAGTTAGACCACACTCAAGTCATGGTGAAACAGCGTGAAAACCAACGAATTAGGAGAGACCTCGAACGCTGCAAAAATGTGCTCAACAGTACATTAGCACCCCCTACCATTTCCCCAGGTCTGGATTATGATTTGAGTATCCACATAAAATCCACATAAAGTTAAAATTCTGCTTCCAATCTCTTTAGGTCACTGTGGCCTGGGTCGCCTGGTCAACGTTTCAGAACCAAAAACGTTTTCCCTTACAGTGTATGGAACGTCTTACGTTTTTGGTGCTTGGGGTCGGGATACAAACCCTGCTCCTGGAGATGAGAACAAGCATTGGCTGGTGGTTTTGTCTGCTAGTAATGTATTTGGTAACTTTATCCGCCAGTACAGCAGTCTGAGTACAATTACTTTAGGCATTTTCCCAACGGACACATACATATCAAGTGCAAACCCCACAACAAACACAATTCAGGGTCCAAACATGGTGATGTATGGCAATGCACTCTACTACAACTGTTACAACACACACTCCGTCTGTCAGTTTAACATGACGGCTAAATCTGTGGCTACTGTGAGTTTACCTAGTGATACAGGTTTCAACAGTAAGTTTCCATTTGGTCACCTTGGTGCAGCATACGGCTACACAGATATGGATTTCGCCTCGGATGAATCAGGCGTCTACGTTATTTATGCAACTACCAGTAACTTTGGAAATGTAATGATTAGTAAAGTTGAAACTAGTATTCCGCCAGTTTTGGGGCAAAACTGGACGACTTCTCTACACAAAAGAACCATCACCAACACTTTCATGGTGTGTGGTGTTCTTTATGCCACTCGTTACCTGGACAAAGAGATGGAAGAGATCTTTTATTCCTACGACACAAAAACTAATGAAGAGCGCTACGATTTGAGAATTCACATCAAGAAGGTTGAAGCTAATATTAAGTCTATAAATTACGACCACAGAGATCGTCTGTTGTACGTTTTCAGCGACGCCTACATTGTGAGGTACGGCACCATGTTTGAAAATGTTTACCAAATGTAACATTTCCTCATCAAATCATTGAAATTTGCTAGGACGGACATTACACAGTTTTCATCTGGAATAAAATGTGAAAATATGTGTTGTTATACTGAAAAATTCTGCATGCTTCTGTATTACGTATAGAACACAACCCAAAATAATCAATGCATCAGTGGCGGTCGGTCAATAGAGGGCACTAGGTTGCTGCTTCTCCACCCACTGCCACCTGACCTGAACGTGAATAAAACTTTATGTACGAAAATAAGTCATATTTTCTAGGTAATACAAAGTTAGGCCTTTATTTTCATTCCTGTATTGTTTCTGATTGTTCCTATGCACATAAAAAGAATTGAATCAGCTTCAGTATGTGTTAGCAATCCGACAGACGAGGACCCAAGTGCAGTGGTAAAGCAGATTCTTTAATATAAATAATACTGTAGACAGAAGCGTACATAAACTCCAGGCATAAAACAAACCACAGGCGTGAATGCAGTATAACCAAGTGAAGGGTAAACAGAAAGAGAAGAATATATAGGAGAGATAATTAGGGGGAAATGATGATCAGATGAAGCAAATTAGGAGCAGGTGATAACAGTATGTTGGAAAAAGTTAATTTGCTAGATACTGTGACACATATTAAGGACATACGGTAATATCGTGATCATTGTGTAATAAAACCCAAGTAATAACCATTTGCTGCCCCTTGTTGTTTTCCTTGCTGTAATTACGTTCCACCTTGACATGTTTTGGGAGGATGACAACCACATGAAGCACCCAAAATGCTGAATCTACTGTGTTTTGATCCAAAGTAATTCACAAGCCTTCTTATTGTAGTCTGTGCTAAATAATGCCATTTTAAAATGTACAAAAAACGTATTTTAGCATAATCTTCTTGGTTTGCCTTTTAAACATTATTTACAAACCAATAAAAAACTATTACCACATAATCAAGTGAGCCAAAAATAAATATATTGATCTATAACCACTCAAAGGATCATTTGATTTACACAGAAAGAGGACATCGATGAAGAGCAAGCACATTGTGACTAATGAAGTTAATCTAAAATGCTAAATTAACACTTTATTAAATAGAATTAAAAACTTATATTAATGACAAGGCGATAATACTTAAACTGAGCTTGTTTCATAGTAAATACTGACTATTATTAAACAAAGTAATTATATGTAAATTAACCACACTCTTACTACGAATAAAACTTCATTTTGTAGTAAAACCAAGGTACTAATATGCTGTTAATCTGAGCACATTGTATTTTGTTTGTCTTACCTGAGCGTGGCGGTGGACCAGTCGACCAGCCCTTGAGACGGCTTGACGTTTCTCATTTCTGTACTTGGCAATCCGAACGTTTGAGAAATTTTATATTTGGGTGACAATAACTCGTTATTTCGCTAAAGTAAAAAGTTATTTTCAGTTTCGGACAAACATACAAAAAAAGACCAACACAAGTTAATTAGCACCTGTGGACGCTTGGTCATGTGAGCGCAATTGCGCATGCGCGACTGTCAAAAATACTAAATACTTGTTATTTTATCTATAACTCATCCTAAAAGAAAGGGAAGTACTCTTCTTGTAAAAATCTGTCGTGTTTTTTTTCAACAATTTTTTTTAGTTACTTATTTTACTTATTCTCGTTAGGTTGCTTAGTTACGAAAACGTTACAAGCCGGTGGATAATCTGATCACATTATATATAGTTTCCAGTTTGTAAAGATAACATTAAAAAAATGAAATATTAAAAGTGAAACAATATTTTACACAAATAAAAAAAAAATTAAATATCCTGTTACCTTAATGGCAAAGATTTGCAAGTATAGTATCAGCCGTTTGAGGCATTTCCAAAAACAGTAAACAATATTGTGAGAAATAAAATCCTCCGGTCTGATGAGACCAAGATAGAACTTTTCCCTTAATTCTAAGTGGTATTTGTGGAGAAAACCAGGCACCTCTTACCACTTGTACAGTCCAAAAGTGAAGTATGGTGGTGGCATCATCATGTTGTGGAGGTGTTTTCCAGCTGCAGGGACAAGACGACTAGTTCCATACAAGTAGATCAATGACAAGTACAGGGATATCCTGGACAAAAACTTTCTCCAAAGTGCTAAGGACCGCAGACTGGGCCGAAGATTTATCTTCCAACAAGACAATGACCTTAAACCTTAAGAACATTAAAATAATGAAGGAGCACAACTCTGTGACTGCTCCTAAATTGACCTAGTCATAGACCATCTCTGTGAAGATCTAAAAATGGCTGTCCACCTACATTCACCATCCAACCTGCCAAAACTGGAGAGGATACTTTTTGTGTAACCATTTTATTAGTTTGCAGGTACAGTTTAATACACAGACTGTGACAGCTTGTATATAGATGTACACATTACATAAACACATTAAGTTCCTTATGGCAAAGCAGGTTAAGAGTGGCTCCTACTGTGTTTGTAACAATTAGGCCCTCATGGAAAAAAACACAAGTTATTGCTTAATTTAAAATAATGGCTAATTATAACAACTGTAATCCTATTGTTAGTAAATAGTCACTGAAAGCGCACAAATTTGATCCAACACAATGTTAAATAACTACTGTATTATAAAAATATGGGGAAATCCGAAGAATAAAAGATCCACATGACAGCTAGTGGTACAGACCTGTTAATATACCCATGTCCTAAAAACAGCAAATATCTACAGCATTGCACAAATATTGAGTAGGTAAAGGGTGAAAGGGAAGGCAGGTGTGGCAGGTCAAACTGGTGTGAGCCCTGATTTGAGGTGAGATGGGGCCACATTGACAATACTGTACAGCACTTCAAAAGGACATCATACATTCAGGGCCCCCAGGCAGAGATCAGGGTTCGAGTAAAGAAAAAAGTGCACCTTTGAAAGGTGGGCATGCTCTTTGTTTTTTTAATAAGAGCTAATGACTGCATACGTCAGATAGGAAATCATGGAAAACAACACAAAAACGAGGTTGCATCTTCGACACTCATGCAAATCAACACCGTGGAGGAATGTGCACTTGTCCATTCAATCTTGACATGAGCTAGGATTCTTTTTTTGTAAATAAAACATGAAAAGTACCTGTCCATTGGCTTGTCAATATCGTACTACCAGTACGATTTTCTCTTTCCACAAACAATGCAGCGGGTGAATCCTTATCTCATGTACTAGTTTTATCGCATTCAATGTACTACGCAATGGGCGTAGGTTTCGGCCTAAAACGAACCAACAAAATGCACATGGAAATTCAGAAATAAGTACAAAAACTAGAAGACATGTCAGAATTTTATATTTGATTTTCAACCTCCTGCTTTGAACACCTTCATTCTACCTCTCCCTCTCTCTCTCACATTCACGCAAGCATTCCTCTCTTTTTACAGTATCTACAGTACTGTGCCCAGCTGAAGATGTGATGTCTGGGTTGATAGCCCTTTTGTGGGGGCGGCTGGAAGTGTCTGTAAGGGGCGGAGCACCATGAGTTTTGGGGAATTGGGATTTTTGGGTGTGGGATTTGCCCTACATTCTGAGCTTGGAGCCACATGCTCCAGATAGCCCCGCCCCTTATAGACCAACACATAGGAAACACCCCTGAAAGTTGTACTTGTGCACTTCCTGGTTCCGGAAGCTGGTGGAATATTGACATTCAATAAAACAGAGTGTGTATGTGTAGAATATATGGTAACAGATGATATTCACACCACAGAGAAAAACTGGCCAATCAGATCTGAGCTCATGTTAGTCTTCTACGAAAATGCTTAAAATCATTCATTTTGGGATTAAAATGCTTATCAGCTTGAGGAATGCCATCTTAAGTAGGTAATTCTACAATAGAAAACACATTGAATGGTTAACAAATGAGTAAAAACATAAAAAAAACAAAGAAATGGCTGGCCACGCCCATTTCTCACATTTAAATCTCCACAGAAACCTGAGTGATCACACAAACACTACATCCGATGTTTTCTGTGATCTATAATCCTAAAGTACGGACTATTTATTACATAAACTAAAACTGGCTATCACTTTTCTTGGTGAAAAACTGCATACGTTTTTTTTGGTTAAAAACACAAACATTTGCCACCTTTCTAACTTCTAAATATCATGGGTGATGTCACAAACTCTACATCAAATGTAAAAAAGGGATCTATGATCCCAACACATGCATTCTAACATTTTACACCCTATTCATTATAGAAACTATCACTGAGTGTGAAAATACGACCTCTAGTGGTCAAAAACTGTGCACCATTATCTTTGATTCATGTACTCATTGCTTTCCTTTTAATTAATTTATGCATTGAAGTGATATATTTATCATGTAATAGCTTAAGTACACAGTATTACAGCTGAAAAACAAAACAAAACATTCAATTACATTTTTTGGGTTAAAAACATAAAAAAGTAGGTAAACGTCAGCCACCTTTTCTAACTTCTAAAACTCAGAAGAAACCTATGGGTGATGTCACAGACACTAAATAAAATGTTTAATGAGATCTATGATCCTAACACATGCATTGTAATGGTTCATGCCTTATTTATTATAGAAACTATAACTGATGGTGAAAATATGACCTCTAGTGGTGAAAAATTACATACTGTACACTTCCATTATCCTTCATTCAGGCGCTCAGTGGTTGTCATAGTAATTTATTTATACATTTAAGTGATATTTTATGTAATAGGTTAAGTGTACAGTATTACAGCTCAAAAAATTAATGCTATGTTTTTGGTTAAAAGCATAAAATACAAGTAAACATTGGAAAACCTTTTCTCTCCGAAGAAACCTGTGTGATGTCACAAACACTATTACATGTTTAATGGGATCTATGATCGGAACGCGGGAATTCTAACATTTCTACATACCATAAACTATAACTGACTGTGAAAATACGACCTCTAGTGGTGAAAAACTGCATATCTTTCATTCATCAACTCATTTCTTCAAATTTTGATTAATTGCTACACACAAATATTAACATTCTTTTTTGTGTGAGAGTTTGGCAGTGTAAATCTAGCTTTTCCATTTTTTAGATTTTGAAATGTAACATTGATTATTTGTTTATGTATATTCTATAGATTTCTACCTTTCAAAAAGCACTTGTTCTGAGTGAGCAAATAATTGGCACAAATCAGTGACCTGTGGAAGCTAACCAATGTACTTTCTGGGATCTAATATTAATTAGATCTAAGATAGACTACTATTCTGTTACCCTACAGAGCCCAGCCCTCATAGGGAATTGTGTGTTAACTGTAGTGTATGCACTAGCATCAGTAGCTTTGGTATATTCTTTGTTCGGGGCTGGGTGCGGTAGGGGAAACCGTGATTTTTCTCCTCTGTCGCATTGCAATCACGTAAGTTCTGCCTCAGTCCACGGTTTTGTTTTGGTATGGGTCAAAGGCTGATTGTCTAGAAAGGAGACCATACAAAACCAATCCCAGGCAGATCTGCTTGCAGACGATAGGGAGTGCATGCTAGCATGGGACGGTGTGCAGATTAATTGATTACAAGCAACATATTAAGGCAAATCATGATTGGGAGCTCTGTTACCAATGCATGATCAACGTTTCTGACCACCTAGACACTGAATATTGTGAACAAACACTTGTTTTCCCCTCAAAACTACTGAATTGACTACATGAGCTGAGATGATTGGCCACCATCCTTGTAACGACATTACCCCCCAACACAACGAGAGGGAGAGCATTATGTGCCTTCAAACATCCCTCAATCCCTGGCTAACTGTCCCTTTTTCAGTTTCTTATTATTTCATCCTCTTCGTCAGACGTCTACTTTCAGCCCCATCCTCAAAGACTGTCAATGGACAGGTATGAGTGAAAGCAGGGGCTGATGGGATTTGTAGTTTAGTCTTAGGAGGAGGTGAAAGCAGGAGGCAACAAGCAAAGGCTGCTTAATTACTGACATGTAGAGCAACAAGTACATTTTGGGAAACCAAACACCATTTTTAAGGTAAAAAAAGGGCAGTATGTCTTATTTTTTGGGGAGTAAAGGAATAGTTCAGGCCAAAATGAACAGCTGCGTTCACTTCAATCAAGTGCAAGACATTGGTGTTCTCCAACCAAGTCCTCATATAATCACATTCACTCTCATTACAAGTAAACATCACAGGTTGCGTCAGAAATTCATTTATGGGTGAGCTATTCCTTCACGATGGGAAAGCAGAGAGTTGACGGAGAAAGAATGAAAGCAATAGGAGTCCTTCATTCTTCTTCGCCTCTATACATGTGAGAGAGTGAGCCAGGGGATGAGCGTTCAGCAGGACACTTCCATGGTCTGGCTGACTTGCCCGACGGCCTCGCTGCTGTCTGAGTGTGTGCATGCGCGGTTACGAGATCCGTCCACCGAGCTGGCGCTGGTGAGGGAGGCAGTTCGGGAACGAGCGAGACGGGTCATACTAGCCGAGGGCACTGGGAACAGAGACAGAGAGAGGATGAATATTTGATTTCATAGATTTGAGCGAGGCTGCGTGATGTGTTGCAGAGGAGGCAAGGGATGACATGCTTGAACTTTTGGTTGAAATTACTTTCAGCCTCAAGCTGTAAACGTTCACACTCTTCAAGCTTATGCTTCCGGATGACTCAAATCCTGCTCACAGCTTCAGTGATGAGGATAAACTCTTATTTTCAGGATGAAGCATCATTTAAGCCATGCACTCTAAACATAATACTGTGTTTTTTTATTGTTTTGTACTAAAATAAAAATAAAATCAAAACGGCATCCAAAAGAATAGTTTTTTTGCACCCGGTAATTTTGTTTACTTAAAGAATTTGATCGATTTTCCACACACACATAAGAAATTCTGGCAAAAAATATGTATTTGTGCAAGTTTTGGTCATGTTTAGACTATGCTGAGGATGTGTACTTAATCAAGCAAAAATAAATAGATAAAACAATAGAGAGATAAATCAACTGCATAAAAATTAATGCAGAAGCTAAAACCTTATTGAATATTTTTTTTTTAATTTTAGAGTCCACTTTTACATTTTGTAGGAATTTTGTGCACATAAAATGTTAAAAATTAAGTGATAACTTGCTAGTGTCAGCATCAGAATTTACAATAACATTTCTAAAAGAACTCATGACATTATAATACGCTTATTAATACGTTTTTAATTTAGCACGCTAACATATGACAATGAATACAGATTACAAAAATAAATAAATAGTAAAAAAATAAATAAATAAAACACTTTTCATATTTTAAAATAATAAAGTATAATAATAAATAGAGTAAAATAAATATTTTTAAACTGGTCATGAGAAAGATTTTAAAATCTATACGAAAATAGAATTTGTTTTTAAAATTATATATTTTACTAGTTTTAAATATATTGTCAATGAATACAGAAAAAAAATTGTATTTGCATAATAAATTTTTCGTACAACCAGAAGAAACACTTCAGTTTAATAATGTTTTAAATGTTTAAAGTTTTCTGAAAATATTTGTAAAATGCAGATGAAAATGGAAATTCTATTTTTAAATGATAAATTTTAACGAGTTTCAAAAATAATGCCAATGAATTAAGATGATATTTGCATAATGATGTTTTTGTTTCTTTAAGTACAACCAGAAAAAAAGTGTTTTACTTAAAGTTTTCTGTATTCATGTAAAATATTTCTTAAATCCATATGAACATAGAAATTATATTTATAATTATATATTTTTATATTTAAGGGGTCACGAAGGTTAATTTGTACTACTTATTTGTACTTATAACAACATTACAATAGTAAACAAAAATGAACAACAGAAACTGAAACAAATGCATAAACTTTACTAAATGTTTTATTACTGTTACAGTCTGCTTCTCTCCTTTGTTTTGATCTTTTATTTCTCCCCTTTTATTCTCCATTGTCTTACCTCCGTTTTGTCATGTGATCGGCTCCTCATTGTCAAAAGACTTACAAGGTCATAAGTCTGAGATTGCCTACGTGTGTTCTAGATTTATAAATTCCAGTTCTACATTTAGTTCGCTGTTGTTTCTCAGTTTAGCTCAGTGGTTCTCCTCCAGAGTGCTTTAGTTCGTCAGGTTTTCCCACTGTGGGTTACTTTGTTTTGTATCCTGTGTTTCGGTTTAGTTTAACAATAAAATCTGTTAACCTCCGCTCTTGTGTATTGAGTTCATTCTTTGCCTGTCCGTGACAGTTTCCAATGACTAAATATGAATGTTTAAACGGTCACTAAAAACTTACTTAAGAGTCAGTTTCAACACACACGCACACACGCACACATATGTATATTCTGTTAGGCCAGTGACAACGACTGTGCACCATAATAATAAACAGGAAGAGGTATTTGAGTGAGGTAGATCTTGTTTTACACAGTGTTATTTAGTTTTTTTCTTGTTCGTCTGTAAAGTTTTACTACTATTTGCTGTTCCTAGATAATGTTTTGTATCACGATATACTGCAACAAAATATTTTGTTGCACCCCTGGTTAAAAATCAACAAATATATGCTAGTTTCTCTCAATTCAAAACAAAAAAATATTCCCAAACTAAAGAAACAATAACATTTCATGCCATGTGTCCAACCTTTTTAGTTCAAGTAAAGTTCTGTGCACACCGGGACGTTTTCACTGGTGTTTATTGATGACGTTTAACACGCTTTGTTCGTAACTCCTTAGATAAGTAAAAATCCAAGCAGTCTCAAATATTTCATGTATGTTTTGTTGTTGATTTTTTCCACGAAAGAATTGATTTTTCCGCTCATTAATAGCTGTAACGTAGGTTATACTTTATTTTAATATGTGCTTTTATACACTGCACCTTTCCTTAATGTTAAGATTTAAGACGACATGGATCAATGCCAACGTACATTTTGTTTTCATGCCATCCTTACATTTTCAAATCTTAAATCTTTATTTAATCTAATCTATTTCATTAGTGTCTGAGCCCAAAAAGCTACATATTTAAAAAATACGCAGCAAGTGTAAAGTTATGCAGTGCTGAAAACGTCCCCGTGCAAACAGACGTTTATACTTTTGAGAACTGTAGCACAGTTTCAAATCATTGCCATGCAAAGAGCATGAGAGCGCATTCAAAGCACATTTTTCCTCCAAAGGAAAAATCATCTGTCAACAACTAAAATAAATTGATAAATGGGAAAATCTGTCAGGAAAGGGTCAAAAGAAATGTATAAAGGCCAATCCAAAGTAAGAGAAATCTCAGGGTTGAAGGACTAAACTGGACATGTCATCTAAATGAGGAAGAGGGCAGGCGAGAACAGGAAGCAGGAAGTACCTGGCCCCCCACTCATTCTTCGATCCTTCATATAAGCAACTGAGAAGGGGCAGGAAATACACAAATCACACACATTATACAAAAACAACATCATCACACACTTATTCACATACCCACTGTGCTATAAACAGTGCTACATAAGACAGACATGGGACACTGAACACATGGGGTTTTTCGTATTTCGAACAAAAAGAACAAAAGTCAGGACAGAAATATCCAATTATTTCCTTCATGAATAGAATAATGAATCAGACTTACTGTAACCCATTCCCTGCAGGAAGTACTTGAAAGCCTCTGTGAGTTTTCCAGGCTGTAAGAAAAATAGAAAACAAACGTTTCGTACAGATTTTTGTACTTGTGCTGTTCAATTTATCAGATTTTGTCAGGGTTCTGTCAATTCCAAGCCTGCTAAAAATAATAATAATAATAATAATAATAATAATAATAATAATAATAATAATAATAATAACAACAGTAATATATTTTATTAATTGTGTGTATTAACTAGCCACATGCTTGTCTAATGGCACACGGCAGGTGAACTCTTGTCTGCTGACGTCTCATTCTAGTGAGCACATGGCTATTTTTCATTGTGTGCCATGTGCTTTCCTGTCTCATCGCATTTTCCTGCCTTCTTGTTATCCTGTTTTTATTCAAGTGGCGCCACTTCTGCCTGATCATTACCTTCCTCATTGTGTCTCATTCTACTGCTCTATTGAAGCCAACTTTTACTTTAGGTATTTAATGTCAACTTTTATCCGTATTCTGATTATCAGTTTGTTTATGTTCTGATTGTCTAGTTTAGACTTTATTGTTTCTTTTTAAAGGAGATTTTTAGCCTTTAATTACAAATGACAGGGCAGCTTTTAGACAGGAAGACGACGGGTTTGGCAACCTCGCAGATTTGTTTTGGCGCAAAGTCGACTATATCACAAGGCCGGACTTAAGGCCTCTACACATCGATCCGAGTTTTTGATCTAAAGTAGGCCGTCTTTTAAATAAAGATGTACTATTTTAACACGTCTGCTGCATTTGTGTTCTACACCACCACAAACGCTATATATGACATATATAGATTTTTTTTTAAAATAACAATTAAAATGTGTACAGTAAAATTTGTAGGGATCTCACCTGTGTGATCTGAGGCATTCCACCTGAATCAGCCATCTGAAACACATACATTTATCAATTTGTTAAATACAAATAAATAATAAAAAAATGAAAAGAAGATCTTCATTTTTACAGTACATTGAATTACCTTCAGGAATGTAGTGTTGGTTGGATCAAGTTTGGAGTTGCACTCAACCTGGGAACAAAATTATTTAAATTTAATAAAATAAAATTGTGAACCAGTATTTTATCTTCTATAAAAACATCTTTTAATTCTGAGAATTGTAGCTGGATTTGTATTGAACAAATCCGTTGAACCATTTCTGCCTCACTACAAATGTGCTGATATTTTATTGAACAATTAAATAAAAAAAAAATAGTCCTTTTAAGAGGTGTGTTAAGAGGTGATAACACACAAAATTACCCAACATTTTAGATTTATAAAATTCTGACATAAAATGTGGTGTAAAAATCTGCAATTGGTTACAATGGTGTTGTTGCACAATTTAGTAAATTACCTACAAATGACTTTTTAGACGTAGAATCAACAGCTTGCTTCTCACAAGCAAACTCCATATATTTATTCTATGAAACAGCTATAAATCAGCAATAAATTTGTTTGCGTCACCTGTGCCTGAGTAGTAAATGTCCAATCGCGAGCAATGGAGTTAGGGGCGCTACCCATGCTTGCAAAAATGCATACGTGTGCCTGACGTCTGACCCAATTCTGGTGCCACTGCAGAGATGAGTCATGCGTCAGCTGTGCAGATGCATTTGTCAAAGCATGCAGGCTCCGTTCAGACCCTCTACCCGCAGGAACAGTGCCCTTCTTTTTATATTCAAGTCTGTTTGTAGACTTTTACCACTTTCTATATTGCTGTACATTTGGGATAACAGGCATTTGATAGACGGCAAATTTTCCATATTAATGCATGAATTTTTTTATCCTCTACCAATCAGCAAGAATTCTGTCAGTGACCAACCAGTTTATTTATTTTTAACCCTTAGAAGTCCTAGGCCTTTTTGAGCAACCCCAAAAAGTTACAACCCCAGCTTTTTTGTTTTAAATTACACAATAATTCCACATCAAATCTGAAATTGTAAAAAAATAAAAAATACAATGCCAAGTATTACTTGTTACTTGTATCAACTGTTCTTATGTTTTATAACAAAAATCATAAATTTATAAAACCCCAAAAAAGCAAAGACGAGGTCAAAACATTTGGAAAATGTAATAAAAAAACATATACACTGCTTCAAGCAATTTTTGTGTGCCATTGTGCTTTTTGTGTCAGAACTTTTGAAACAACACAAGCAATATCACAAGTCTTTTCACCACTGGAGGGCACCGATGCCACCGATTTGGGATCTGAAAAATGAAACTGAAAGACGTTTCTCACATTTGATTTTGAAATACCTAATGTTTGGAACAAAAAATATCAAAACTATTAACCCTTTTGAAACTAAGAGCTATCTATAGGCACCAGGGACTAATCTGTAGACCTGCACAAGGTTGTGATGGCCAAGATGGCAGAAAGCAGGAAGAAAATGAAGATGGCAGAATCTCCCTTGGACTGCAGCTCCATGAATCTCCATAAAAAACCGAGAATGAAATCAATTTCAATAACACAATCCCAATCGTGAAGCATGGAGGTGGAAAACTTATGCCTCGGGGGTCAAAGGGGACAACAGGGCTGATCTGTGCTGAGGGGAGGATGGATAGAAGTCAATATTTTACACAGCAATCTCCTTCCCCCAGTATGTAGGCTTTTTACCCTAACCTTCCAGCTTGACAATAGCCCCAAACATACAGCCAGTGGAACTGAGGAGTGGCCATGTATGAAGAATTTAAAGGTTCTGAAGAGGCCTAGCCATTCTCCGAACTTGAACCCAATAGAAACAGTTTTTATCAAATACTTCTATTATGCAATAAAATGAAAACAAATCACATATCTCCATGATGTGTAAGTGGGAAACTTCTGCAATGTATTTTCTTTCTTCTTTCATGATGGCAAAAATAAATGTTTCCTTCAAACTTTTACAAAAAAATCTCAGCAAACCTCTCTTTCTGCCAGAGCATTGGCATTCTAGCCAGTCTCAAACTGTTCCCACAACAACTCAATGGGGTTTAGATCTCTCGGGAAAGAAAAACTGCAAGGTATTAAACATTGTATACCTATTTTTTGTTTATTTACTGACCTCTTTATTGAGATTTATTTGCTATTTTTGTTCTGTCTAAATCTCTTAGTCATGCTTCTCTTATTGTTCAAGCTCCCAGTTTCATCTTCTCCTGTTGTCCTAAATTACTCAAATCCACCTCTTCTCTCATCCTCTTTTCATCCACCTCTCGTTCTTATCTGACTCTTCCCCTCCTTCATCAGGTCCCTTTTCTCTTCATCCCTCACCCTGCTTGTCTGATAAGATGTGATGGGGCAGTGACCCAGCTTTCATATGTTAGATTAAACAACCATGGTCACAGAGTTAAAAATACTCAGCGCAGACAAGGCAGCAAAGCCTTGGAGATCAAGCCTGGGGCCAGTGCCATCTGCTCCCACGAGATATCCGGAAAGAGAGGAAGCCCGAAACAAAAGGAGATTTGGGATTGACCTCCCGCTTTTGGTGCAGACATGTTTTGGGTGGAAGCGAAAAAATATTGACTCCCCATTTTGATAATAAACATGTTTGAATGACTACCGGCAGAAGATTGTACTAAAGTTTGGAATCCGTTGACATTTAGGAACTTTATCTGTCCAATATATTTAAAAAAAGCCCAACCCTACCATAAAAGTCTGAGGGGGAACATATTTTGAGACCGATTTTGAGCCATTCCTTTGAGAATAATGAAGTTTATTTCTCAGAAATACTCACCACTCCTTCTTCAGCCGGAGCATTGTCACCAACAACCAGCATAACTGGGCATCTGCAAGAAGAATTCTTCAGAAAACAACCAAAAACAGATGCAAATGAAGAAAAAACTACCAATTCAACCTGGTCTATACCTCAGGGTCTTGGCATTCAGAACAGAGCCACTGCGGTTCATTTCCAAATCCCTACGGCTGCAGGGAAATAAGTTGATTTGTATAACATAATGCATTATTTATGAGCAGTCATGCATATTAATGAGGTAATGGGCGGTTACCTGTTGTACATGTTCCAGAAGAGCTGCAGGTTGAACTGATTGACAGTGTTATTGATCTGTTGGCGGTAGCTCTGTACCACCTCTGTGTTACTCATAAGCTCCTCCTGTAACCGCATATGTTACATCAGTTACACGGTTAACTCTTCGCGGGAAAATGAATCTTATTGGCTGAAAAAATGGGAAATATATCCTACTGCACCTGGCTGAAGAGGTGGGCAAGGACAGTGTCCGGTAATGTACTGGTGAGTCCCGACAGTTTTGTGGCAGCCCAATCAATCCAGCCTTTCCCATTGGGGTCAATGTTGAGTAAAACCAGTCCCTCCACAAGCTCTGGGAAAATCAGCTGCAAGAGGAAAGGGCGCATATAATGTTTAATTAGTGGCAGGTAGAAATAATTGACTGTCTCAAAGACTTAATGAATAAAGACACTTTGAAAGGAATATTCTGCTCTTAATTGTGTTGGCTTCATTCGATACGACAATGACGACAGAGAGGAGGCGAATGGGAAATTACAAGCTTAAGACTTGAACTCTGGGCGCCATGCACAACCATACTGTACACAGAAAATTCAGCAGAGTCAATACAACATTTAAATTTCCCCGCCTCTCGCCCAACGTGTGTTAGAGACCCCCGTGACCCCAAAAAAGGAATAAGCGGGTTGGAAAATTAATGAATGAATGTAATTTAATTCTCATTTTTAAAAAGATTGGTGGTCATGATGTAAAAATAAAGGGAAATCGCTGAGGCACGAAATCCCTATGATTTTTAAGCCTCTTTAGCCTTAACTCATAAAATATTTGCATATTTACGATTTTGTCAAATTGCTCACAAGGAAAAAACAGTGGAGCTTATACTAAATGCATCACACCATAAAGTCCATTGAGTTTTAGAAAAAAATAGTTCCACTGGAAAAATTTCAAATTAATTATTTGAATATTTACTAACCGCAAATTTAGCAAGGATGTAGGCACCAGCCCCAACTCCAATTCCCACAATGCTCTTGAAGCTAGAGAAAAGAGAAAGTCGTTAGAATGGAGATAGTTTAGTAATGGTCCATCACCATTTTTTGGTGACAGCTGTAATTGAAAAAAAAAAGAAGCAACTCTTACCCAAAGTGCTGCACCACACTAGGAAGCATCCCGGCTAGCTGGTCCATGGTTGGATATTGATATCTAGCAATGGCAACATGACAGTGGTTATTGAATAATCTCAAGATAAATCATTTTTTTGTGTGTGTGAGAAAGCTTTTATTGGCAATAAATAATAAACAGTACAAGAAGTCCTGCTGGGAACGCACATTGAGAATGAAGACAAACAACATAAAAAGACACAGTCCATAAAGCTCTAAAATATTGTGGAGATTTCTGGAAATGAACCCCATTGAGCTGTTTTGGGAACAGCTTGAGAATGATTATGGAAAGTTTGAATGCCATCAAACTCATCCATTCTGTAGCTTTATTTGTGATTCGTTGGGATAGCATGTGAGTAATATTTTGAGTGTTCATCATACCCTTGTGGCATCTGGGCTGCACCAATCTGCTGTCCCGGGGCATCAACATGGCACACCACGAAATGCTTGGTGATCTCTTGCATATCTTCATTGTGGAAGAAGGAGTTGAAGCACAGCTTATCTGCTCAGAAAAAAAGAATGTTTTTACATTACATTGTAAATCAAAAATGGCTATATATAATTCAGTCTCATCCTGTATTTTATATAACATTGCTGATTATAAAAGCCTGCCTTAAATTTGGGGCAGTTCCATAAATCATTCACCGTGTCCATGTCTCCTGACGGAATCATTGGCCTACTTAGAACATGAAAGGAAAGACACAAACAACCTCAGTGTTCTAGCTAAGCACTCAAGCAGCACTAATACCTCGTTTTAGATCATGCCATGTTCATAATTAACATCAAGGGATGTTTTGGCAGGAGTGCTGTTATATAATCTGCAGACCTCAAAAATGGAAACTTTTCAAGAAAAGTTATTTATTAACAATTGCGTTAGCTTGATCGAACACTTTATTTTTATTAGAACTGAAAGTGCATAGAACCCTACTGTTATTGGCAGAGAATTATTTTTCTGGCGTGTTTTGGTGAATTTTTGAGGGACTAAACGTCAGAATTTCACACAAAATTTTCGTCAGTGAACTGGTCTTATTGGGGATTGAAGAGTGAGTGATGGAAAATGGCTCAATAGCGCATCTTAACAAGTTTCAACTTCTAGTGCCCTAATGGTTTCTCATAGGCGAATGAAATGTGGCACACGTGTACGGTACCAAGACTTAAATATTAGTTAAATGGATTGTGTTTCCGAAATCGACAGAAAGTCAGTTATTTTGGAAAATTTCTCTTTTTCTTTAATGTCCGGCGTTTTTACACAATATATTGCATGTTTAACAACATATCGCACTACAAAACTGTTACAATACGCATTATGGAGCTATATTGTCTAGGAGCTGAAGTGTATTTGATTGTGATTCTAGTTACTTCTGCAACTTCTTTACCATGTTTTGTTCTTTTATGTAATATTACTAGGAGATACTTATTATCTACTTACATTTTAAATAAGAAAGATCATAAAATGAGCTTTCTCCATCACATAGAGTAAAAAATATGACTTAATGTAAAAATTAACACTGCCCTCTAGTGGATGGATGGTATCAATGCTCTCATGCAAATCAAACACGGCTCTAGTTGCTCAAGCCATGCTGTCAGCCCTGACTCTTTAACCACTTGGTGCTGATTTGCTAGAAATGTTTTGGAATTCAGCCCAACCTCTACTGGGGCTGCTAAAAAGGTATTCTTCATGCAGTGCAGACAATTAATTAGGTAAAATAAAAAATAAAAAAACAGATAATCTTAAGTTGCTGCATGATGAATATCATCCCAGCTTCTCTACACTCTGGCATATGACCCAGTTTTTAAAAATTCCCTTCCAGCTGTATTGCTCACTTCGCATTTATATATAGGGCAGTGTCTCCGGTGGTCTCTCTCTCTCTCTCTCTCTCTCTCTCTGAGTCATGTTTCCAGAAGGTGGATGGCCATGCATACTAATGAATGTATCCGCAGCAGAGAGGAGAGACAAGGTAACTGCGCCGCAGTGCTGACCTTCCTCACTCCCCTCCCCATCACTGCAGGACGGCTATGTTTTTGTGACCTACATATCTCTCTCTCTTTCTCTCTACCACACTATAGGAACGGGATGCAGCAGACAACAACACGCTTCAGGAAAAGCTAATGAGGCAAAGACAGATCGAGGCAGGAGGATGAGAGAGTGAGATTATCTGGAAAGAGAAAAGAGAGAAAGGTGCCCGGCAGTGAGTGACGAGAGGAGCTTCTAGTCAAGGTTACGAGTCGTTTCATTCCATCACACTGTCTGTAAGTGGAGATAAATCTGGGTCAACTCATCTTTTGTTTGGCTGACCCAGAAAAAGCTTCTCTAATATGCCAGGCATTACATCGCCACAATGCAAACGTTTACACTTAAAAATGAATATAAACACTGATGGTTTCAACATGCCTTGGGTTAACCATCATCTATTAAATAACAAATACTACATAAACTAATGTATTTTATATTCATGTCTATTTTCTGACTGTACAGTATTTTACCATTTGTTTGGAACAATTATTGTCAGCACACAATGTTTTTAAAAAGCCAAGGGGAAAGGAAAAAGTGACAAGAAAGGACAGGACATGAAAAAAGTGGTCCTCGTCTTAAAAGAAAGTATAAGAGAGTGATAAAGAAAGGAGTGAAAGGGAAGGAATTGAACTGAGTGGAGGGAAAAAAGTAAAGGTACAGAGTGGAAAAGAAAGGTGAGGGAAAGGGAAGGAATTGAACAGAGTGGGGTAGAAAGGAAGTGAACAAATTGGGGTGGAAAGTAAAGGTAAAAAGTGAAAAAGAAAGGAGCGGGGAAGGAAGGAATTGAACCGAATGGTGTGGAAAGAAAAAGTAGATAGAGGAAAAGAAAGCAATTGAGTGGAGAGACATGATGTAGAAATATAAGATGTACAAAAGTACATAAAATACAATAAGATGAACAAAGTAGAAAGGAACGGAAAAAAGTGATGAGTAAAGGTCTGGGTGAAAAGGAAAAGCCCGACACATTAAGTTCTGAATTTCACCCGTCCAAGTGCACACACCACAGCGAAAAAAACTGTAGTGTATTCCTAAATAAACACATAATAGAGGTTTTTTATCTTTTATATTATTTTTTGAATATGTAGAATTGATTTGTTTAGTTGAAACGATGTAACTGCTCTTTGAACATATATTAGGCAAAAGTTCACAAACAAACAAGTGTCGCTTGTTGACTGCAGAGAGAGGGAAATGAACTCCAGGTTAATGCTTGAAAGACAGATGGCAAGCTCAGATTGAAATCGTGCAGTATGTGTTGCTTTGCGGGAGAAATGTGTACTTTGGACACAGAAAAAAATGTTGTTTACTTACGGTTGAGCCCAACATCATGGTAGGTCAGAATAGCAGGCTTGTTGCCTTTGGGAGCGCCTCGGATCAACACATGCAACATCCCATAAGGGGTTTCGATGTCATGCTCCTGAAATGCAAAAACAGCTTCAGCGAAGAGCTGAGCACAATCCGTGTACAATAACTAATTGTGTTCAAAATAGTAGGAAAAAAATACAAACTCAACATGATAAATTAGATCAATTTGATATATTAATGTTGATGATTTTACCTCATTTTAATTGAATGGTACTGTTTCTAAACACGGTAAAAAGTTGTTATATTCAATAACAATGCGCTAACAATGCAAAGGTTGTGAGTTCAAATCCCAGGGAAAGCAAGAACTGACAGAAAAAATCTGTTCATTCAAATGTAAGTCGCTTTGGATAAAAGCGTCTGCCAAATGCATAAATGTAAATGTAAATTTACAGAAGATTTCATACTATTATAACCTAATGTCTGAGTTGTATTCAACATTTTCTCAAGCATTCAGACTGAGGTTATCAGTCTGTGCAAGAACAAACCAAACACTGTGCAAAAGTATTTGAACTTTAGAAGGGGATAAATATTGACCATTGACTTATAACAGCCTTGTAATGTTCCCTTCATCATTATAAGATATATAAACCAACCCTCATATATTTATCATTTACCAAAGCTGAAATATAGTTAATTAATTTTGGTTGCTAGAGTAAACAGATTGATTGCTAAGGAGCTATCTGGGATTTCGTACAAATTATTTCATCTTGATCACATTATAGCTGCCATTTTCCACTTAAGTCACTGACCCTTGCATAGCAACCAAACTTTTCCATAGCAACCATTTAGGCAGATCACTATTTCAGCTAAAGAAAATCATAGAGACATGGGGGTTGTTTGCATTAGTCATATTAGCATTGGATTCCTCCACAGCAACCAAAAATGTTACCTTGGAAACAATTTTGGTATTAAGATACTTTTAAATTGCATTTTTTTACAAGCCAACATCAAAACTTAAGCTACCTCGTTAAAATGTTTGGGTTTGGTTTGCAAACTATAAACAAACACTAGAAAAAAAAGGAAAGTACTGTGAGGAAAGTTATTTTTTTGGTTATCATCAGTAATTTTTGGTTATTATCAGTATTTAGGTTTGTTAAATGTTGAAACGCTCTGGCCAGCGGTGAACGTTCAATCTCCGACATGCCAAGCACATGAAGCAATTGCTGCAGCTTTGAGTCACAGAATGGAAAAGTAGAATAAAATGGTCAAATAGATAGAATTTCGGGAAATAGCGTTAAAATAAATGCACCTTGTAATTCAGCTTTTTGCAGGGGGACTACTAAAATCACAATTTGAGCATTTCAATCCCATAACAGTGGCACCATAAATGTGATAAAGAGTGTAGAGGGACAGAAAACACTAATTAGTTCCTTATTTAGCCTCTCTGGACCCTGACTGATTGTGTAGTCATGTAACAGGCTCTTAATTGCCAGATCCAAAGGAATTTGAATCTGAACTGACCCACATTTACAAACAGAAGCTATGGAGGGATGAGTATTCCTTCTTACGCCACAGATTATTTCTCCATCTCTAGAGTTTCAGTGTTCTGCACAAATCCTAGCAGACACCTTGCCCTTGCAGGCAGCCCACTTCAGAGATGCAGAGATGGGGGGGGGGGAGAAACCTCCCGTGGGGTTTAAGCTCCTGTTATTTGGAGACTTTGATGCATGGCTCATCAGACCAGATGCTGGCATGTACGTTTAGGACAGATGTTTGTGCCCCTCTGGGTTTAGGTCTGAATTAAGCCGCATAACATCTGTCGGTGTGTGTAGCGTTAAACGTTGAGCGTGTTTTCTAGAGACAAACATCGGGATGATAGACATTTTGACCCAGTTTTGAAATGCCTATGCAAAATTGGGGCAGAAAGTAGTAAATATGAACAAATACCGAGCTCATTGTTAAAAGCAGGTGTTTTATAATTTGTTTACAGGCATGATTTGCGAACTGAGTTCCAGCATGTTCCATGAATGGTGTTAGTGTGTCAGTGGAAATGGCCACCTCACACATGACTTGACAAATCTGCACAGCATGCAATACCAGCATGAGCAAAATCCGTGTTTCAGTTTTACTGTCAAAATCTTTGCATATACATTATTGCTTAATATATATATATATACAAATATTAATAAAACATTTTTGTACCATGTTTTTGATTCTCTTAAATATCTCTTAATTTGGGGTGTTTTCTGAAGAGCTATAGAAAGGTAAAAATAAAATATACAAATACATAAAGAACATTAGCTTCCTAATCAGTTAGCAATTAACCAGGAACACCAGGAAAGACGCATTCGTTTCACAATGCCAGTTCAACTAATCTTGAATTAAAACATATGAACATCCATTAAAAAAAAAATCAGAAGCTCAATCAGCAAGTACCTGCTATTTGTTATTAGCATTTTGTTCTATAAAATAAATAAAACAGTATTTTTACTAACAATTACATTCCAGTAATTATAGACCTCCCACTCACCCCATCCCAGCACTCCGGCATGGTGGCTCAGAGATTGTGTACGCTTGCTTAAAGTAGTGAAACGGCAAAGAGGGTCCTCTCTAGGACTCGGATGCAAGAGATGCTGCGGTTGCTACGGCGTCTCTTTGTCTCTTATGCTCCTGGATGGGGGAGTTTTGCAGCACTGCTGCCCCCTCCCCAACACACTTGACACCCAACTCCTGCCTGTAATTGGTTGACTGCACAGAATGCCTGCTTTTCATTGGACAGGCTTAGTGTCAGTCAAAATTGTTTTGTCTTCTCTTCATCCCATCTGCATCCTTTTAAACATAAGGCTGTTAATATGATTTCTTATTGATGTTTAGCACCAAAACTTGATTTAAAGAACTGATTCAAAATTAGCCTTTGTGTATTTTTAAATGCAGCCATGCGCTGAAGTATGTTATAATATTAAGCAGAGTCTCAAGGGAGAAGTCAAGGGCCGGCCAGTCCTCACTTGAATCAAGAACGTGCCACTGTTTGTGTACGTGCGCTTCAACATGGACTTGTGATGCAGTGCTGAGACCACTTGAGGCGTATGGCCCACATTTGATTTATATGAGCTATTTCCTGCAATACACAGCCTTTTTTCTCATATTATTGCATGAGAATTGTGTGCTGACTTGATTTCTTCCCTGTCGAACATTTTCTGTGATTAATAAATTCCCAGTTCATCCTTAATTTCAGCTATGACAATTACTGCACAATTAAAGAAAAAAACATGTTAAAATAAATAGTGGTTTATCTTTCACACCATAGCGATTTTTTTTTTAAAACAGACGGGAAAAAGATGGAAAGGCCTACACTCACTGGCAACTTCATTAGGTACACCTGTCCAACTGCTTGTTATACCTTAGAATTCTGGGATCTTTTTCTTTTTTTTTACTATTTTACAATTTGCTCTAAAAACTAACTCAATGACGGTTATAAAAAAAATTCATTACATTACACAATATTTCCACATCAAACCTGAAATTTAACAAAAAGTACACTTCTGAGTATTACACTTTGTAACTTTTTTCACTTCAAAACATTGAGAACGGATAGTTTTAGGCAAAATATAAATCCAAAAAGCAAAGACAAGATCAAAACAATGTGAAAATTGTATTTAAAAAAAAAAACAGTCGAACCTCTGAGCGGCAGTGGAACAAATGCCTTGTTGATATGGAAAATAACCACTCGTTACAAGCAAAAGAGCATCTCTGAATTCACATCAAGTGATTTTTTTTTTTTTTTTTTGGACAATTCCACATTCACAATTTTGAGGGAACAGTGTGGGGATGGCCCCTTCCTATTCTGAAAATGTTCTAACCTATTTGCATAAAAGGAGACTATGTAAAAAGACCTGGCCATTTTTAAATAATGGCCATACAATCCCATTAGCAAACTCCTAAGTTAATTCCAGAAGAGTTGAAGCTATTATAGCTGCTAAGAGATCATATTGAACCCTACGGATTAAGAATCCCACCTTTGTACATCTTTAAAAGCAGACAAGCGAATCGTTTTGTGAAAATAGAGCAGTTTAAATTGTTACTTCCCTATATTTACTTCATTTCCCTTAACGGTCACATCTGATGTTACAAGTGTGGAGAGGGTTTTTAGCAAAGCATAATAGTGTACCATATTAAACATCTCCTTAATGATCTGCTCTCAATCCAAGTTAAAGCCTCTCAGTCAGCCCACGGATCCTCGCATATCCTCGAACCTCCTTCATAGTTTAGAGTTCTCACTTTTGTATCTGTTCTATTTCTGTCAGAGGTGTGAAGACACGATGCAAACCAGGAGATGGAGAGAAAACTGAGGTGAGAAGGTTCTCATGAGTATTTATGCTGTGTTGTTCAAATACACTTTGGTATCTTTGATTTTTAATTCTTTAATTTTGCAATGCAACATCAAATATAGTATATTAGATGCCACTTATTCTTTCTTTTATATAATGCTTTGTTTCTCTATTTCAACCCCCAGGTCTGACCATCAGTCTGGTCACTGTTATAGCTTTAAAGTGGATATTGATTGACTTCGTCACCTTTAGGTCAAGCATTGGGCATGTTTTTTTGTCTCTCATTATTTGTTAATTAACTGCTCTAAGAGGATAAGTTCATTATGAACCAAATGCAAAGAAACCATATCTAAACCTGATGGAACAACAGTTACAGGACTACCATGTTAAAAGTCAAAATGTTCACATTTTTATTAGTCAGCTCTGGAAAAAAAACACAAGTATTCTAAGAAAGAAGATGATTGTAGAAAATTAGAGACACACATTTAACACCAACACGCAGGAATCTTCTTGATAGTGAATTAATTAGATAGCTAATGAATTATCAGGAGATGTTCAGTGCAGGGGTGTGCATTAGCTTACCATTTAATCACAAAAATGAGCGGGTAAATTTGTATTCTGGATGATATGCTAGTCTAGACAGACACTTGCATCTTCATGCTACTCAGTTTACTCATATTAGAGGTCTTTTCTGTTGATAGACGTGGAGAAAACAGCTCAGCCTTTTCTGTGAGTAAAGGGTTTAGTCAGTAATGCTCTCTGAAAACTTGACCATTGATAGTCATTCACAGTATTAAATTCTTAAAGGTCAACTTTTTTTATCCAAAATATTGCATTTTAGAGATACATTCACTTTCCCTGTTCAAGATTTATCAATAATGGCTTATCTGTGCATTTATCAAAGCTATAGTTTAAATTAATTGCTGCAGGTTTCCGGAATGTGTGTTAAGAGTTCCTGTATGAAATCTGTTTAGCAACCTACAGTGTCAGTTATAAAGCCACCTAGTGGCAATATGGAACATTCCAAACACTGCTATTTGAAAATTTTTAACACTTTTGTAAGGGACCAAAACCTACAACAAAAAAAGACAATTGGAATGAGTTTCTAAAACCGACAGGGAGTCAGTTATATTTAATTTACGTATTATCTAGTACAATTCCAGATCTTAAGGAATATGGGATGTTAAATTGCAAAGCTTTTTTGAATTCGTTAAACTGGTCGTTCTTGGCGGTCTGCTAAATTTCGATGTTTCAGCATGAAGCTGTTATGACTCGGCCATACTGTCTCTGATCGTGATCAAACGTGGCATATCTGATAAGCGTCCGTGCCTGAACACATTACTATAGCAACCTACAATGTCAGTTATAGTGCCACATAGTGGCCACATGGACTATTCCTTTTCCGGCAGTTTCAACTGCTATTCTTAGCTTTGTTTTAAGTACAACTTTGAAATTGTTAACACTTATGTAAGGGACCAAGACCTATACAAATCTATTGGAGTGAGTTTCAAAAACTGTCAGGAAATCAATAATTTCGCAAAAAAATAAATAAATACTTTTGCATGCCTCATCTGCAAATGCGGCTCACATCAGAGACACATTCTGTTCACACACAAGACAGTCGGGATAGCATATCATTTGTATTGTGGCAAAAGCACACAAAAATTAACCAACAATTAAAAGTTAGCATCAATACCCGCAGTCTGAACATAGATGACGCTGCATGATTGCATTTTACCACATTTTAAAAATTTCTGCCATCATATAGGAGTGCTTTAGTCTCTCAAGGTACATGTTAGCATGTATGTGACGGAACCTACAAGAATTTAAAATGACAGAGCAAATCACAAGTTGTTTCAGAGTTCAACCCACAGACGAAGGGTTCACAAAACTGGGCTAAGAATGTCAAAGTAAATTTCAGATACTTTGTACTGAAAATTGTGCTTTCAGTACCAGGTATCACCACTTTAAATTGACAATTCATAAACATGAAAAAATACATAAAAGACATTACCTTCCAGTCTCCCGTGGCTACAAAGGTGTCGCTGTTTTCCTGAAAGTGCACAAAAGGTGAAGTTCATCAAAGTCAACGTACGTTTGTCCTAGTGCTGTATCATTTTGAAATAAATAGCATGCGGAGCAACACTCTGCCAGGCCCAGGATCAAGTTTCTGAAATGGAAATTGTTCGGGGTGTAAAATCTAAGCTAAATATCCCTAATATAAAGAATTATTACTCAAGCGTGATGAAAAATTAAGATTATACATTAATGTATAAGAGGAAAACATATTTATATAACCAAATATATATATAAAAAACAAGTAAATTGAAAATCTGTGAGGACTGTGTGATTGTTTAACTATTTTACGCCCCTGGCTCTTGATTCAGCAGACATGGTTGGTTAGTACAGTATGTGGGTGGCTCTGCTGGCTTCAAATCAGCAGCTATTTGTGGAATGATAAAACACTTGCGCTGAGCTCTATGCGCTGCTGATATGAGCTCTGTTTAACTCCATTATACAGTGAAGTACAATGGAAAGTGTTTTGATGGCCTGAGGTTGCACAACCTCAGAATTAGTGAGGAAAAAGACACAATGTGATGAGTAAAAGTTGGAATGAGTACAAAATAGTCGCATTGTTTAACAGATGGATCCCTTTAGAATAATAATGCATTCTGTTTTTTTAAAAAAAGCTTGTGTGAAAAAACCAACAAAATATTAGTGCATGCAGTTTGAGCGGTGACGAAAGAAAAAGCAGAAAATTACAAAAGCAGTTGTAATGTCGGACCAGCAGGTGTCACTCCTTTTCAGGATAAAACTCAAATGCAATAACTGAGATTCTCTAAAGGGGGCAGCACTATTAATAAACACCAATGTGGAGAGTTTAGAATGCACATAAACCTGGTGTTTTTCAGCTATACATATTAGATCAAACTGCTCCTCCATTTTGTGATTATGCCCCTTAACAAAAGAAAACTGCAATACACATTTATATAGATGATCTGCTTATATGTGAATTGTGGTAGACCCAGAAGATTGGGTTCAGAAAAAGAGTGAATTAATCTGAAAACACATAAAAAAAAAATAAGAAGAATGTAGAATGCAATGGATTTATTCTTACAAGACCAGATTTATACAATTGAATGCCATATATTGGTGGAGGGATGAGATCAATTTGTAGTTGAGCTTGGATTAATATTTTCGTACTAATACGTAGTTCTATTGTAAATTATTGTAGATTAAACACAATATTTATGTTTTTTTTTTACTTTGTAAACTGATCACAAAAGGGTGGAGCTAAAATAGTCACAACTAGTCTACAATTGGCAATTAAATGGGCTGAAAAACATTATTTTTTTCAGAATGATTAAGCTACTTTTATATGCAATATGGAACTTTGTGGAAAACATCAAAGGGATTAAAAACTAAATTTTTTAATCTGATGACTAGATTTTGAACAAAAAGTGTGTGTTTGGAAAAATTTTAAGGTTCCATTTCTCATTTTCTCTTATGGGCGAGTTCAACAACTCTTTACAGTATTATAGTATGTATTATTTACTATCGGATTACAAACTTTAAGAATATTTTATTTTAGCTTTTTGGATTAATTCAATCCTGTACTTTGCTGTACTTTCACATTGTGGTTGTATGCAGACAGCTATCTACAAATCATTTTATTAGAATTACAATTTAATGCCATTACTCATTCAGGGTCAGACGTTTGTGCAGGGATCACAAAAGCAGTGGATTGAATGGCACAATTTTTTTTATTCTTACTATTGTAAAAAGTGCGATAGTAAGTGTAAAAAGAGCATTTAATATCAAGTGCATTTTTGAGCAGAACAGTTTGTCTTGTTTGAATCACACTTTTCTTAAATTAAAATGATGAATTTTAATTTTAAATGAATTGCACATAATATAAAGATGGCAAAGGATTTGCAAATATGGCGATTTAGTCCAAGTAGAAAAGTCAGACTTAAAATTTCTTTGAATTGCAGCAATCCATTTGCTTTTCCTTTCTTTGGATACCGACATTCGGTAGAAAGCTGTATCTGACATCTTTCAATATCATTTCGAGAAGTCAATTACACAAGGGTTTTTCGGCGATTTTTGGTGCTTACATGGGTCAAATTCACATTCACAACTAGTGCCACTCACTCGAAGACTTCCTGGTTCTGTAACATCATATGCACTCACACGGATCAAGCTCAGTTCAAGGGAGCGGGGAGTTGTTTACACCCTTAGAAACTGACTTTAGTTGAGTTTGTGTGCTTTGTTGATCAACAAGAGTTGGTGATTGTGTTTTTCTGGCACTTGTTTGAATAAAAGTGTGTCTTTTTTATTCGTACAATGGCTCATTTTTCAGTTCTTGACCCTTTGATGGCATTTCTGCCGAATTCAATGCTGAATAAAGGAGTTTTGTTCCAAAAAAATGATGCCATCCCTCCATTTATTAACCTTTGGTTAATATAGAAATAAAGCTAATGCCAATTAGCAATGTGTGTTAAAAGCCTGTGGCACCAATCACATTTCCCCAACTGTAAGCAAATTAAAACATGGGTAAGGGGAGAGAAAATATAAGGCAATGGTTGGGTTTAACCATAGACTTGAAAGAACAATGGTTTTCCTTAGTAGGAAAGATGGACATGGTCAGTGTAGTCATCAGCCTACCGGGAAGTACCCGCTGGTCCGACGGCGTGTCAGGCCGAGCCAGTGACGGGCGATGGAATGCCAGCGTTTTGGGGGGCGAGCCGTGGGGGGGGGAGGCGTAGCACAGGGCAGCACGTGCTCAGGCTGTCCTTTAGCCTGTCACGTCACACATAGACACAAAGACTAGTTACAGCACACTACAAAAGACAGTGCCCTCTAGAGGACTGGAGGACAACGCTTTGATGGGAAGCTGAAGGGAAAAAAATGTGACGTGAGGGAACATAAGTAGCAGACACCACAGCCACACAAGACACTTCAGCAAATAAACGTAATACGAGTTGATATTTAAAGATTTCATTTATTTGATGAACACAACAAACACACAATGTAATGTTTTCAGTGTCTGTGTTCAGTATTTGGTCCCTCTCCGAGGCATCGTTTAAATTACTGAGAAGCAAATTATGTGATGGAGTCATTAGTGATTAGCACCTGATCTTTACCAGCAAAACAACTGTAGAGAACACAAAAATAAACTCAATTTGGCTTCAGGCAGATTTGGATGAAGTCGCTTGTGTTTGTTTTTATGTTTTTGTTTGTCTTCATTAAAACTCGATATCCGTAATGAGCACCAGGAGCGCAATGACTCTGATCATTATCTCAGCTCTTGTTAGCCTATTTGCGTTACGCAACCCCTGTGTCTTTCTGTGCCTTTCTGTCACTACGACTGTCAGCTTTGTCCCTAAATCAACCTATGTTTCCCAAGCATCAGTATACACAACAGTATAAAAACAAAAAGAAAAAATGAACCCTGGATAGTGTGTTTTGCACATTGTTAGCACATTGATTAATTCTTGAAATTTAATCTACATTTTAATAAGTGATAATGTGCATTATAACGTGTTCCTATATTTCCGTTTACTGGGCGGTAAAAGATGTGCAAATTGGGAGCTTTTAAAAAGTTTTCCAACTTAAATAGAATGAAGATGTGTGTGATTTTCATCGTATTATTGAAACCTCTACGGTGTGTCAAGAAGAAAAAATCTGGCTCTGCCCACTAGTTAGTTTGCCTCTGGCAAGCTTACAATTTTCCATTTATTACCAGTTTGGACTCCTTACCTAAACTGACACCCATCCACAAAAAACCTCTCTATGGACACCAGGGACAAAACTGTAAACCTGCCCAAGGATGGGATGGCCTACAAGACGAAATGGAAACAAGTTGGTTTATAAAATGGAAACTATGTTAATTAAAATGGAAGAGAGTCAAGATTACAGATATCTTTGGACTGGGGCTACACGTAACCACAATCTAGAACAAATCCAGACCCATCTGAAGGTTGTGTGGTCAGATAAGAGGAAACACATTAACATTAGAAGGAAGTTGAGAACCATCCCAAAAGCATCATCACAATTATGAAGCATGGCGGTGGAAATATCATGCTTTGGGGGTGCTTTTCTGCAGAGAACTGTATTGAGAAAGGAATGGGTGGGGCGTGTGGGGACTTTGATCAACAACCCTCTCGCAGTAAGAGCTATAAAGATGGGTCGTAAGTGGGTAATCTAGCATGGCAATGACCCATAATACACAACCAGGGCAATTAGGGAGTGGCTCTATAAGAAGCATTAGAAGGTATTGCTGTGGTCTAGTAGGTCTCCAGACCCGAACTGACTCTAAAACACAGCATTGGGCAATAATTGAGTAAATCAGAGGAAAGCAGGTGTCCTAAATCTCTTTAAAACAAAGGAAAAGGGCAAAGGATGGCTGCCAGCATGACCAAACAGACCCACAAGAAGTTTATTTATAAGTTTTTACATTTTGAAACTCATTCTTTTATGTCAGATTTTCTTTTATGTGCAGAATAGTTCAGTAAAAGTAATTTAAACCACAAACATTGCTAGTTTAACAGCAAAAACGCACCTTAACTTTTTTGGCCTTATAACATTAACAGAAACAGACTCATGTATGACATGTCAAATGTTCACATGTTATTTCAGGTAATGTTTTATTTATGAATGAATTTAGTTCCATTTAGTTATACAACAGAGGAAACCCAAAGGCTCTTTTGGTTCAGAGCAGAAAATAAGGAGTAGTTTGATGACGCATTCGACTTCATAGGGGTGTCCCATACAATTTTGCACTTCATTTAAACTCTGTTTAGACAGGGACCAAATACTACGAGATTAAAGATATCATCCTGCACAGAGCATTGTTTACTTATAAAAAATATAAATGTAGAAGTGATGCACAATATTCACTTATAACGCAGATTTTTTAAAATCGTCTTTACAAAATGGTTACGAACAAAAAATGTATAGTAGTTTATAGCTTTTTAAAACGCATTTATACCTTTGGTTTTATTGCAATCCTCACTTAAATAAATATTGTAGTACGTTTTAGTAGTGGTCAAATACTTATTTTCTTGACTGTACGTAAAAATTCCCTCTTATTGTTCAGTGACGAAATATTACCTGATCAATCAAATTTAGCTTTCACCAAAACACATGAAGCTTTTTATCGATGTAAAACATGCATCCTCATGACGACATGTGGAATTGGTGGGCTTCAGTCTTTTTAATGCATGCATTCACACAGGAACACATCAATAATTGGTACCCTGGGCTAATTACACATTTTTAGCCAGTCCACTAAATTTAGCCTCCGCACACACAAGCAAGCTTACCATCTCTGTTTCCTGTCCCCTGGATTCTGGCAGTAGTGGCTTCTCTTCAGTGAACTGCTGATCCTTCATGCCAGCCATCCTGGAGATCAACCTGTGATCGCCATAGCAACACACAATCAGATTATAATTTTAGAAAATCCAGCAAAACATCCTGATTTACGCATGTTGTACTAAAACAATTGTCTTTTCAGAATAAAGTTTGCAAAAGCTTGCCCAAACAATTCCCATTAGTTATTTTAGAGACGGGTTGAAAGTATCCAGGACGTGGATGTAGCTTTACATACGTGAAAATACATCTGGATCTTTTACCTTCCATAAGAAATCAATGCAATATCAGGAGCACCGGATCTGAGCAATCAGTCCATTCTTAACTGCTTAAAAACTAAACAGTGATTAAACTGAATAACTCTGCAAATGCTTTTCACGTTTAATGTTTTCTGTTCCACATAAAATCTGCCTCTGATTTATGGTGCAAAAGAGACATGATTAAGCTTTAGCTTTGTGCAGAAACTTCATTTAAAAAAAGACACGCTTTTAGTAATTCTATCAGCATCATCATCACTTTATTGCAGAAACAGAAATCTGCACAATTCTACAATAACCAGAGTTGCATATATGGATCACGGTTGGGCACGAGACAAAATAGACCCGTCATATTAACAGACTACTGGGATGCGAGGCTAAATAATTGATTAAACAATAAATTGGAAGAACAATGAGATCTGACCTAAACCATCTACCATCACAATTTGAATGAATCTGCATTTTCAGCAAGGGCAATAATCTTGCTCTAAAGAACATTGCACTGCATGTGATTATGAGTTTGTGCAGATTATGTGGCGTGAACAGGCTTCGGTGCTGGGAGGAAAAGGCTCTGTCGCTAAGAACATGATACTAGCTCATCTTAAGGTATCTGTGGACTGATGAAATACTGTATTTTTCCGTTAGGTACTTATTAAACTCCAGCTGTGTAGCTAAAGGCAGTCGGCTCATGGGATCTCCGTCAGTGTCAACTGATCTTTCAATAACACTGTGTAAAGATGAAAAACATCTCCAGAGTCTTGTACTAACATATAAGACTCCAAACACTTCCAACGAGGTTTATTTAACTGTGAGTTTCAAATGATATTCAGTTAGTCTACAATCCATTTCCAGTTTCAAACAACATGAACTAAAAGAAAAGTTGGGAGCAGATTCCTTGCGAGAACCCTGATTCACATTGCCCAAGAGGAGCCAAAGTGGAGCTTAGTTTAATTCAACACCCTTCAAGTCAACAGAAAAGTCAGCCCATTATTATTTCCCTGTCAGAGCCAAGAGCCGCATGAATCCTGGGCAATATAAATCAAACCCTCGGATGTGAACGGATAGAATGATTCAGAGCCCTGCAGGGAATGATTATTTTGGTTGCATAACACCTCCCATGAGGTGATTATAACAAGGTCTAGACATGACCACAATACTCTTTCTCTCTCTCGTTTGTTCTGTCACGATCTCACTGTGGATCTTCAGTGAGGGTATAAGTATTTGACCCCGAAATAGAAACTAAACATTCGATTCCAATGAAAATGTATTTGGAAAAATTGACTTCCATGAACTGGCAGGGTTTTTTTGGAAGCTAAAAAAAAGTGTAAAATAAGTAACAGTACAATCTACAAAGGCAATACATGAATCAGATTCCAAAATCCTTTAATATTGTCAACCCTTAAATCCTATTGTCCAGACTTGCAGTAAAGGGCAAAAGATCACTCCACTGGACTGGTTTGAGTCCTATATCACTGCCAGATCCCTCTGAATTGGCTCGAGGAGCGTCTCTCAGGTGTTCCACAAGGTTCAATCTTTGGTCCTCTTCTCTTCTGGACACGCACTACTTCCCTGAATCCCGTCATCTATTGCTATGCTGATCATCTATTCAACTGTTATGAAACACATAACTGATAGTCTGAATACTTTGGTCAAATACTAAATACTGCAATGCACTTCTCTCTGTATTTCCTTCTTGTTAAGTCAGACCTCTACAAATGATCCAGATCTGTCAATTTTGATCTCTCGTCCCTGGATCCCCTTTGCAGTGCATGTTAAGTTTAAAATGCTAATGCTCACATACAGGACAGTACCAGGATCAGCTACTTCCTAACTTCAAAAGCTCTTGCAGCCCCTACATTCCAACCAGACGCATGTGTTAAAAAAAAAAACAGCGTCTGATGATTCAATCTCAAAGTCTCTCAACAGAACTTTCTCATTCACTTGAGCTGGTGGAATAATCTTCACAAGAGCATTTGAAAAACAGGGACTCGCACAATGTTCTTGCAGAGAGCGCTTACATGGTCGAAATGTCACTTATACATAAAAGTGTCTGCTAAACACAAAAAAAAAATTAAAGATCTAAACAAAGGAAGACTATCGCAATACCCATGCAATCACAACGAAAACATGCAGACTCCACACAACACTCCATTTCCCTTGACTTCCATTAAAATTCTTACTAAACTGCTATTTGCTGATCACACAATATGGATTCAGAGCAACCTTTAAATGTAAAAATGTAAACACCCCCCCCCCCCTTTTTTTGTTTTTCATTCTCTCTTACTACACTTCCAGTCATGGTTACTATACTATCATTGTAAAAAAAATTGCCCAAAATAGCTCATTGTTTAATTTGGGTACATTTATTCTGACAACATCCATTAAATCGAATTTATTTTTACTAAACTTATTCATTCAGCTCCGTCAAAAAGCGCCCCTTATGACTTGAAGTGATATAAACTTAACCACATTTGTAATTTTTTAGGTTGCTTTGGTAAACTGGGGAGAAATCAATAATATTAAAAGGTTTGCTTCTCACTATGATTCAAAGACATAGGTTCCTATCGTACAGATCTGCTCATTTGGTTGCTATGGTAAATTTCCCAGTTGCTATGGAGGAGTCAGTACTATTACTATTATGATCCCCAGATGAGTATAATAAACCAACCCTTGATTTTCTAATATTTTCTTACGCTGAGGTAGAGACATGCCGAATTGGTTGCTACGATAAAAGGTGTGGTTGCTATGAAAGGGCATTATGTAATATTCCAAATGTCACTATGAGCAACATAAATCAATCACACCGATGTCTCGATCATTTACAAAAGTTGAGATATGGTTGTTAGGGTAAATGGTTTATTTGCTAGGGAGTTGACTTCATTTTTTTTACTAAAATAACATAAAAAAATAATTTCTTTGTTATTCAACATAATTGTACAAAGCAAACACGTCATATTTTTATTGCTATCATTTAACTGATTTACTCAGATATGAAAAATGGTTTCGGTATGCCACAGATGAGATGGGTGATATCAGAATAAATGTGTAGCCCTTTCCTGGTTGCCCTTTTCTTAAAAAGCGTTCCTGAAATAAAAGTGTGTACCAAATGCATAAACTTGTTCCTGTTCTTTAGGTTAAGATTAATTACACAATTTTCTGAAGAATTCTACTGGGCACTATGTATTAATAACCCGATGTTAAACATCAACTCGTCACCCG
Organism: Danionella cerebrum; assembly: GCA_007224835.1. NCBI lineage: Eukaryota > Metazoa > Chordata > Actinopteri > Cypriniformes > Danionidae > Danionella > Danionella cerebrum. The sequence continues at coordinate 146,371 of SRMA01025515.1, forward strand.
TCTTGCCAGCAGAGGTTTATTTTTATGGGTCCTGCACCCAGTCATAGTTGCTATGGGAACCTCTAGCAATGCCAGTTGACGCCCCCTGCAATCTCCTGTGAGTTGGATAACCTTTATCTTTCCATTTAGAACCTTAGCATCCTATGCAACGTTAAAGAATAAAGTCTACAGTCGATTATCGATCGAGACAGTGGTCACATATCAAGGAGGTTAAGTAGGTGACAACACCCAGGGCTGGTATATGACCCTGCCCCAAAAAGTATGCAATAGGGAATATGACAATGGAAAGACCATTGGAAGACTATTTCATCACACGTGAAATCAATATACAGTGTCTGCTCATACAGTCTGACCCGGATGATACACAGAATCCCAGTCAATACCTGGAAAATGGGTTAGTGCGGAATGTGTTTGTCCCTGTACAACCATCTGTGCAAAACACAATTTCAAGTGGGGACTCTTGAAACTCAAAAGGCTGCCACTGTTTGGCATAACTAGTAGGTAACAGAAGGATTCAAATAACCTAAATATATATATATATATATATATATATATATATATATATATTGTATGTGGTGTTTAAAAAGGTGTAGGGTGCTAAGACAAATCCTGAAGCAAAATGGTGGAAGTACACAAGTGCTCACCATAAATACACCTCCAACATAAAAGTATGAATTTAATCAGAAGCTTTAATCACTCCAAACTTTTATTCAGTTATATTGAACACGTATTTAACTTTAAATTTAAGGTTTAACAATACAAAATCTTTGATCGAGCAAAAATAAATGTAGTATTTTGTATGAGCACCATGATTTTAAGAACTGCACCAAGTCTTCTAGGCATTGAATGAACAAGTTGGTGACAGATTTCAACATCTATCTTTGTACATTTATCAAAAATAACCTCTTTTGGTTTTTTGGATGGAGAGTGGTGCTCAACATGTCGCTTCCGAATTTCCCACATGATTGGGTTCAAACACATGGCCTTCAATCACTTTAATCCTGTTCTTCTTCAACAGTAGCTTCAGATGTGTGTTTTGAAGCACTGTCAAGTTGGAACAGTGCACAACGGCCAAGTCCCCTTCAGTATAGAGCAGGACATTGTTGAGTTCATGATCAACGAAATGTAGCTTCCCAACACTAGCAGCACTCATGCAGCCCACATAATGACACTGCCACCACAATGTTTCACAGTAGGCACAATGCATTTTCTTTGAAATCTTTACAACGCCATACAGTTTTAAAGTGTTAACTTCCAAAAACAGTAATCTTTGTCTCGTACCTCCAGAGTATAACTACTTCTAGGCGTGTTTTATCAAGCATGGGTTATACGAGAGGCTTCCTTCATGGACGATACCTATGCATGCCATCCCTTTGCAGTGTTCACAGGAAACAGAACTCCAGTTTGGCTTTCTACTGCTTTAACTCACTCCAGTGAACTTTCATGGCATTTTTCTTCAACCCTTCTCATCAGACAACATCTGACTAGCCTGGACATCTCTGTTAGATGGTTGCACTTCCATCTTTCCTAAATGTTTCTCAGATTTTGAGACATTTTTCTTCCATGGGGAGCAAAAACCGTCAGCATTACATGGGAAGGGCTTTTCTTTATTGAATTATGCCCTTTTATAGTCACCTGTCTGTTGGACACCTCTCATTAGACTCTCCCATGGCTGATTGTTAATCTTATAGCATTAAGGGCTTGAATGAACGAATCACATTTTGTCTGTACAAACTAACAAATCTATTTTTGCAATCAGGCTCACATTTGTGGGAGTGTTTTGTAGGATAGCATCTCATAGAAAATGTTGAAAGGAAACTTAAAGGTTTCTGACAAATGTAGTCATTTATGCTGAGCACTGTACTTATACACACTAAAAACAAACATGGCCTCTTTGCTATGCTTCTGCAATTTTCTCTTCACTTTAAGGAAATGAATAAACTTCTTGTTCTTCTGTGAGAGTTTCACTCCCATCCAAGTTTCCAACAGTGAGCTATTTTCTTTAACACTGCAAGCTTGAGCTCTCAACAAGACAACATGTTAAGTGGAACGCAGGCCCTGTCCTGATAAACAGTTATTCTGGGTTTTTTTTTTTTCGACACGGTTTGGCCAACGGTCTACATGCAAACAAAGCCCCTGTCACCTAAACAGAAAACACCAGCTATATATCTTTTCTGTTTTATGATGGAACTGGCAAAATCCTGCATGTTCTTCACAGCAATTTAGGGGGTTTTATAATTTCCTAGTCTTGTGTGCATGAGCTAAAATGTGCATGGTTTTTAAAATATCTGTGCATGTGAACAGAGCTTCACTGTAACATCCAAAAGGCCACTGGCTTTCTGACTCACCAAGACACAGAGATTTCTACTGAAATACAATCCTCGGATGTGTTGCCTTTGGTCAAGATATGAGAATATGCCAAGATGACAGAAGGCGAGATGGTATGTGGTCCTTAATAAGACAGTTTTACCTTGACCAAACACTACTTCCTTGCTTTAGGAAATCTACAAAGGTTAGAGGTCTGAAATTTGCAGGTTCCTTGTGTATCCTTTTTATTTAATCTGAAATTTAACTCTGTAAACAACTTTGAGCCCTAAAGTTGGGTTATTCAGTCAATTGCATTCAGACAATAAAATTAACAAACCTATAGAAATAGAAACTTACTGAGAAAACCAATGTAATTTCTTTAGCCACGTTTAATACACACTACACTAATACACTAATACACACCACTGGTACATTTCCCATTATCTAGTATTGTATGGTTTGGCTCACTTTTGAGGGTTTTATCAATGAGTTCTGACCTAATACAGGAATTTTTTAGGCATACAGCTTCTGCAACAAAAACTAACCGAGCTGAACTCTTACTAGTACAGTTATTCAAAAACTTAATGAAAAAAATTGTAATTTACCTTGGTAAAATAACAGCTACAGACCTTGCTTTCTGATCACAGAAGACCAGATCCACCAACTATTGTTACGTACATTACAATAATTTACTGCTATGCACATTAATTATGTGACGCACAAGTGACACAATACAATGGGAAAAAAAAATTTCTGTGAAAAAGTGCACAAAATGTTTGTTTTTTTAAACAAGAAGCTTACAACAGTTATAGATACTAAGGACTGTAACGTTGAAACTGTCTGCTTTGGTCAGAAAATATTGGTCAATGTGCTGTGAGGTATGATCTATGTAACCATGGTTGACGCGTAAGCAAAGATACATAGGTCTTCGAGTTCACATGGAAAGGGAAAAAAGGAATGAACGCTACGAAAGCATGCTGCAACCCTTATTATAAGCAAAATGTATTCTAAATGTATCCATGGTTATTCCATATGATCAACTACAGCAAATAAAGTCTTGTTTGCCCAACTGAAAGGGAGCACTTTGGTTATCAACCTATTCCCTGAAGAAGGAAACAGAAGAAATCATGTTAAATGATCAAGTATGAGCAAAACTGTACCAATGTAACTAAGACTTAATGAAAGGTCTCGGGTATCAATGTTAACACTAGTTCTCTAAAAAAGAAAATTGAAGAATATTTCAATAGGGAATGGAAGATGTTATGTTGAATAATATGTGAAATAACGTCTTCTATGACTCAGTGACTGAAAGATAACGTCTTGATTACCAATTCAACTATTATTCCTTGAGGGAAACTGAAGACTCAATGTCTACTTAACTACTATGGGCATTAAAGTACATCAACCATAACAAACTGAAAGGCAATGTCTTGGCTACCAATGTAAAGTTCAAGTAAAAGATAAAAAAATATACTGTGACCATCTGAAAGAGAATATCTTGGTAACAAATATAACCCAAAGTGACTAAAAAGGAATGTCTTGGTTCCAAACGTAACCCACCGTTCCCTGAAGTAGATAACAGATGACATTTTGTTTAATGTTCAACTATAAGATCTAACATCTACAGTGACTCTCTGAAATAGAAGGTCTTGGTTAGCAATGTCTTCCGTGTAGGAAAAAACCAAAGATGGCATGTCTCATAATCAATATTTTGCCGTCAACTATGGGCATTACTGTCCACTATAACTGACTGAAAGAGAATGTCTTGGTTCTAAATGTAACCCATCATTGCCTGAAGTAGTTACCCGATTACATTATGTTTAATGTTAAACAATAAGGTCTAATATCTACAGTGAGCAACTGAAAGAGAATATATGTATTAGCAATTTGTTCCCTGTAGATGAATACCAAAGATGCTATGCCTCAATCAATAATTTCCCATCAACTATGGGCCATAATGTCTACTAAAACTGACTGAAAGAGAATGTCTTGGTTCTAAATGTAACCCATCATTGCCTGAAGTAGTTACCCGATTACATTATGTTTAATGTTAAACAATAAGGTCTAATATCTACAGTGAGCAACTGAAAGAGAATGTATGGATTAGCAATTTGTTCCCTGTAGATGAATACCAAAGATGCTATGCCTCATAATCAATAATTTCCCATCAACTATGGGCCATAATGTCTACTAAAACTGACTGAAAGAGAATGTCTTGGTTCCCAGAGTAACATAGTAGACATAGTATCGACAATGATTTTCTGAAAGAGAATGTCTGGGTTGTAAATGTAACCCATCGTTAGCAGATTAAGAGAACAGAAAAATTATGTTGAAAGATAAACTATGAGACCTATAAAGCCAAGGCCTACTGAAAGGGAATGTTGTGAATACCAATGTAGCCAAGGGTTACTCGTAGAAAGGCACAGAAGAAGTTATGTCCTATAGTCAATAATGTAACAAAAAGAGAAGAAAAGAAGACGCCATGTCAGATTTTCAGCATTGGGATATAACATATTCTGTACTGACTGAAAGGAGGCGTCTCGGTTAGTCTTCCCTGGAGAAGAATACAGAAGATGGTATGTCTCATAATCAATCATTAGCCATCCAAGAGACCAACCAAACCATGCAGCTTGTATGGGCACTTCCAGAACAGTCAGAGTCCCGTTTATCAAAACAACACAAGATCAATTTGTAATTTGATTAAAAAAGAATTTTTAGACCCCCTGAGATGTTGGTATTTTATATTATTATAAATATTCACCTCCGGAGATGTAAAGTAGAATTTTTTTATGAACAGGTTCAAAATCCTCAATAAATGACATTCTCTGAACAGATGGCCTGAAAGGTTGTCTAAGTACTAATGCCAAGAAGAACTTAATCAGAAAAGTACTTTTCCATAATTTTCCACATCGATTTCCAAGTCAAGGAGAAAGGGTTTTAGAAAAGGGGGGATTCCAAAAGTTTGAATCTTGGATCCTTTCCCAATTGTTAATACCAATTAAACAGAAAACTACAAGACGCTCTACAAGGCAGTATTTTGGTTTTGCTAAGTATCATCCATCACCCTTTGAAAAGTAAAAGTGTCATAGCCTGTTCTAACTCACAGTTTATCAACCCTGGAAAGTTCCACGGCCTTCCTGGCCTCCAATGCAAGCTGGCACCAAACCAGGCACCATGGCGTCAGATATTCAGTGAAGTGTTATTGAGATTAGAAAAACAAATGCAGAGCTTATCAGTTATATCACACCCAAATGCATCTCAACACAAGCAGATAGCATTGCTCTACTGAATGCAAAGAGACACCTGTTATGGACTCATCCAGTGTTTTAATGATGTTCTGAATGGACTTTTTCTTTGATACTCTTCTTTTGTGGACTTGTATAATTGATCATGTTGACCTTCATTTGTACCAACAAGGAGCCAGAACCCATGAAGTGTCTCTCGTGACTCCAAACCAAAATACACCGTAGGGGTTTTCTAGAAGTGGAGACCCCCAATGAATAATAACAGGAAACTCTGTCAGTCCTTTCCACTTGCCACACCTTCTTTCACCTTACAACAAAGCTACCAAGTAGTCAACTTAATCCATGTCTATGAGATGGCTATGAATTCCTCTACAACAAAGGCTCCAACAAGACAAGATTACCTTACCTCGTCTGATGTACGGTCTCCCTGTTTTCGTCTGGAAGAATTTGGATGCGTCTAGCCTCTCTTTTTGTTTGCTCGTGAGTGCGTTTTGGAGCGATGCTGTGTCCCCTCTGAGGGCTTTGCTGTCTGAATCTCTTTCTCTGCCCCTGTTCCACCCTCCCTCCTTCGCTTACACTCCCCCTCCCTTCTTTTGCTCTGTAATAAACAGAGAACACGTGTCCTCTTGGATGATGCAGCCTGAGCCATACCAACAGATGAGAGTGTGATGGAGGGAGGGAGAGAAAGAGCAACCAGAGAGAGAAAGGGGCACACAAGGAGAGAAAGAAACTGGATACAGGAGATGACTGAAGGGCAGACAGAAAGGAGGAAAGGATTCAAGGAGACAGAAAAGGTAGAAATTTTGTAAAAGCCTCGGAGGCTTGGGATGAAAGGCTGTCCAATAAAATGACAAGTGAGAGCTCTCGATGTGTTATTTTAACACTCAGTGAGCATTTCGCCAGCTTAAGCTTCTAGAGTGTGAGTTTTACTAGAAATTGTTCTCCCAAGAGATTATCGGCACATAATCCTTCACCAATCTGAACACTGACATTACCAGCACACATATCAGTTTATCTCAGCTTGATCCAAAGAAACAGACATGCACAAAGACATATGCTTTTAAAAAACACTGTCCTTTGGCTACTTTCATTGTCAATGGGGAAAAAATACACTTTATACACCATGAAAGTTTTTTTTACCCTCAATGGCATTTGCGTAAAGATAGGCTACTCTCAGGAGCTCAGTGACTTACAGCATGGTCCTTTGATCCAGTTGGAACATTTCCCTTTGACTGGGTATTTTACAGGCAACTCTAACAAAGTAGAAGGAATTGGGTCAATGGATGCCAAAGGACAGAGGGCATGCCATACATCAACAAGTGCAATGTAAAGAGTTGTAAAGCAAATGCCACTGGACTCGTAAGAACCTTTATCATTTTTATAGTCATTATAAGTTTTAATATGTTTTAAACATTTCCTTGCTCCAGCACTCATTTTGTCCTTATGAAGAGGAATCCTGAATACCAGCACGAGACAACGACATGGCGCAACCAAACTTGACACTGTTACACGATTGGCTGTTTGCATGTCACTCACTACGTTGCTGGGCTACCAGAGAGTTAAAAAAAAACAAAGTGCCTTTGTTAATGCAACTAAACTTGTTTCAAACCTCCAGTATCTTCCGACGGAGAATATAAAATGTTGAACGTTTTATCGAACACATTTTTTAATGATATCGATCATGTGTCTATAGCAATACATACTGAAATTGTTTTATTTAATGTTATTTATCATTTTATAACAATTTTGGGTTCAATGCTGTTTAGGTCGATAAAGCTTGCTAGTTTTTCCATTAGGATTTAGTGCTGCATCTCTGCTGTGGATGACTCCAGGATGAAGGGGTTGACTCCAGGCTTGGACCTATTCAAGCATCTTTGGGATGAAATAGTGTTCTGTAGAATGGTGAAAATTATCAAACACACACACATGCACTGTTGTGTGGGCTGAACTTATTAAATCCTTTGGATTTCAAATGGGATAAGGGTTTTAAGGCAGAACAGTACTACAGGCAATATAGTGAATGTTATAATCACCTTGTGAGAGGAAAAACGGTAACAATTGCAAGCAAAATGCTTTCAATGAGGAAACTCTTGCTGATTATGACCAGAGATTCAGCCAGTTGAATCAGGTTGGCAATGGAAACAGTCATAAAAACCTTAATTAGCGACCTCTTTTACTGTCAAACAGTCCATAAAACTCAATACATAGCCAGAACCACGAATTTAAATCAACATTTCTCATTATCTTGTTTGTTATGTACAAAAGACAACCTACTCATAGCACCATGCCCCTATAATCCAAAAGATTCTGATTAGCCGAAGGCCCCAAGAGAGATGTTAAACGACCTACTCTCTGTCAACACACGAGTTGAGTTGGCTGAATGAGAGATGTCACTTACAATCTTCTCAAAATACACTGGAGTCTGACATTCGTTCCCGGAGGCTGCTTTCCAGGCGTCAACTTAACACAAGATACATAAAAAACAATTCTTTGTTTTATAGCTTTTTCAACGTCTAGTAACTACCGTAAATAGCGTGAAGAAAGGTGTGCTTTCCACCCAGCTGTTAGTTTTGCAGATTAATTGAACCCTTATTTTAGCTCCAAGATAAGTGTAATATGTCTGTTGCCTTTTTAGAAAGGTCTAGACCACTAAATGGAAGTTAGCCAGGTTTGAAGTGGCTCACTGTACGTAAACTGGCACCGGTATGGATCTTAGTTGATGGTTCTTTGTTTATCTGTGGTTATTAAACCAATGCCAATGTGACAGACCTGAACTAACTGTTCGTCGGTAAACAAGGCTTAAATCAAGTCATCCTTTATCTGAAAGAAGCGTTGCTCCTGTGTGGAGAGGGCCCATACATCTTTGTCTAATGGAAATGTACATCACGATTAGCAGAACGAAGACAGAATAATCAGCGGGTGCCTGGTTCAGAAACACCGGCAATCGTTTACACTGAGACAAAGATATCCAAACGGCATTCATTTAAACCAACAAGATCTCTCTGACGTTGGGTTTTTGCCAGGATATTCAGGACATTTCTGTATTTATTTAAGTAAATTTGCCACTAAAATGGTATGTGAAATTTCACAATGATATTTGAAAATGAATAATTGATTGCGTCGAAGTTGCAACTTTTCAGAACATTTTCAGAACTCTGTAATACTTTTTTGCATTTTAAAAAACTTGTGATTTGACAAGGTTACATTTTACTAAAACTTTCGCATAAGATGTGGCACTAAAATGATATCCCACCTTTCACCCTCATTTTTTCTTGCTTGTTTGGTATTTTTCTTGCAACTTTGGTATTTTTTTTTACATTTTGTTTAATGAACTGAACAAATTTCCATGAAACTCTTTTTTTTTTAAGTTGCCATCTAAATTTGATAAAAAATATAATTAAAATTATATTAGAATCTGAAAGCCTAAAAATTATTCCAACCATTTTCAAAAATATAAACAATTTTAATTATTGAAGTTACAGAGACTTATGTATATATGTTAATTTCTCCAAAATGATGTTATAGGGTGTTATGACACTTAAAGGTACTGTTTAATCAGGGCTGCTTCTGCCACAAATGGGTGCCTCAAGCAGAAATGTACTACTGTGCACCCCAAATCGTGCTTAACACACTTCTTCTTCTACTTTCGGCTGTTCCCAGTTT
>SRMA01025516.1:0-64481 GCA_007224835.1 Danionella cerebrum
CATACTTGGAACACCAACTTTGAGGGACCAGCAGTGAACTGTTATTGATTGCCTTTAACCACAAATACTCACAGACCGGCAGAGGCACGCATTCATAAACATTCATCTATGTGTGCCCCAACAGAGGCCAAATTCCAGGCGTGCTGTTTTCAGCCTTTTCAGGATGATATGAGGCATAAACGCAGCATCGATTGTGTTTATCATTGGGTTTGATGCCGCTTGCTTTAAAGGATATGTATGTTCTGTTGCCACATCACACAAACATTCACACATGCCACATCACAGCCTGTAGCACAAATGATTCCAGACCACAAAGTTAGTAAACCAGCTACAGAAAGAGAGAGGCAAGTGCACACAAACCCTTCAATTAACCAGCATGTTATGTGTAGCTGAAATTTCTTAAGTTATTGAACCGGATTTTCATACATGTGTTTTCCACTTGAGTGCAAAGAGGCCTAGTCTTAATTTGGTCTTGAGAGCATGATTGCTTAAATGATTTAGCAATTCATTTTATAAAGCTACCTCGTGCTCCGCTACAATAATCACATAATCCTGGTGGGAAAGACACTGTAATTTTCCAAAGAAAATATTTAGAAAATGTGTATTTTGCTTTGGAAGAAGTCATCAACCATTCTGTTCACCATTGAACAGTATTTTTTCAATTAACACTGTCTTGCTTCAAGAACTGTAAGAGAAACTAGATGGCTGTTGTTTGCACACAAACTTTGATGTTCTCTTGTAAAAGTGCCATTTAAAAGCCAATGTCAATTTGAGATAATCTCAACATGTGTTGTGAATTTGAAAGTTCTAAAAGGTTTTACAAATTTTGACCCATGTTCAGTCTGTGGAAAATTGAGCAGCATTCTCAGCAATTTCCCAGAATTCCTTTAGTGGTACATGTCTGAAAAGATATGACAACCCGAGTTCAATCAGTTTGGGTGTCTTGGCAAAGTTGGTAGCTATAGTTTGAACGGTGTAGGTGGTGATGTGTTTAAATTCTACTTGTGTATGACCAATGACCCTTTGGTTTAAACAAAATGACATTCTTTACAAAAGCCTTGAGTCATACAATAGTTTTATATGACAGATCTGCTGGAGTGACACAAACAAGCACACATCCAACGAGAGTCAAGTCAAAAACTATAACAATACCAATAATTTTTTCTGAAGATGTGTAACCCTGATGCTTTTGAATAAATAAAAAAAGCATAATAAAACGCATGATTGTTTAAAGTCAAGACCACACTGGCAACTTAGCAGGTTTTATTGAGAACCTGCAAGGGAAGATTAGCAACAGCATTATTGTAGCACAAAAGGAATTTTTGGTTCGCTCTCACTAGTCCCAAGTGTCCTCAAAAACACGAAGAGCTGTGTTTAAATTCTACTTGTGTATGACCAATGACCCTTTGGTTTAAACAAAATGACATTCTTTACAAAAGCCTTGAGTCATACAATAGTTTTATATGACAGATCTGCTGGAGTGACACAAACAAGCACACATCCAACGAGAGTCAAGTCAAAAACTATAACAATACCAATAATTTTTTCTGAAGATGTGTAACCCTGATGCTTTTGAATAAATAAAAAAAGCATAATAAAACCGCATGATTGTTTAAAGTCAAGATTTCAAGAAACCTGTTTGTTTATCGTTGCCATTTCACTTTTAGTATCTTTTTTTGTTATAGCAGTTTCAGTATTATTTCAGAAGCAGATTTTTTTTTACCATGTAAAAAGAGGTGATTCCCCCATTAGAGTGGTACCCCGAAATACAAAAGGTCTCGTGGGAATTTTTTTGCTTCAAGATGCGAAGAAAAATTCGAGATACGAATAATTACAAGCTGTTCTGTTGTATTTTCCGCTTGTTTGTATGACGTCGCGTAGTGCTTACGGGTTCTTGCGCTCCTATCTCCCAGTGCAGAAAGGGTCTGATGCGCTTCAAAACACTTCAACAACACAGAAAAATATGCATAGATTACTAATAATGTACTATAACTAATGTTAGAGTCAAGGTGTCGTAAAAGAAATAACGTTTATAACTTGGAAAGTGCTGTTCTGTAGCACAAGCTCGAAAAACCACCGTGACGTGTTCTCAGAAGCTCTCTCTCCATCTGTCTTCACTCATGCTTGAAACCGTGTTTGTGTTAGTAATTCATGAAATATATATCTCGAGAAAGTTAAATTTAACATATGTTTAAAGTTTAACTTATGGACGTAATGTTTTCTGCATCCGTTCCACCTCCTCCAACACATCGCTTCTCTAAAGATAAGGTTTCACATTTGTGTACATATTACGTATTTTGCTTGTGTTTTATTCTGTTTTATTATCATTTATTACATTAAAAATGTGTAGATGTAAGGATTGAAGAAACGTTACTTGATTTTTCTCTGGTTTTCCATTTTTTTTTATCTACTTATACTGTTGTTTCTGAGAGCCATTGCATGGATTAGGTGTTTTACATGTCAAACATGCTTTGAGATAAGAACGTGACCCTGGAACTGATTATATTCGTATCTCAGGGTACCACTGTACTAGGAATTTGCTTCAGTGAGTTCTTGTCTGAAGGGAAAGGTTCAAAGAGTCCATGTCCAGGGTGAGAAGAGTCAGCTGAGATTCAACTTACATGCCTCAGAGTCCTGGAGATGTACAAGTGTTAGATCGATAGGAGGCTGCAGCCGATCACCATCTAAGCCAAATGCACAACAGGTTGCAGTCTCTGCTTGTCTCTGGCCGTGGTGCCAGCACACCACATAGCAATGGAGGAGGCGAGGGTGGCCTCAATGATGACTGTGGGCCATCAACCTGGCTGGCACCACAGTGGAGATGAGGTCTTCTGTTAGGGACAGGATGAGCGAGCGATGAAACAGGCACGTTTCGACAGTCCACTGTCTTCTGGGCTTTCAGCTCCAGATAACTGTTGGTGCACCAGAGCACCAGGTCCACCTCCCTACTGTCAGCAGACTCATCCACCTCTGAGATGAGACCAAAGAAGGTGGTGTCTTCAGCAAATTTTATAAGCTTAAGAGACTGGTGACCGGTGGTCTAGCAGTTGATAAAGACGGAGAAGTAGGGAGGGAAAAGTACAGAGAAGAACAATTCTAACAAACATATTTGTCTTCATTGAAAAGTTTACGTTTCCTGTGAATGTACAAACCAAGCAAGACCACACTGGCAACTTAGCAGGTTTTATTGAGAACCTGCAAGGGAAGATTAGCAACAGCATTATTGTAGCACAAAAGGAATTTTTGGTTCGCTCTCACTAGTCCCAAGTGTCCTCAAAAACACGAAGAGCTCACATAAACAAAAGCCTGAAACGAACCAACAAACTAAGTATTTACAGTTTAAAATATATACAAAACAAGAATGTGGCTTGATAGCCAAAACCTCTCTGCCTCAGTTTTTCTCTCTCTGTGCGAGCAGTGCTGATCCATGGCTCTAGCTGAAGCCTAAGCTCAAGCTCTGGCCAAACTGAAGGATATCGGAGAGCAGCTACTTTATGGTGGGACCAGGATCAGGGTGTACCATCTGCGGGTAAGCATGGTGCACCAAAAAAAAAAAAAAAAAAAAAAAAATCATATAACTGACATTGAAATTCTGACAACATTCTAAATAAGATGATATCCCACGAATTAAAAACAAATATGCACACACACATTGAGCTCAATAAATAATTGTAGCACTAAAAATGTCTCTTCTGTCCACAGAGATTAATGGAACTGTTATGGGCAACCCTCCCAAGATGGTTAAAGGAAGGGTTAAATGAACTCAAATGCACACACAATCTGGAATCAACACTCGTTTAATAAAAATAAATACAAAACAAACACAAACACCCATAGTAGGGCAAAACCTTACATAAAATATACTTGCGTAACCCCACGTTCCCTGAATAGGGAACGGAGACGTTAGTCGGGATTAGACCGACTGAATGGGAGCGAATCACCGTGAGAGCGACTGACGAACATATCAACGGGCAAATTAATTTGCAGGCGTAGGTGATTGATTAGCAATCAGCCGGGTATAAAGCCGGGCGTGCCTAAGCCTCCAGTATGGAATTTTCCGAGGAGCTGGACCCACTTACCTCCCAGCTTACCTCAGATCCATGACTTCCAGGGCATGGCGAAGGGTAACGTCTCCGTTCCCTATTCAGGGAACGTGGGGTTACGCAAGTAACCTAGACGTTCCCTTTCAGTCGGTCCCGGAGACGTTAGTCGGGATTAGACCGACTGAATGGGAGCCTCTTTAAAGGCCATGCCCGAAGTCCATCCAGACAGGTCGGCACTAAACCCAAGAGAGGGGTTAGTAAGAGGCCGTTAGTACCTGAATGGGAACTCCTTCTGCCCCTGCCCGGAATACTCATTGACGGGGAAGTCGTCCAACACTGAGAGCTTCTGCTGTACTTGGTTGATGCTGGCGACCAGAAGGAGGCACCCCTCGACCCGCAGGGAGGAGTGGCGGAGATCGCGTCGAGGCCCGAAGGGCTACCAGTGGGTCATCGTTCTGCAAGAGAGAGGAGGCAGAGATGGAAGTCATCGTTACGCGCCAAAGCAAGGGGAGTAACGGAACGGGTTCATACTAGCCACCTGAAGGGGGGGCTGTATAAGAACATAGAAAGGGAGCGCCAGAGAGGGACTCCCAGATCTGTACCCTAGTTCCGCGGGGACCAGGCCGGAGCAAAGCCACCACACGGAACCTGGCAGCGCTGACTGCTCCGCTCAGTCAGATGCAGAAGGGGGGAGGATGGGAGAGCCGCCCGAAGGGGGAGCTCTTAGAAAGGTGTACTTCTCCTGATGACGAGGAGAGTACTGCAAGCTTACACCTGCTCCGTCCCCTAAGGGTGACTGCCACCACTCAGGACCGCAGAGGGAACAGAGCCGACATCAAGGTTGTAGAACCTGATGAAAGTGTTAGGTGTAGACCAGCCCACAGCTCTACATATGTCGGAAAGTGAGGCCCCTCTAGCCAACGCCCACGAGGCGGCGATGCCGCGAGTGGAGTGGGCCCTCAGATGGAGAGGGCAGGTAACCTCACACACCTCATAAGCAAGGCGAATGGCCTCCACTAGCCAGTGGGCAAGCCGTTGCTTGGAGACCGCGGAACCCTTGCGCTGGCCTCCGAAACATATGAAGAGCTGCTGGGAGCTGCGAAGCTCCCGGGTTCTGTCCAAGTAGATCCGAAGAGCTCGCACAGGACATAACGAACCCTGGGCTGGTTCTGCCCCCTCCCGGGGCAGAGCTTGCAGGGTCACCACCTGGTCCCGGAAGGGGACGGATGGGACCTTGGGGATGAATCCGGGCCTGGGTCTGATGGTAACCAGAGAATCACCAGGGCCGAATTCCAGGCAGGATTCATCGGCGGACGGTGCCTGGAGATCTCCCACCCTCTTTATTGAGGCCAGAGCGAGCAGGAGTGCGGTCTTCAGTGAGAGGACGCGCAGCTCCGCAGAGTGCAACGGCTCAAAAGGAGACTTCCGCAGCCCAGAAAGGGCGACAGAGAGGTCCCAAGAGGGAACAGAGGGGGGTCTAGGCGGCCTGAGACGCCTAGCTCCCTTGAGAAATCTCACCGTCAGTTCGTGGCGGCCCACTGATTTCCCTTCGACCCGAAGGTGAAAGGCAGAAATAGCGGCGGCGTAGACCTTGAGGGATGAAGGGGACAGCCCCCGATCGAACCTCTCCTGGAGAAAGGTCAACACGACTCTGATGGGGCACGACCCGGGGTCTTAATGGCGGGAAGAGCACCACTCGACGAACCGACCCAATTTACCAGCGTAGCATGCTCGAGTAGAGGGTGCTAACGCGTGGTCCAAAGTTCTCACCACGGAGGGTGGTAGAGGCTCGGGGTCCACCGCGGACAGATATGCCATACGTTTAGGGCCCAGAGGTCTGGCCGCGGGTGCCTGTATCCCCCCCCCTGAGTAAGGAGGTCTGGACTCAGAGGGATCAGCCAGGGGGGGGCTGTCACGAGCGCGACGAGGTCTGGAAACCACGCTCTGTTCGGCCAAAAGGGGGCGATCAGAAGTCGTTCGTGCTCGTCCTCCCTGACCTTGCACAGTAACTGTGCTAGAAGGCTCACTGGGGGAAACGCATATAAGCGTTTGTTCCTGGGCCAGCAGTGTGCCAGCGCATCTGTCCCGAGAGGAGCCAGGGACAGGGAGTAGAAAAGCCGGCAATGGGTGTTCTGGCGGGAGGCAAACAGATCTATGTGTGCCTCGCCGAAGGTGTCCCATAGCTGCTGAACAGCCCGAGGATGGAGTCGCCATTCTCCTGCCGTGGGGTGGAACCTGGACAGCAAATCTGCGATCCGGTTGCACTCTCCGGGGATATAACAGGCTTTGAGCGACAAAAGTCTGCTCTGACTCCAGAGGAGCAGTCGTTGGGCGAGGTAGTGCAGAGCACGGGAGCGCACACCGCCTTGGCGGTTGATGTACGCTACTACCGCAGTGCTGTCGGTCCTGACCAGCACGTGCCGCCCCCGAAGGAGCGGGCAGAAGCGCCGTAGCGCTAGAATGACTGCAACTAGCTCGAGACGGTTTATGTGCCAGCGAGAGCGTCTTCCGGTCCAGGCACCGGATTCTCGGTGGGAACCGCACATAGCGCCCCAACCGGTCTTGGAGGCGTCGGTGGTGACCACCACTCGGTCGGGGTTGCTCGAGAGAGGCACCCCGGACCTCAGAAGCACTCCGTCTTTCAGACCTTCAGGTAAGGGAGCATGTCTGCCATAGGCAGACGTAGCGCTCCCCGACGCCATGCCCAACTCGGAACTCGCGAGAGAAGCCATAGCTGCAGTGGTAGCATACGCAGGAGCCCGAGTCGAATGACTGGGGCTACAGCTGCCATATGCCCCAGGAGCCTCTGAAATAACTTCAGTCGGACCACTGGTCGCGAGGACACTGCGGAGAGCGCGGTCAGCAAGGCCCTGGCGCGTTCTACCGATAGTTGCGCCAGCATGCTCTCGGAGTTCAGCTCCAACCCAAGAAAAGAGATGGTCCTCACCGGAGTGAGGCGGCTCTTTTCCCAGTTGACCTTCAGACCCAAACGGTTTAAGTGCGAAAGCACCTTGCCCTGGTGTCGGATCAACTGGTCTCTGGACGAGGCTAGTAGAAGCCAGTTGTCGAGGTAGTCCAGGATCCGAATGCCTGCCCGGCGAAGCGGGGCTAGTCGGCCCTGACAACCTTGTGAAGGTGCGAGGGGATAGTGCAAGACCGAAGGGTAGGACCTTGTACTGGTTTGCATGGCCTTCGAAACAGAACCTTAGAAAGGGTCTGTGTCTTGGTACCACCTCTACCTGAAAGTATGCGTCCTTCAGGTCAATTGTTGCGAACCAATCTTCAGGACGTATGCACGGTAGAATGCAGCGGACCGTCAGCATCTAGAACCGGTACTTTGCCAGGTGCCGGTTTAGACGCCTCAAATCCAAGATTGGTCGCAGCCCGCCTGATTTCTTGGGGACCAGGAAGTATGGGCTGTAAAACCCTCGTTCCATATCGGCTGGGCGTACCGGCTCGACCGCACCTTTTGTTAAAAGGGCGTCGATCTCCTCTCGCAGGAATGAGGCGCCTGTTCGGGGAACAGGAGTGTGAGGCACACCTCGAAACCTGGGGGCGGACACGAACTGAATCATGTAGCCCTGCCGGATTGTCCGGACCACCCACTGTGAGACCCCGGGAAGCTTCCGCCAGGCTCCCAGGTAAGCTCACAGGGGTCGTGGTCGGGACGTGCCGATGGTCCCCATGGCGGAGCCGCCCGGAGGCGGACTTGTGGGCGGAATCACCAGGGGAGGACCCTGGGAGATGGTCAGATGAGGGCAGGGGTGGTGTGCCCCCGCGCTCTCTGCCATAGCCGGCGGAGCTCGCGCCCAAGTTGGGATCTTCGTCGGAGACCGAGGAAGAGGAACCCCAGAGCGCAGGGCATGCGAGTCCACTATTCTCGGGCAGGAAGTGAGACCTATCTTGACACAATAGGTGCTGCCGTCCCGAAGGACGGCAGCGAGGAGTGTGTGGTGGACTCCCCCCCCCCCCTGGGGGAGCTGGGTCGATGACAGGACCCAAAGACAATCTCATATCCTCCCGAGTTGCCAACCTCAGGGGAGTTTCACTAGAAACCCTCGTCTGCTTTCGAAAACCTCAGAGGTTGGCTCCGTCTTCCGCATGCAGGGGTTTTCCCCGGACCAGAGGTCGAAGGAGTAAACCATGGCGGGAGACGTACTCTTTGGCAGGAAACAGCCGGAGAGGGTTCCGGCACAGAAGCAACGCCCGCTGCTTCTGGCGTGGAACTATACCCAGACCCTCCGCCTGCTTCCTGATCGTGGAGACCTTTGACGAAAATCTCCACGGCGACGCCAAAGAGGCCATCCGGGGAGACAGGCACGGACGGAGGCCGAAATCAGTCCTCGGGACGCATTGAAGCCTGCTCTAACCACAGATGGCGTTCCTGGACCACAAGCGTGGACATCGCGTGATCGATGTTCAGTACGGCTGATCTTGAAGCACAAGGCGACAAATCAGCGGCTGAAAGCGAGTCTCAGAGCGACTGCTGGTCACCACCACCCCGGTGCATGTCACGGAGGACCTGTAAGGTCGCCATAGCATGCAATGATGCAGAAGATTTACCCGCAGCTGAATAAGCTCTCATCATCAGGGCTGATGAAAACCTCCCAGCTTTGGCGGGAACACCCGAACGAAACCGCCAAGCAGCAGCGCTGTCGGGGTAAGCACC
The DNA here is from genome assembly GCA_007224835.1 of Danionella cerebrum. NCBI lineage: Eukaryota > Metazoa > Chordata > Actinopteri > Cypriniformes > Danionidae > Danionella > Danionella cerebrum. Next base: position 8,713 of record SRMA01025516.1, read on the forward strand.
GCGACAACCTGCCCACTCGGGGAATCGAAGAGTAACCCGTATCTGCTGCATTGACCAGAGTGGTGAAGAGGGAGGAGCTCAATCCCCGGACAGGCAGGGGAGCCTGCCAGAATTAGTGAGCTCCTCGTGCTTCTCGGGGAGAAAAAGGCACTAGCGGTATGCGGGGAACCTGTCCCGGCGCCTACCTAGCCACCAATTCTCCAGCCGTGACAGCATCGACTCGGGGGGGCGGAGTCACCCCCCGCCGATCGAGGCTGCGGCTGTGAGAGCACCGCGAACGCCTCCGGCTCCAGCTCAGCTGCAATCCCGGAGGAGGCAGCTAAACTGGAGAACCGAAAGCCGCGCCCCTTCCGATGCTGCGCGGGAGAGCAGATCGTTTACAGGATCATACGAGGTACCGGGCGACACCGAAGCGCCGTCCGATTCACCGGCAGACCAGACGGGAAGCACGCTCGGTGTTTGGGGATGACGCGAGGAATCACCTGACGCCGCTCTACCCAAAACTTCCGCGTGCGACTCAGCAGAGTGCTGCAATGCAAACACCCGCGCTTCACGAGAGCCGCGTCGGTGTGCTGGAAACCAAACACATCGCGCAACTCCCGTGACCGTCTTTTCAACGAGAAGCCCCCAACAGCCAGGAATAGTGCACGTTTTGCTCATCGTGTCGTGAAAAATGGACAGGATTCTGAGAAAACGGCGGAAACATACTGGACAGGCTTGCTTGCTAAGATCTGAGGTGCCGGCGTGGTGGCGTGCTAATTCTGGGACTTAGCAGAGGTCAACACCAATATGCCAAAGGTAAGCAACCTACTAATCTTGCAAGCTGGTAGCGTCAAAGTTAGGAGAGAGAGTCACCCTCAGTCAGCTCCGAAGGAAAATTGCATACTGGTGGCGTAGGCACGCCCGGCTTTATACCCGGCTGATTGCTAGTCAATCACCTACGCCTGCAAATTAATTGCCCGTTGATAAGTTTGGCAGTCGCTCCCACAGGTGATTCGCTCCCATTCAGTCGGTCTAATCCCGACTAACGTCTCCGGGACCGACTGAAAGGGAACTGTGTCTTTCCCTGGGATATTACTTTTGATGAACTTAATTGAATTATTAATGCTGCTGTCAAGATATGTTCACATTCAACTTTCTTTTTGTCTGTAATGCAGCTGATTATTTATTTATTTATTTATATTGAATTAGAACAAAACATGTAAACAATGCTTAGAGAGCGCTTGTGTGTAATTTGAGTGTAACAGAATCAGAAAACTTAAAGAGAATGACACGTTTAGTTGGCTCAAAGTTCATTAAAACAACTATTTCAAAAGCTGAAGTGATTTTTCTTATTTTATTTATTGGTTAGAATATTTGTAACTCATTATTTTAACTAGTTGAAAAAGCTGAATAATCGTTCAAAGGCTACTGATTAATCATTGAAATAATCGATCTAATCGGTCTAATAATCGATAGATTAATCGATTACCAAAATAATCGTTTGTTGCAGCCCTATTTCACAATGCACATTCCTAAACCCTGGGTTAATATTCTTATTTGCATATTTGCGGTGTCACTGTATCTGATTGGATGAATAACAGGCAACACGTCACTTCCATTGTCATCAAATCTCTCCATGTTGTCAGCTTTCGTCATGAGACTGAAAGCAATGCAAAATTACAAGCAACAGTAGTTCAACAATTATTTGAATTTCTCTTAAATTTCAAGGGACTAGTGTTTAGTTGTACATTAGCGTCATTGTTTACAGTCGTATTCTCATTTCTGGTCAGAAGGAGGGTTTCAGAATCCCTGTTAAAATACGGTGCTAACACCACTTTCAAATGACAAGTGTGAAGCATGTTCACCCAGGGTTTCCTGGGTTTGAAAGGCCCTATCTAGTAACTTTTAAAAGCCATTAATGTAATGTGGATGATGTTTGGTGGCAGGCAGTTCCACTGGTTTACACTAAAATGTGTGTATTAGTCTGTGTCATGCTTGAGTGGTACAGAGGACGGTGAGCACAACATACTGAGTGCAGTTGTGAAAGGGGACTCGATTCCTGTCATTTCAATGGCAGCGTCCAGTTAAGCTCATGTTTTCACAAAGGCTGTAAGCGGTGTCGCATCATCCATATTTTTTACAGTCTACAGTTTCAACTATCAAGATAAAACTACCTGTTAATTTTGTAATGTTCCAGGGACTAGTTTCATTTATGTGTAATGCATTGTTTGTAGGGGTGTAACGGTTCACGGGGATGTATTGAACCGTTTCGGTACGGCCTGTTCAGTTCGGTACACTTGCGTACCGTTTCGGTATATTTTTTTAATTAAATAATATACATTTATTATTAGTGCGATATTAAGCGCAGCGGAACAATGTTCCTAGGCGAGTTTCCGCACGGACGCTATTGAGTGACGCACAGTAGAGCTGCACGGGTAACTGTGAGAAATAGCATCATGGCAACAGCGAAAGAGAAGCCAGAACTTGAAGACCCTCCCACCTCACTACGGTCTCCTGTTTGGGAACACTTTGGCTTCTCTGTTAAAATACATAACGGGGATAGATGAGTGGATAAATTTAAGACACTGTACCGAACCGAATACGATTTTAGCGTACCGTTACACCCCTAATTGTGTGATATCATCAACCCACTAAGGTGCAATGCCAATGTTTGAGATGGGAGAGTGAGCTCGTTTAATACATGGTTTTACAATATTTCTTGTTTCTCTGGGAAAACCATGCTGTTTTTCATGCTTGCTTGTGTAGCTTCTAGACGATAAATCCCAGTAATTCTCTGAGCCCTGGTGGTGTAGTCGGAACTCGACATATGCTAAGTTGCACAGGGTGACCTGAGATCGAGTCCTGAGCTCGCTCGTCATTTCCTGCCTCTCCTCTCTCTCATTCACATCCACTTCCTGCCTCATCTTCAGTATACTATGTAAAAAAAGCTTTTAAAAAAAGGAAATAAAAATGAATATATGTATATTGTTACACGTTGGCTTGATTGGCTTTTTTTTTTTCTTTTTTCTTTAGAGCATTGTTCAAAATTTCCGTTGTAAGGGTGCCCCCTCAGTTCTGGAGGAATTGCTGACAGATACCAAGTAACAAAGTAAGAAAAAGTTTTCTCTGGTTTTTAAAATGTCCTATGGGCTTTTGGACTTGGCAAATGGACATTGATCTTCTGTGATTTTCTGTCAGCACTAACTGAGGGCTGGAGATTGATCACTTGCAATTGTCTAATTGGTCGGGGTGGGATTGTGTGCATAGGTACTGGTGTATAGTGAATGAAGGGAATGAGCTGGGGTTTTATAAAGTACTTGACAACTGTAGACCTCCCACTCGAAACACTGTGGCTTTGCTTCTTCTTGTTTGCAATCTGCCAGCAAGAACAATGTGTATGTCCTGGGGTTGGCCATTGTCTTTCAAATGAAGCGGTCCCCCTTCCAAAACTGGAACAGAAGGTCATGAAAGCTGCCTCCGTCAGATTGTTTGTGGGTGGACCTTTTGTTGACACAGATTTTGCTGATTGTGATGCAGCTCCAAAGTTCGCAGTGCTTCCACGCAGTGACCTTGCCCTAGACTGCCAGCCTTACTGGATTTGGAGTAATTCATCAGCGATGCTCACTCATTCACTCGATCTCATTAATATTAAACAAGCTGAGCTCATGCATGTCTCTTATCTGAACTAATAACTGGTATTGATTCCATTCACATGCAGTCTGCTCATAGTTACTCATGTTTTAACTGATACATTTGTGATAACAGCTGCATGGCCATGTTGTCATTGTATGCTTATATCCCCCAGGTCTTACCCACTCAAAAATCAATCAAGAATAAAATGGATTGCTATAACTGGAGTGAGTGCTATAGCTGGGTTGTTAGCTCTGCTCTTCTTTGATTGAGTCAGGTTGAGTTGATTTTAAAAGAGCAATAAAATATTTTTCAATAGAAAAAATCTGCAAGCATACACAAGGAACATGGAAATTAAAGGGGACATGATCTGAGAAAATTCCCCAAAAAAATCCACTTTGCTTAAAAAAATCCTTTTATTTATGTCACAGCTCCATCCGAGCTATTGTTAACTTTAGCAAACGGAGGGTATAAATGTTCTGTTCCAGGGTGTATAGTTACTGAAAAAACCAAATACCTCAAAGTATTACAGTTTTTCAATCTTTGGTTTTCAATTAAAAACTACTTAAAAATATGATAATATGATACAAATGCTATATTTTGGGTGAATTTTCTAAAAATATAGATTTTGTCTACTCAAATGTTTTGAGGCAGTTGTTTTCTACAATCGTTTTGATTATTACAAACCTTTTTGTCTAAATGCGGGCATTTTGTCTAAGTTGTATGTATACATGTTTGAACACGAAAAGAGTGCGGTTATAAAGGCTCATGAGGAATAGTATTTTCATCTCTGAGCTCTTATTTTTCCAACCAGCACAGAGTGTTGTACCTTATACTTTTATGATGCATCTCATCAAAATTTAAATCACAGACCAATTAGAAGTGCTAAAGGTACTAATGGAAATTACAAACTGAAGTGCTTTATAGTTGCTTCTGCATGGCTATCCTGGCACTCGGTCATACAGTATTTTTTACAGTTGGAGAATATTTATGGCAGTAAAAAATTAGTATGTAATTATTTGTGCTAAAGAGAACCTCATTTAAGAGGTTTTAGTTGCTTCTTCAAAAAATGCCCTAGAGGAGGTGTGGGAAATGTTTGACACAGTCCTAGGCAGTAATGTGTTAGCAACATTTCATGTAATTACACAATTTATTTCAGGTTGTCTTGTTTTAAATTAGATTGCTAAATCCTAAAGGAATCTATACCAGGGCTCTAGAGTGCGACCTAATTTCTCAATAGTGCAACTAAAAAAAATCAAAGGTTGCACCGGTGCGACCCGTCGTTCGAGTGGGAAAAAAAACGAAACTCCGTCTACGGCCGGTTCGCCTCCTGCACGTGGCTCACAACACGCGTATCACCCATTCATGCGGCTCAATACGCGCCTATCGCGGCAAGCGCGCCTCTCAATTCGCGTTTACCGCGCCGCTGAAGCCTCAGACGCGCGCAAACGCGTCTTTGCATTCACTTAACATGGAAACCCTCCGCGCTTACCGCGCGAACCGCGTTCGATGTGAACGTACCTTTACAGCGGCAGGCAGCTGCAAACAGATCATCAGACGAGGCCGAGATGATAATTAAGTTTTACGTTGCCTACAATATTGCAAAAGAAGAACTCCCCTTCACTAAATTCAAGTCCGAAATAATTCTTATGAAGAAAAATGGCTTGAACGTAAACCCGACGTACAGCAATGATGTCACGCGCACCCAATTTATAGGAGTCATCACAGATACATTGAAAAAAAAGACGTCTGTGCAAATTGTGAACAGTGCGTACGTGGAATTCCTGATCGACGGAGACACATATATCGCCACAAAGGAATGCATCATTGTGTACAGTCGTATCTTGCGGAAAGGAAGACCGATGAATATATTATTGAACACATTGAGGTCGAGCATGCTAATGCCCAAGGTAAGCCATGTTATGTCATGGAGCCTATGTCAATAATATGCCTACCGTCTCGTTACTGCATTAACCATAATATTGTGATACTTAAAAATGAAAAAATAAATAAATAGGCTGCATTATAAACTCTTGATCTGGGTAGTAAATGGTATTATCGTTTTTATTTGTATTTGCTGCTCTTAGGGACCAAAATCAGTTTAAAGTTTAAATTTCAGCTCAGTAAAGCACTTTAAACACCTTTTCAGTAAGTTTTAGTTACCTTTCTTGTGGAATTGTGCTTCAAATAAAGAACTTTATATTGACCAGGTTGTTAGTTAATCATTTACAAGTCAATATTGTCAATGGACAGTGATTTAAAAAAAATAAATAAATAGAGAACTAAAAAAAGTGAACTTGTGAAAATGCGGTGTTAAATGTGATGAAGTTGAAAATTTGGGTGCACCTAACTTTTGTGCTGGTGCACCTAAGAAAAAAATTTAGGCGCACCATTGCAACCAGTGCAAAAAGTTAGTCTAGAGCCCTGTATACACATGTGACTCACGAGTAGAGATTTTAACAACTCATTGCTCATTTCCTTCTGTCCTATCAAAAGTCATCCCACCCGAAGATTGTGGATATTTCTGATGCTCTGCACGGTAATGTGCTCCAATGATGACTGTGGCCATAGTGCTTGGTTTAAATCTTGTACTCTTATGACTTCTCATTTGACCAACTACCACTATGTGCATACAAAATGGCCTGCGGCATAAAGCGGAGAGCAGACTATAAGAGGTTTTGGTTAAACAGAGCAATGTTTAGGGTTTGGGAGAGGCTTCGTCATATAACAAAACTACCAGAAGATGTTAAAACATTTGAGTTTTTTTGGTTTCTAGTCAATGCCCTGTCCCAATATCTGCTACATCAATAAAAACTTTGCTTCGCCTTTATTGTCCATTAAAGGGACTCTTGGGAATTTCATAAGTCTATGTGATCATCATGCCTCTTTGGAAATATCACAGCCTTGGGCACATGTGAATGAATTAGCATCCATTACCTCAGCTCCTCAAATGCCTGTTTAGTCTAGAGCCGTCATCGAATATGTCCACCAGCACAGAGTGGAAGAAATCATTCACCCCTGGTTTTCCTTGATGTAACTTATCTTTATTTTTTACATTTCAAAGATGAATGTTCATTAGGAAAAAAAGTCAATGTTTGTCATAAGTGTTGAATAATATACTGTTTCTGCTGAACTGGTTTCCTGTAAATTCAACCAAAACATTCTCCACAATGTGTAATATTTCATTGAAACAAGCTAAAGTTAGCACAAGACTGTTAGCACTCCATGCTAGCACATTAAACTGTATGGTCGTTCTAAATGATATGCAGTTAAATTGTTAAATTATTAGAGATTATATTATAAGACATTTATATCTTCAAATATCTAAAGATATGATGTTTTAGGAATATTCAAAAAGCATAATGGGATCAAGTGACAGAGCAAAACTAGCGGGGAAATATATAAATAAAGTGATATTAAGTAATTTGGTATTTGTTTACAAGAAATATAGGGATTAAACAATACATTCTGCTCATGATACAATGCACATCAATGCTTTTAACAAAAAAAAAACTGCGGAAACTATCTATATAATAGTAACTATTTATATGGCTAATTGACAAAAAAATTTATTTAAAACATTTTCAGACTTAAAAGCTAAGCTAAGAAGCTTTGTAATATTATTCCTCTTGTTAATTTTAAATACTGATTAAACAGTGATTACGTTGAAGAAGTTTCAGAAGTGACTAAACACCATCACTTCAATAAGCAAATACACTTTAGCTCTCAGAAGATGTATCCCAGTTACTTCACGATACCTATTTTGGCATTTTGTATCACAATTTATTGTTACAGCCCTAGAAATAAATGCTTTTAAATTTTTAAGGTATAAATGTTAAACCGCATGGTGTTTAGAACACTTAAAAGGTGTGTTGGTGTTAAAATAGTTAGGTGTGATTTTCTTAAAAGTAGCAATTATTTCAAACATTCAGTTAGTTTGAGGCGTCAGACAGTCATGCCTGCTTGAGAGTAAACTTGGCTTCTAGCATGCAGTCGTTTCTGGGCTCTGTGTTGGTGTGAGCTAATAGACTCTTGGCTTTTAGGCACGTTTCCATGTCTGGTGCCCTCACAGGAGCAAGGGGCGTTGTCAAGGCAACCGGTCACCACAAAGAAGCTTCTCAGAGCAGTGCGGTGGCATGAGAGAGTGGCGCTTTGTGCTGGAGCTTTGGGTGGGAAGTAATATATTCATTTAGTGTGCAAACAGATTTACAAGAATGCTAACTTGCCTCTGTTCACTGTCACATTTCAGACCCAAACAGAGTTTCATAGTGAACATGCTTTCCGTTTGTCAGCAAGATGAATTAGGGACCGGTGGCTATGTAGATTACATACAAACATACTCCAGAAAGAACTCATGTCATGACCAAACGGACAGCAGAGAGGTTTGTTTCCCAAGCATAGGGCTTTTTTGCAGATTGATAATAAAAACAAACACTGGGATGCTATGAAAACATCACTTTTAAACCATACCCGCCAGCAACATAGACAACCAATTGCAGGGCTTTTAATATATTTTCATAAACATAATCCAGACGGTCATAAAATAAACAAAATTCCCATTCAAAAACATCTTTCAAATATCTTCCATGAGAAAGGTCTCTTGTGTTAGCATTTTAGCTTGGAAAAATGCTAACAATGGTTCAGTCCACTAGACAATTAAGGCTTAACAATTTGAGCTGGATATCAGGTTTTTGGACTCAGTGTGGATAATAAACTTACATGCATATATTTTTAAAATATTGATTTTTTTTGTAGCGTAATCAAATGTGATTTTGTAACTGTATAGGTACGCTTGTAAAAAAAAACAGCTCAAAATTTCTCATTTTCGAACCGGTCACTTTAAATGATAATTAGCTACTATTGACCCCACCCCCTCCTTTATGCAGAAGTACAGCGACGCCTCAATGAGCTGTTTTTCAAAATTGCTAGTTTATATCACATAATTCTTAATTTATATCTCGCAATTACAACTTTTGTTCTTTGAATTGTGAGTTTGTATCACAGAATGTTTACCAACTAACTTACCAACTATTGCAGTACTATTGCTTTACTTTATCTTCAGTGGAAGAAGTGGGCTTCCAAATATACTAGGGTTTCAACAACAAAGTGATCTGAGAATGGACTGATTTGAATAAAGAAAGGACATTAAAAGTTTTCTTATGATAAAAGCAAAATTTTGATCTGACATCCATTTTATGTTGGTTTCAAATTAAACCAATTGAATCAACATTGCTGAGAAAACTAATCAGAATTACAATGGAATTTGTTTAATTTACTACTTGTCTCTAAGAGGTGTTCATTAAAGTATGACACGTGCAAAAGTGGCCAATTTTAGTTTTTTTTGCAAAATATCCGACTTCTTGTCGAGTTTGGAAACATTATTGTTATGACTTATATTTAAGTCTTGGTACCCTAGACATGCGTAAGGAATTTCAATCGCCTATGACAAACTTTCAGCGTACAATTAGCTGAAGCGTATTATAGGGCCATTTTTAACACTCACTTTTCGATCCTGCATCAGACATAAATATCACCAATTCTTATGTGTGTGCGAAATTCTGTGACTTTTCGAGCATGTTTGACTGCGAAATATTAATATTTAGAGAAATTACAATAGCATTCTACATGCAATCTGTGCTCAAGCCCTAGGAATAAATTATTTAAATGCATATAAAATGGTGTAATATTGTCTTTTTACTGTTATTGTGGAATATATGTATTGCTTTTTTATTGTTTGGCAAGTAGTCATCCCTTGTTTTGTAGACCTGTTTATATCTGAAATATCACTGACTGTTTTTTATGTTGAAGTCACTGGCTTTTGCTAAATATGGATTGCCAAGGCCTTTGGCTCAAGTTCATCTGCCATAATCAGTGAGCCGCGTATGATGCTGTTGGGCAGGAATGTGATTTGACGACATGATTGTGATGGAGGACAGTGTGAGATTGAGAGTGAGTGAGAGGGCTTATGTCAGCTTGCTCCGTCGTTGGCTGGAGTTTCACGATCATACAGTAACTACAGTCTCTGTCTCAGCACTTGTGTCCTGACTCATACATCATGAGACACACAAGACAAAACGAAACCAGACACAGACTTACTCGAACATTTCAAGCCCAGACCATGTGCTGTTTTTTAGAGGAAGTGTGTACAAACCATGCTATTTGTTCAATGATTATCAGAATCCTATTATAATTGCTCAGCAAATTATTGTTTTGCAGCTTTCGGTATATTTTTGAGAGTTTAAACTTGCTCGAAATTGACTGAATTTCGGACATGTCAGAATTGGTGAAATGTACATCTCTGTGAGGTGGCTCATTAACACCACCTAACACATTTCAGCTCCATGTTTAACAAGTTTCAGTGCCACATTTCCACGCTTCAGCTTATGGTACACTAAAGGTTTGTTGTAGGCGAATGAAACTCGTTACACATGTAGAGTACAAAGACTTAAGTATAAGTAATTTTGAAAAACTCAACAGTAATTGAAAAATTCTTGCTTGAATACAGCTCTTAAATTAAGATTGGTCAACAGTGCAACAAACGGGTGATAACACTAGAGGAGCGAGAACCCTTTGATCGCTGCTTGGAGCTTTAATTCATTTTTAAACACTAATGCATCGTTAACTTAGATTTTGCAAATATTACCATTTTATTTAAAATATTATTTAGAATTGTCAAAGTGTCCATTGCGTCCTCAATGGTTCTGTTGATGGGAGGATATGAGCACATTTCTTTAGACCAAGGATATCACACAGTGTTTTGAAGCCACAGCTATGTATTTACATGGTGAACCTTCACCCCACACGACGTGCCACTTAATGGTAATGTACCGGATGCTATAGATTCTGACATCACAGTCTGAGGTATTTTCAGATGAGAATATTTGAAAAAGCCTCATGGATTGCAATCATTTTAAGACACTTGTGTTCATTAATAAACCACATTTCTGTTCTACCTAAGATTTTAAAATGTTTTGAAAAGAAAAACAGTACTTCAAAAATACTTATTCTATCATTTGTTTGAAAAATATTGCACTGACTGAGTTTTACGCTTAAGAGTAGACAATAGCCACATTTTTTATGAACTCTGTTTTAATATTTAAGTACACTTGAAGGCATCTGAGGAGACAGTGGCTTGATTTTCCTGACCTCAGATTGACCTCAGCTCACTCTCAGCCAGTGAAGCTTCTGTCATGTCGCACACTCCCTTCTTGTCCCATTGCTGCACGATTATAAGCCCCTAGCAGCATGCATCTGGAGTTCACTATAAAACCAAGAGCTTGATAAATTATTGAAAAAGCCCCAAACCTCAGTGCTGCCCCAGGATTACACAGACAGCGTGTGTCCACGAGAGCTCTCGCTTCATCTGAATGGGGGATGGGGCACTAGTGGGCATCATCTGAAGATTTTGGCTCCATCTCCATCCCATGGGTGAATCTTGATGTTTTTTAACACTGTTTTAGCATGTAAGCTTCAATGAGATGGGGATATGCTATAAAAATTCATCTCATATAAAGAAACTACTTGGGGTTTGGGGGTTTTGCTACTTGCTTTGTGTTGCAGCAATGCTTAACGCATGCCTTGTTTAATCTAATTACTCAGCCGTGACCTCTGACTGGCATCTGATTGGCAAATGTTGCTAAATCCTGAAATGCAGTCAGTTATATAAGAATGAGTAATTTCTTTAATTAATCTTGGCATATTCATCTTTTTCCTCATTCTAAAGTGCAAATGGTGCTTCCTTCCTTCTGAATTTTCTCCAAAATAAGCCAATCTGTTTGATCGCATCATGTCTAGTATTGACTACTTTATACATTAACCAAGATTCAGAACAGAGATTCTACTGCTGCATTATTAATCACTTTAAAATGGTTTGGTAAAAGAGATTGGAGAAAAGTGTTTGATGTTTTTGTAATTAGTTTAAACCAGTCATTTTAAGTGGTTCACAATCAAAAATTGACAAGAAGAGTGTTTAATATATTCCAAAAGTGTCTGAAAAATACTGTCAATAAGTCATCAGTAATTCCAGTTGTTTGCAGATCATTATAATGTTTTACATTGACAACATTATACAAAGATGACTTTTAATCACTGTGTTTTAGTTGAAATTGCCACATTTCAGAGAAACAAGTAAGAGAACATATATTTATTTTAAGCTTTAACACCAGATGAATGGTGTAAATATGATCCTTGTACATAGAATAATTTGTTTCTGCAGGTTGAAATTGGGCAAAAAAATACACTGCCCAGGATCTGTAAACGTGTTCTTGCCTAGTTTTGCTGAAAAATACCAAATGTGGGGTGACTAAGTGCATGATGGCACAGAGCAAAAATGCAGTCGAGTCTGAGATGAGACCAAAAACATGAAAATATCGCAACATCAAAACCTCAAAAATTTCATCGCAACCTCATTCAAATATCGCAACTTCAAAAATTTTAAATACCACAACATTACTAAAGAGTTTGTAAACAATATTCAAAACATTTGCATTATAATTGTAATTAATACAATATTATATATCGTGGCTTGTCATGTTCAAAGAGATTTATTCAAGAGTGAGTAGATGGCCTAGGTAGCTTTGAGATGCAGGTACAGCATTAAAACGCACATAAAATGTATAATTTACCCTAAAGAATCTTCTCTGTGTTTTATAAAGTGGCTCTTAGAGTCTGTGTGCAGTACTCTGGAACATTTAGCTTCACTCACAGTGCTAAGTATTGTTATGATCATGGTCAAGTGTGTGAAAGAGACTTACAGGAGACCACAGCATGACAGACAGTGACAGCGTTGAGATGTGTGAGATTCACGGCTCTGTGTGTTTGCCAGAACCATACCTAAATGTGACGAGTGCTTTAGGACCATGGGGATATTTTTAGTGAATAAAGTCCAGCTGTCAGGAGCAGTTCATCTGGTTGAATTAAGAAGGATGGTCTGTCAGAACTCTAAGATTGAGAGGCAACTCTGCGCCAGATTGTTATGTTGGCAAAAGTCTTTTACCAATGATGTATAATGTGATTGAAAACAAATGGGAAAAGAAAAAAACATAGTAACAACATAAATTTTTATAACATCACTGTCAACTCCCTAGCAATCAAACTGTTTACCATAGCAACCACAATTTCTGAAGTCTATATCAGTTTCTGTAAATTCTAGAGACATAGGGTTTGGTTTATTTCATTCACAATGACATGGGGAATATTACATTTTCACTGAATCTTCCATAGCAACCAGTTTAGCATATCTCTCAGCTTTGGAAAATAGTAGAGACAAGGGAGTGGATTCTTTTTACTCATTGACATGAGTAACGTTATATTATCTCACTGACTCCTTCATAGTAACTAAACTTTTTACCATAGCAACCACAGCCTTCCAAATGCTACTGTAAAATGTACAATGTTCAAGTTAGGTCTAGTGTTTTTTATTTTTTTCTTCAGTTTTAGTTTCATGTAGTATCAATTGGCTAGATCATCCTGCTTCTCAAGTCTTTAGAAAGGTCAGCAGCAGTGCCTGGAATGCTGGGTATTCAGTGATGCCCCATGACTGGTCAAGAGCTCTATTAATATCCAATTCTCTACTCTCTCAATCTCTCCCAGACCCTCGCTTTCATTCTCACGCCTTCTTGCGGAAATCTGAAATACAACCGAGGATTGTTCTTGACACCCATTCAGCATATTTAACAGACAATTCTCCTTCAGCGAGAGGCTAATGACACCAGTTTGATATCTGAAAAGACGCCTCGTACGCTGTGAATTATCTTTCAGTGCTGAATAGTCGCATTGTCCCCAGAGATGGATAAATAGCATTCTTAATCATCCAGAGTGGCAACATTTCATGTTCATTGTCATGACCAATGAGGCATGATGGCGTAACATTCTGTTGGAGGCCATAAAAATGTGGGGTTACTACCAGCCCCTCTCAGAGAGGTCAGTTTGCTTCAGGCGCTGCTTCAGATATTAGGTTTTTATATTTGCTTTCATTTTGGCAAAGTAGATTGTCCAGGCCAAGTCAACCCAGGAGTAGAACCAAGAGAACCGACACGGAAAGGAGTTAGACTTGGTTAAGAAAACCTGTTTTGTAAGGTGTTGAACGGCATTTTAAATTCAGGTCTTTCGATAAATTCAGGTCTACTACAGTTGGTTGCCTCATTATTTGTTCAAACATTGCCCCATGCCCCAAGCCTGATCTCAAGGTCTTGCAACAGATTTTTGATGGATTGGACCTTATGTCCTGACCATTATGTAAACTGGCCACCCTGTAGGACCCTATAGCACAGAATTCCCCGTTGTCCTCTTAAACAGACAGACGGGTCAGTCTCCACCGAGCCACCCTCCCTCTCTGCCCCTGGGAACACTTCCAAACAATACACTCCCTTCAGTTCAGGGACGATCCTGAGGGACCAGCTCAGAGCTTTATCCTATAATACACGGTGAAGTGCTTGTCGTTCTTGTGTGGAATCCTTGCGGTCGCTCACTCTTTCATTTTTTTTTCCTTCCCCCTATTTCTCCCAGTCTGAGCTGTAAAGAGGAGATCCTGCATTGTGTAGTTCTCGATTGTCATTGGTGTTAAATCAACACCACCTGCAAGTCTATTCTAGTGAAGATTTAGATGCACTCAAGCTAGCGAGCCTCTATTATTGATGTTGCTTTTCACTAACTACGGAGGTTGAGTTTCTTTTGACAGCTTTTGTTTGGGATGCTTTCACGGTAGAGCTTAGTGTTGATAGTGGTTTCTGGACATTCAACAGATCCTCTAGGAACCTACCTTTTAAATGCTGGTGAAAGGTCAAACAAGATAGTTTGGTTGGTTGTTGTGGAAATCTGGACAGCCATTGTTTTTGTAGACAGTTTGTAGAATTAAAAAAAAAGGTCCTTAAGGCTATTCAAATGCCCTTTTAAAGCCCTGCCATGATCATACTAATCCAACAAGTAGGAATGTCCAATTAAGTGGGAACATGTCAGGAAACCCAACATCAGGAACCATACGTTTCCTCACATTGGCCGAGTTTTCAGAAATGTTTTAGTGATTAAAATGTTGCTTTTGCATGAGGATGGACAGACATATGTTTTGAAAACTCACTATTTTAACATAACCACATTCATGTGGCGAGGACTTAAATAAAGTGTGAAATAAATGGACGACAGAGTCTGAAAATGAGCTTTAGCATCTTGTTGCTCTCAGGTCTATCATTGGTTAAGACTTCATGTGTAATTGATTGCATATGATTTGTGATCTGCATACACCTACACACACACACACGCACACACGCGCTTATACACTACGATCTGAAAAACGCTATTTTCTCTTCTAAACTCCATATTTCGCCATCTCGAACTAGTAACTAAGCTTTCTTTCAAATGCGTAAAAAGGGTTTATTGATGATCTACAGCGAAACAACAAATTTAGTTTCTTTCCTATTGGGAACACTTTCAACAATAACGAATGCATTAGCTGATAACATGGCTTTGCAACCAAAAAGTGGACAAGACCATAATAAAACAAAAGTCTACAATTTTTACTTTTATGGCTACATTCTACTCCTGTTGTTTCTGTTCCAAGCTTCCATAAAGCACCTCAACGTCATACAAACATAAACATTTCAAATCCAGATTTTAATATTTGAAGAAATATTTTAAAATAAGTAATTTTGTACACCAAAATGCGGTAACTCCATGCCCCCCTTTTAAAAAGAACCGCTATAAATCCAATAAAACGGCATCAATAGAAATGTTTATTTTATTTGTTTGAACAGTTATTTGTTTGAACAGTTCAAAATACAATTACAAACAACATCGATATTGAATCACGTTGCTTGTTCTAGAATAGATCGGTTAAAGATATTGGACTCACTGCTCTGAAGTCACAGAGCTGCCCACTCAAGTGAGTCTGCATCCCTCAGTCTATCTTTTCACCTGTCGGTGACTTTGGGATGTCTCCTTCGGACCGTATTGACTGTGATCAGCTGAAAAATGGCCTGATTTTGTTCCGTCTTTGTTGAATGATTATAAAACGATTCAAAACTTTTACTGAAGATGACAGCCACCATTTTCCCACCTCCTAATCTTCTTTGTGCTGTGCTTGATTTAGTGGATTTATGGCATTTTGAAAAAAATGGACAAACCAGGACTGCATTATACGGGAAATGATGTGGGGGGGGGGGGGTACAAGGCTTTGCGCTAACAACACAAAGGCTGTGGGTTCAAATCCCAGGGAAAGCAAGAACTGACAGAAAAAATATGTTCATTCAAATGTAAGTCGCTTTGGATAAAATGGCCAAATGCGTAAATGTAAATGTAAATGTAATATATAAAATTGATTATGGGTTTTTCCAAATGTGAAAACATTACACTTCAGATTTGAAAAAAAATTTAATGGCATTTATCACATTTTGGAGCCAAATTTTTCATTTATTGGTTAAAGTAAAAAGTTACTGATACAGAAATAATCTACCTAAATACAGTGTGTATTCTTTAATCAAGTGTATGTTTCTTCTGATCACTGCTGCTGATGTGCACTTGAACTGCCTCATGAAACTCAGACTGATGATCTGTCATGGGCATCTATTCATCACATCGTATTGATGTAAAACATAATCGACAGTTTGCCTCCTCTGAGAAAAGGATGCCTGCCAATCTGCCACTGCAGAGCAATGCATTAGGACTCCATTGGTGACTTAGGACCTATATCATCCAATTTCCTGTCAGGGCAGGACTGCTCAGCTCAACAGATGTGTCTCCATGAACCACAATGGCATTAAGCCTCTACTCTTCCGATTGCTCAATGATGCTGTGTGGAAGAGCTAATCGCTGTTACTCTGCTCTTACAGAGACGTTCTAGGCATGTGCTATGCTACAGGATAGCCAAGAGGACAGCAGCCTCCCCAACGTCATATGTTTGACAAATGGTAAGTGATCTTTTTCTCAAATAAAAAATATGTGTTTCAAATGATCTGTCTTTGCTGCATTATGTTTGTTCTGTGTGTGCAGTGGTTTTGCACAGCAGTGTGGGATGGCCCTAATCTTGACCCTGCTTCAGTCACTCATCCTGGGGGCGTACAGCAGTTACCCTCAATTCTCCTCCAACCACACCATCTTTCAACACCTTGCATTACACCCTGACCCAGCTATAGGAACTGTGTATGTTGGGGCCCGAGACCATCTCTTCCAGCTTGCGGGGCTTGACGGACTCCGTCTGGAGGTGGATGAAAAAACCGGGCCGGTGAGGGACAGCAAGGACTGTCTGCCCCCAGTGACCCTGGACAACTGCCCTCAAGCCGGGCTGGTGAGCAACCACAACAAGCTCCTGCTGGTGGATCCATACTCCCTTGAACTGATCTCCTGTGGCAGTGTTCACCAGGGAACCTGCCAGAAGCGTAGCCTCGCCAATGTGAACGCAGTCCTCTACTCTGCTGAAAGACCTGTAGATACCCAGTATGTTGCAGCGAATGACCCCATGGCATCGACAGTTGGGCTAGTTGTGCGAGCACAAGACAAAGACCCTGTCTTGTACGTGGGGCGAGGCTACACCAGCAGTCACCCACCTGTCTCCACTAGGCAACTTTTAACAGAGCCTGTGTTTTCCTATGAGGAAACTGCCAAACTTGCCGTCGCAGGACGCCTCTCGGAGTACGATCACAATTTTGTCACAACTTTTGCACGGCGCAGCCATGTGTACTTTTTATTCTACAGGCGCGACCTGAAAGCTCCCTCAAGGGAATATCGTACATATGTAGCTCGCGTATGTCTGGACGATCAGGCATATTACTCATATGTTGAGGTACCATTGACGTGTCACTCTCGTTCAACAGGAAGAAACTATAATTTTCTGCAGGGGGCACAGGTGGGCGGAGAGGAGTCAGGAAACTCACAGGTTTTAATGGGAGTATTTTCAGTGGCGGCTAGTGCTGCTAATGGACCTGGGGAGGAGTCGGCGTTGTGCGTCTACTCTCTGGATGAAGTGGACCATGCTATTGATGATACTCGAGACTTATGCTACACAAATTATGGCGAGACAGATGGCAACAGAGTGGCATATATTGAGTACGATGTGAAATCCAACTGTGCCAACCTACCCAAGGTGAGTAAATAATGCATAAAGTAAATTAATAAGGTTTGTCAGTTTGAATTATGATTCATTTTGTTGGCGTTTTGAATGTTGTCTTAGTATTGAAAGTTAGGATCAAACTAAAATATGTTTAAATATGTTTCAAAACGATCATGAAATAGAAACTAAGCAATGTTTTCGGTAAAACCAGAAACTTCTAATTAACTCTTAAACCTCGACCACTTCAATAATAGTTTTTTGATGAGCTGATGCTGAAGGAAAATGTTATTTGGCTTCAGTTGTTTAGATTTTTTCTAGGCACCCACCAAGAAAAAGGAAGATCTTTATCACGGGTGGTTATCATAATTAAATATAGTAGTTTACAATGTCTGCTACCAGTTTGGATAATATTGCCTTTTCAGTCTAAAGGACCATTTTACACATAGATCTTTAATAACTAATAACTGTGTTGATCTGAATTTGATTTTATTTCTTTCTAAATTGTTTTTGAATAAATTATATGATTCTGATACACTATACAGTGAAAGGTATTGTGCACTCCAGTTGTAAACTAGCCTGTAGGGATTAATATGACATTAATCAACATTTTGCAGCTATAACAGATTCAACCCTTCTCAGATGGCTTTCCACAACACTTAGAAGTCTGTTTGATATGTCACACACCGATTTTTGAATGAGGAGGCCCTGCTCTTATGAATCTGGTTGCGGTGCTGTCAAGCTCTTCCCCGCCAAACTTGCTGTCTTCGTCTTTATGTAACTTTCTTTTTCTAACTTGTTTCATATTGTAAGAGAAAGGGTATTTCCTACAAATGAATTTCGATGTTGAATATTACGTTTGATCTTTTGCCCAGAAAAAAGCTATATTTTATAGATATGGTCTTTATTCTAATTATGTAAATCATTATTCCAATCACCCCATTCATTGTCCCCACCTTCCCTTGAGAAAACTATAAACCTAGGGAAAACAATGTGTGGCAAGTGGTATTACTCAAATCACAAATGAAGAATTTTTTAAATTGGGCACCATGACCTACAATCTATTTTTGCAGGGCTATTGTGATTATACATTGGTGCCCTCCACAAACCATACTCCAGTAGATTATTGATTTGAGTTTGTTAGAAAATTATGTAAACACTCACAACTGCAGTTTAATTTCTAAAGGTTGTCTTGCAGATCTGGCAGCATCATCAAAGACCATATATCTTATTTAGTCAAAAATATATATAGTTAATAATATAATTCAACAGCTTGTATGAGTTGAATGAGTTATCTTAGCCTAATAAAATATTTGATTTCGATTTTATAATAATCTTTAAAACTAAAATATGATTCACGCCTTAAGCTTTGACAGTTCATTTGAATGCATTTGGATCAGCACACTCGACGACAAACACATGACCAACACTTGTCTTGCTGGGTTTATTTTACAGGGACATTTGGCAGATGCAGTTCACTTGCTCCGAAACCTTAAACATATATATTATCCATATAAATAGGTTTTGAGGTCAGACATTCCCACATAATTATTGTAGTAGCTTGACTATGATTGAAAAGCATGGGAATATGGGAAACGGATGCCCACAATGAAGCTCTTGGGACCCTGACCGCATCATTTTCCTCAGACAGAAAACAAAATAAAAACGTGGATCCTAATTTAGAGACCTTGCTCCTCGATTATTGTCTGGCAAATTGCTTTAGCTCACCCAATTCTTCCTGCAGTGGTTTGAGAGAATTATGGTTTTACTCTTTGATGAGCGAAAGACAGACAGGGCTAGCATTAGTCCTAACAAGATCTTGAGAGGAATCAAACCGTGCTCTTCTTGACCTCTTCTGGATACAGAGCCTGATCTGCTCGCCTGTAAACAGGGTTATTCCCATCAATAAAACCTAAACACACTTAAGCTACTAATGATGTCTGCCAGAAGAGGATAAAAAGAAGAGGAATAAAAGATATGTAGGATACATTTTAAACGTCTGAAAATATTGTTTACATGAATATAAAAAATTTAATTATTGTTATGTATTTGTAAACTCAGACGCTAAAAACCCAAGTTCAGGGTGGAATATCTAAAAAATACTACAGTAAAATGTTCAAAAATGTAGAATAATACTGAATATAATGATGTTACGAATTTTTGAACACATTCAAATAATATAAACATATAACTTAAAATGCTACAGTGAAATACTGTAAAAAAAAACATGCCGATCTCATCCAATAGCTTCACAATGACACCTTATGCTTGGAGTGAAACATCTTTTTAAATTGGACCGTCAATTAGAAGCTGAATGCATCCTCCCATTTATATTTCTCTGTAATTGTAAAATATATTAGCAGTAGCATTTTATTATAAATTCACAATTATTAACATTTCTTTTGTGAGCAAACAGAATCATGGCGCCTCCCTTTGACAGACTGCATAGTTCGCGTGTAAGAACCGGTGCTACTATCTGTGATTGCGCCGCATCTTTGTGTCACGGAGACTTTTCTTTCTAGCCAATCAGTGAGTTCAATAACAGTTCCATCACGTTTTAATTTTCACGTTGACTGAACTTGGCCTGCTTCAAAAACCTCATCCAAATGGGTTGGAAGAAAAAAACGCTGTTCCAAGACGAAGCTGTAACGTTACTATACAGATAGTGAAAAAGCGTCAAATATTTACATTCATGCATTTGGCAGATGCTTTAATACTTCCATTTGAACGCATCTTAGGGCAGTTGTGAACTTGTTGATGAGGAAATCGACTGGCGATCCCTAACTCCACTGGGATTCGTAGTTGGGGTGAGTGTTACCTGTGTGACACCAGTGTGTCACCAGGCCCCCCACTGTTTCTCAGAAGCTGCCGCTGTTACTGCCCACTGCTTCGGGTGTGTGTTCACTGCTGTGTGTGTGCTTTTAGATGGGTTAAATGCAGAGCACGAGTTCACTCCACACCTGGTCGTAATTTCACTTTACCGTTCCATTTGTAGATTTTAAGGAAATGACATTTGTTCAGTTCTTGTTTTCCTGGGGTTCAGACCCATGAATTTGCTTTGCTAACTGATGTAATTGTGCTTCACAATTAGCTTTAAACATTAGTGTTCTATGGTGTACAGCTGTGATTTTACTGTGGTGTTTATTATGGAGGATGAACAATTCTTTTCCAGATGGTTTGCAAAAAATTCAAGTAACTGAAGAAGCATTTATTTAGGATTTCACTGATTCAAAGACAAACACTGCCACCCAAACACACGATTCCTTTCAAATCCTTAAAGGGTGAAACACATTATCCTGATCCCCAAGTGTTTGTTCTTCAGTGTCATTATGAGGGAACATGGGAGGACATTCTGGGTAGATTCGATCAAAGACGGCTGGAGCAGATTTGATAGCGTTAGCCGCAAAGAAACAAGCAGCCTTGCCTTCCAAGTGTGAGACCAAGATAATCTTCATCTAATCTGACTTTCAGAAATAAGAGGATTTGACAGCTCTGAGGAAACTAACCCCTTATGCTACGAAGAAACTGAGTTTATTATTACACAACATGAAACTGGATTAACGGAGACTAATGTAGAGTTGTGTTTTTGTTTTCCCCAGAACACCCTGAACGCTTATCCCTGCGGCTCAGATCACACGCCGAGTCCTATGGCTAGCAGGCACCCTGTTGTAGCCCAAGCAGTACTGGACAGTCCATCCACACGCCTAACTGCTGTCACTGTCAGTGTAAATGACGGTCACACCATTATCTTCCTGGGTGATGCCAAAGGAAATCTGCATAAGGTATTTAAAAGAACAACACAATTCATTTAAAACAAGTTCAACACAATTCACGTTAAAAATTGTCGGTTTACTTTTTTATGTTGCCTGACTTACATTCTTCTTAAAGCACGCACAATATATAATATAAATATTTATTTATTTCCTGTGTTGGGTGTAACTTGTTACTAAGTAACACGTGACTGTAATTAAAATAATTTTTCACAAAAAATATAGAGTAACTAATTATTAATTTTTGGGTATTTTAATTACAGTTACTTTTAAGGTGTTACAAGGCAAAACAATTAAACTGAATATCACTATTTAATTTAGTTAGATTTGTTTAAAAATTAACTGTTGCTTTATGTTTAAAATTGTTTAAAATCTTACGCGCATATGCACCGCGTGATTTCCACGGATTCAAGTCAAACTGAGTATTTGTTAAATTCAGCGTGTAAACTGGAACAAAACAATGGCTATCTAAAGGACTAGTCCTTTTGCGAATCAGTTTTTCGGGGCAGATGTTGTCCGACCGGGCCCAACGACTTAGTATATTATGTCTGTGTAGTCTACAGTTTTAGCTAACTGCAGTAACTTTCATGGTGATTTTCGTCAACCTTTCTCATCAGAAGATGCTCCTGTTGAGATGGTAACTGCCGTGAACCACCCGAACACATCTGTTAGATGATTGCAATTTTTTTTATTGTTTTTTACTTTTGCTTCAGTATTTTGACTGATATCTAAAGCTATGCTGATCTCCTTGCATTCCCCTTTTTGTGTAAAGAAATTATTTCCTGTCTGAGATTTTGTGACATTTTTCTTCCATGAGGAGCCATTTCTCACAGTATGAAATGGGAAATGCTCTTTTATAGTCCCCTGTCTGCTGGATACCTCTTAAATGAATCATTAGAGTCACCTGTGGTCTGTTAATTCCTGTTAATTAGAATTTTGTAGTCTTAAGTGTGGGTTCTCTCTTAAGACTATAATTGGGGTGTGCTAATTTCTTCAACATGGTCTTGAAATAATTTGTTCGGAAAAATCCCTTTTTCTGTGTTCAAATTAACAAATCTTGTTTGCAATCAATGGCCCACATTTTTGGGAATATAGTTTTGTAAGGCTGGTCCATAGGTTGATCCAAAAACGGGTTTCAACCATGGATGAAGATTTCAGCTGTGTTCTGTCTTTCGGAGCTTGCAGGAACTGTAATTATTGAAAATAACTTTTATCTGACTATTTTTATGAGAAGGGTTAGGGTTAAGTGACGAGAATAAACATCTCAATTTATTAACAAACACTAAGTTATACAGCAAAAAGGTCAAACAATAGCAGAGACTACGTGATCTGAAAAGGCTTTAAGCCTTCCAGATCACGGGCATATTCATGGACAAGCAGCAGCGAGCTCCTCTTGCGTTCTTCTCTAAATACTCTTTGGATCCAAGTCCACTCCCATAGTTGAAATGTAAATCAGACAGCATGTTTGAGAGACCACGTGACCATATATGGTGTTCCTCAGAGACAAAGTGATCAAATCTGGTGTATCAATCAGAGGCAGACACCATTGTTAAGCAATCACAGATACGGATTGAAATTACTTTAGCATCTTTGCAACACAAAGGAAATTTAAGGATGGGGTACTCGGTTTAAACCTCTCTGCAACACCACTAAACTGCTGTTGAGTTATTTACACTTTGACAAATGTTATAGTGTATAAAAAAATACATAATTATTCACAATCTTATGGTTTAGTATATTATCCCAGTATAGGGGTACTCATTTATGTTGAGCACACACACACGCACACACTATGTTCAATTTAGTGTTGTCGTGGGCGATGACAAGTGGTTCAGGTCGCGTTCTCCCTGGTCTTTCCCTGCCAAAAAGTCACAAGTGCCCATTTTTTTCACAAATAAAAGAAAAAATCAAAACCAGGGGTAATTTTTTTCAGGTTTTATCCAAATTTTTATTTGTGCTCAACAGTCTGCCTTTCAAGCACTATAGGGAAACATTAGTCTACTTAATATGGTAATGGTATCTCTCTACTTTTAGACATTAGCCTGAAGGCTGAATGTGTCATAGCCACAATAGTGCTGAAACTACATACCTAAAGCTCTTTGTGTTTCCTCAGTTGGACCACAAACTCCAGACCTCTCTTATAAAACACTGGATTTGAACAGATCGGGTTTTAGGGATCACCAGAGTCTCATTTTGACAGCATTTAAAACCCCAAAGAGCTGCTGTAGTGCAATTAAATGGAGTCCAGATTACATCCGTGCCTGTATTTACATGCCACTGGGTAAAGGTTACACTGTAGACTCTGTTAAACTAGAGGCAGTAGTACATGACCTGAGACTCTTTGTGAGAAATGGCCTCTGTTCTCTGCTATTTTGCCTCAATTTGGCAAGACCATGTTACTGCTAACAAGCGTGTGGTACATATTTGTGAGTGACGCCTTTAGAAGACAAACATTTTACTTTGACATCATCTTTAAATGAGCAACCACTCACCAAACACAAGGCAATGCAAAATAATAGACAATTTGTGTGTATTTTATTACTATTATTATTTAGTTTTCTTTAAAACAGTTTTTTTAAATATTCCTCCAAGCAGAGGTTTAGACAGGAAACACCATTCATTTACTTGTTAAGAGTTGGCGTCAATAACAGGCTGGAAAATATTCTCAAGCAAGCAACTATGATGTTGCGCTGTCTTCACACCAAGCTAACATTCTCAGAGTTTATATGCGCTGGCTCCCCGATTCGTCCTACTCATAAACAGCTTTTCAAATTTTAACCCTTAGGAGTCTGGGGCCTTTTTTGAGTGTTTTTCACAACAATAATTCCACAACAACCCTGAAATTGTACAAAAATACAATTCAGAGTAGTATATTGTCATTTTTGTTGTACAGTACTTTTTTTGTTTTATAGCAAAAATCTAAATAGTTGAGACTAAATAAAATTTCAAAAATCCCCCAAAAAGGCACGAAGTGGTGAATAATTAATGAACCCATTGAAAGCTGTTTTTAATCAAATTAGTTTAGATTATTTTCAGTCACAGCTTTCGTTCCATGTTCTGCGCAGATCTCTTTAGTCGTGCTAATAGAATAAGGCTGCAGTCAAGCCAGGCTGACTTTTTGTCGATGTTAATCCAGTTAAAACTCTGAGCTGAAGCTCCTGGTGTAAGGTGTCTGATACCTGCTCTTCTCATTGGATTCTCACTAATATGCCGAAATCCGTTTTGCTGCAATCGACCGCAGGGCTGATAGAATTCAAGAGGCATTAGACTTCTCTCTCGTAGCTTGTTTTCCTTAAATGAGACTTAGAAGCTCAAGTGCTAAACCTTTTCAGCTGACACTTTGAGCACTTTTAGTTACATCTGCCCACATTCAGTGTCCTGTTGCAGCTGATGGAGTTTCATACAGGAGAAATATCCTTTGAAAACCATCATCAGGTTACAGAATTAAACTTTTTATTTCATGCTTTCTCCATTGATAGGTGTTCCTGAGTAACTCGGGACAGGTGAAGAAGTACTCCAGTGTTCTCATCCAGCCTGGTTTGCCCATCAGCAGTGATTTACTATTGGATTCCAGCCATAGACACATCTATATCATGACCAGCCATTCTGTGAGCACAGCATTAAACACATTTATTTAATAGATACATCAGTAAACGTTTGTATTGTGTATAAATTGAAAAAAAAAATCTACGTTAAATGTTGGAATTCCTGTGTCCAACTGGTGGCGCTATAACCAATAGTTTACATTATCGATGCTCTCAGACTTTGACTATTAACATAGTTGGTAAATTTGGGATCAATGAAAAATTGTATGATTGCGTTATAACAACTTCCTGTTTATAGCAAAATGTCTATTTAGATGGTCTCTGTGCACACATAGTTCAACAAAATCAAAAACGCTTCGCAATTTTACATCCCATATGCCTTACAATAAGACTGATGGAGTTTGGCGATGACCAGATAAAATTTCTAGGAGGAGTTAGTCAAAGTATGCCACATGAAAAAATGCCATTATTTTTTTTTTCGAAATTGGAATTTGGAAACGCAATCCTTCATACTTATATTTAGGTCTTGGTACCCTACACGTGTGTGCTGAATTTCAGTTGCCTACAAAAATTGTTACCGCACCATAAGCTGAAATCATAGAGCCGTTTTGCCACACCCACTTTTCGAACCCCAATCAGATTAAAAGTTTCACCACTTCTGATGTGTGTGCAAAATTGGGTGACTTCAAACATGTTTAGGCCTCCCAAAATGCCCTGAAAGCCGTGAAACAATAATTCCCTGAGCAACTACAATAGGGTTCTATGCACCTAAATATTCTATGTTCATAAATATTCAAAATATTCCAATACGGTTTTACTTTCTAAACTAGAAAACACTTTTTTCGTCTATCTTTAAGCTCCAAGACTTTTTTAAGACTTTTTTTTTTCTTTTTTTTTTTTCCTCACCCAGATTGCTTGATCTAAGAAGTGCATAACAATATTGAAGTATTTTATGTGATTTTTGCATTTTATGAATATGTAGTAATTTAACAGCAGAAATATTTCATTATCAGCTCATATAAAAACAATGGAAAGTACAGAGTGTGCAGGTCATTCATCTGCCTGGGGTGTGATTTCTCCTCCTGTGTGTCTCTGTTTGAAGGTGGAAAAGAGGCCTGTGGCAGAGTGTGAGCAGCTCAGCGACTGCTCGTCCTGTCTGGCAGTGAAGGACCCATACTGTGGCTGGTGTGTTCTTGACGGCCGGTATGTGTCTGCAGTTATTTTCATTTTTGAGCTTTGGGGAATGTTATCTGAGTGTTGAAGTGTGTTTTGTCATTCTTTCAGGTGCGGGGTGCGCTCAGACTGTCGACTGGGCTCTGTGGAAGGCCACTGGCTCTGGAGTTTTGATGAACAGCAGCAGTGTTTGAGGGTTGAATCACTGAGTCGCAGTAATGCCAGCCTTGGAGAACATACACAGGTATGTTCACCCAAATATTCTGAATGCTACGCAATTTAGGTCTGTAGATCTAGAAGCATCGATTAGTCACATTTTATATAATTTTATTTTAAAAAAAATCGACCCATCTATACATATATTACTACTTTGACTCGTGTAAATATACAATTTAGATTGCGAAATGTATTGCCAGTACAGTACTGTACAGAAGTGTTAGGCTGGTGTGAAAAAAATGCTGTAAACAAAGAATGATTTCAGGTTTATTTTGGTACATTTACAAAATGCAAAGTGAGGGAACAAAAGAAAAATATTATACAATTCAATGTTTGGTATTACTACATTTATCAAGAAGTCATACCAAACAAATTATACCAAATAGGTGCTAATGCTCCTCAATGTTGAATGTAGGTTGAAATCTAGTCATGAACAGAAACAGCTTGTGTTGGATGCTTTATACTGAGAGAGACTTTTGGCATGAATACTGCGTGTTATCAAAGGATACTGGAGGAAAATGGGACATTACTGGACTTTCCAACACGACAACGACCCAAAACACAATCTCAAGTACTTATCATTGGTTTCTCCAGAACAAAGGTTCTGGAGTGGCAATTTCTGGAGTGGTATTTCCACTCCAGGAATACCTCAAACAGTTCATGCAAAACAGCCCACGAATTTAGAAGAGTTGTGGCTTTTTGTTAAGACGAATGGGCCGCTTTACCAACAGAAGATACAGAACCTCATATTTTCTGAAAAAGGGCCAGGAAATCGGAAAATTTGTCAAGAGTATGTAAACTGATGAGCACAACTGTAAGATTTTCCACAATTACTATTTGGAGAGATACCTTTTTAAAAAAATATTCTTAAAAAATATTCTCAAACCCACTTTAAAATCTTTTGTGTTATTGAAGAAAGCACAAACATACAGTTTTTATTTGAACATTACATGACACTTGACACCCAGCACATGTAGCGGATGATCAAATTATTTCTTTGTCTTTTCCATTAGCATGTGGTTAGTACGCCAAAGTGTCTAATTAGGCTAGCAGACACTGTCTCTCACTAATGGGATAATTCACACTTCATCTGGTCTGTTCTGATGTGTTAAAGCTTTTCCTTCCACTATTATTGTAATGTTCATTTAACTATTCCTTGGGGGCCTAGTGGATAAGCCATCTCCTGACATCAACAAAGCTGTAAATGCACTCCAAATGAAATAATGGTCTTCTATTTCTAGAAATGATTTTGAGACTCTAACCATAGATGTGTG
This sequence comes from Danionella cerebrum, assembly GCA_007224835.1. Classification (NCBI taxonomy): domain Eukaryota; kingdom Metazoa; phylum Chordata; class Actinopteri; order Cypriniformes; family Danionidae; genus Danionella; species Danionella cerebrum. The sequence goes on from SRMA01025516.1 coordinate 36,338, forward strand.
TGTTTAGATCGCTGTAGATGTCCCAGGTTTGCCGAGCTTGTCAGAGGGCGACATATACTCATGTTTCTTCCAAGAGAGTGAGACAGCTGCTTCAGTCCAGGGCACAAGCGTCACCTGTGCCACTCCTGAGGCAAACAGACTTCCGCCTGTACCCCAAGGAGATGGTGAGACCACACATATATGGTGATGTTAAAGCATGTGTTTTTCAGAATGTTGTATCATTTGGAACAATACAAAAATAAACTGTTGACGAAATGTCATCTATTTCTGACATTTCACATAACCAGGTAGTATGAAGCTTTTGGTTTTAAAAACTTTCCACGCTTCAAATTGTTAATCCTGGAGAATCCTAAACCCATCCTAAACCCAAAAGCAATAATTATAACAAATATTGTTTAATCCAATTACACAATAGTTCCACAAAAATTCTGAAATTGCACCCAAAGAGTTTTTATTTTGCTGCAAAATTCAAAAAATTGAGAATAAACCATTTTTCTTAAAAAACTAAATTGTTAAGACAAAATAAAAAAATCCTAAATCCCCAAATGGTCAAAATGATGTGAAAATTGGATTTAAAAAATGTCACATTTAAAAATTGTAAAAGTGCAAAAAACAAACAAACAAGCAAAGTAATTGTACATTTATTTGAATTTCTTGTAAGTCTTGAGAGACTAATGTGTTTTACAATAGCTTAATTGCTTACAGTCAAATCCTCATTTCTGAAATAATTAGTCGCTCCCAGAAGTTTCGAGGAAAAATGCGGTGCTGACGTCGCTTTAAAATTTAATCCTTACCTGGGGTTAAAAGAAGTATTTACAATCTCGATAAGCGCTGTGTGAAAAGACCTAAAAATTGTAGGTTAAAACAATTGACTATATAGAATTCCAAATGTTAGCGATTTGACCTGAATGCTAAAAAAGCTGCTGCGGTACAGTAGTTTGGTTATTACAATGTTGCATGAGCAGGTATTCTGATGCTGTAATCACTGTTTGCCACTCCAACCCCTTCTTCTGTCTTTTATCATTAGATTCTGTGTCTGTGACGCTGTCTCTGCGCTTCCGCTCAGTCACTGTCGCCCAGGCAGATTTCACCTTCTACGACTGCTCACTGGCACAGCAGCTCTCTGGCAGCACACCGTAAGTCACATGACTTCCCATGTTCAATACACAGAAAGTTGTCCTGGGCTGTACAAATTTAAAATAGCAATGTGGTGAATTTGTTGTTTCATGCTTTGTGTCTTAGTCCACAAACTGGTTCGATGCTGGATTTAATGGACACCAGTCAATAAAAGGTCAACAACAAACTTGTAGAAAACAACATGGTGGTGATTAAATAAACTTTATGTAATGGTAAATCATCCCTTCTCTAATGGTTGTTCGTTCATTCATTCCGACTCATTTTATGTAAAACTTTTTCAAGTTTTCCAACTTTTGTAAATGCTTGGGATGTCTTGCATGAACTGCAAGTTTGAGTTATTGCCAAATGAGAGACTGGTAGAATTAATCCATAGTTAAAGCTACATGGTACACTGAAAGTTTTGTGTGCTACAGCATTCATTCGTACATCTTGTTCATTGAATTTGGACCGGACCATAAGGAACAACTCATTAGACCTCATTCACACCACACTGATCGCTCAGATTCACACCAGTGTGAAATATAGACATGTGACATCGTACTGGCCACTTATTAGTCACATACTCATGTTTCTTCAACTGCTTGGTTAGAACGAACGTTCACACTGAAGTAAACAGAACACCTGAAGACTTTGGGGCTTGATTTTGTGGTGCTTTTATTTTATCATTTGTCAATCGTTTAAAATGAAAATGATAAACGCTGCTTTGTAAACAGACAAATACTATCACATAATGCCACACGTAAGCAAGTACAGTGGCTGTTTTTTTTCTAGTTGTCTTTGTGTTTAGTTTGGATCAGTTATTAGATGTCGTTCTAACCACAAACGAACAGCTCCAGAGTTTTTTTCGGAACTGCTTTTTTTAGTCAGATTTTGGTCCGATTTTTATTAGTTAGCTGCTTTCTCATCTGACAAACCAATCTAAAAGGCAAAGCAAACTCTAATTTGATTGAATCGAACTAAACAAGCCAGGTGTGAAAGCACCTTAGAAAGCTTTTTTTAAAAAAAAAAAAAAAAAAAAAAACATCTAATATTTTATGCAATATTACCAGCCTATGAAAAACTATGGAATGAGAGCTGGGTGAAGGAACTTATGATATTGCACAGCTGTTTTGTTCTATTGTCTTTGTAGTTTACTTTCCATCTGATTTTTCTGATTCAATATAGATTTTATATTTTTATGAAGGGATATAAAAATCATTTTAATTTCATAAAACAATTGTAATGTTGTTTTAAAAGCCAGTTATGGTTAGTTCCTTTCAATAGTTGCCTATTTAAAAATATAACGAAAAACAAATACAAAATGTGGCCTAATCAATTGAAACCCATGTAAGTCATGCCTTCCCCCATCTAAGAGCAGAATTAAAAGCTTCTGGGGGGGCTCATGGCTGCCTTGAGATGAGGAATGCCCCTGGAGAAGTGCTGTGAGCAGGGCAGTACAGCTGGCTCTTGGTAACACATCCCTGATGATTTAACAGCTGCTTCCCAAATTCTCTCATTCCTCTGCAGACAGCCGCTGATGGGACGCTCTCCCTCCTGCACTCTTGATTTGCGATGGGGAAAGCTGTGAACTCAGCTCTGGGGGTTTGATTAGATTCATAGCTTTATCGATCAAATCATGTTAGACAGCTTTTGTTTATAACCCACTTTTGCAAATGGTGTCACGGCAGGTTTGCTAAACGAAAGGGCAGAAACATAAAATGTAAAAAATTATAAACTTTTTGGATGTACCTATGATTCAGCTTGATTTATGTTATCCTCCTTACTGCAGTTTATTTAAAAACAAAGGAATGAGCAACAGTGATTTTTTATATATATATCTGTATTACAAACATAGGTAGAAATAGAAGATAATGAAACTCTAGTAACCACATGTACAGTTCTTCTTGAGAAGGCTTTTTAATGTTAATTAGCTCACACTTTGATAGATTTTCTAACTTCTCAGTTACATTAAAATCATTTAGTGATTCCACAGCTCCCGTTGTGTATGCGGTGGTAAGCTGGAAACATATGGAGAGAGCAGTTGCACTGGCCATTGTTAGGCTCAATTCCTGATTACGGTTTCCTTTCCCATCTCTCCCCATTCTTTTTAACCCTTAGAAGTCCATTTTTTCTATTTCACAATTGCTAATAAGTTATCTGTAAAACATTTTTTGTTTGCCAATGCTTGATCTAAAATTTTTTAGTACAACCCCAGCTTCTTTTTTACACTATACAATTATTCCACAGCAATCCTGAAATTGTACCTAAAATGCAATTAAAGTAGTCATTGTTTAATAGCAAAAAAGTTTTATATTTAAATTCATAGATTACCCCCCCCCCCCCCACACACACACACACACACACCCAGGTCAAAACATTGGGAAAATTGTATTTAAAAAAACTCTCATTAACCTTAGAGTTCTAGCATGCACTTTTCGTGGAAGAACTTTGAAAAGCAAAAGCCATCCCACAGGTATTGTTCTTTCAAGGGTTATCCATTAATATTGCTTTTAAATGGACTTGCTTTTCACATCATGGGTCCATAACCCTTATATTTTAAGCGTCACGCATAAAATTTCATTCTCTGTTGTGTATTTTTTACTCTACATTTATCTCTTTAGCATTTGTGAACCTCTTGCTGCACATTTGTAGGTTTTTAGGTGATTTATTTTTGCGCATCTACTTTTATAAGTGAGTCGATTTTTAGGTATTTTGAATCCAGTAGATTTTAAGTCAAAAAACCAATGTTCGAGACCCCTTCATTCTAATATTTTTCCTGCTGCTTAATTTTGAGTCTAAATGAAAGATTCCTGTCGACAAATAAAGCAGAAAATAAATCTTTACTATACAAACTGACCCTGAGTTATCAGTTCACTTTCATCAATGTTGTGCACTTTGGCTTTAACTGTGCACTCACAGGTCCTGGATCAGTGCTAGAGCTATAGACTTAACTGAACATTTTACTTGTTGCTTCACTTCATCTATGGGATTCGCGAAACACCAGAAATCCTATGTGTAATAACATACTTGTGCAATAACTATATGTGCAATATCAATAATTCAACACCTTTCTGTAAAGTTGATAGTTGCTAGTTTTCTATACATTTTATTTATTCTATTGTATTTCTGTTTTTATAGTACATCTAAGTTTTTTAGTACATTGTATTTTATTTTCTACATTTCTTCTTTGTATTTGTATATTTATATTTTTTATATAAGCAGTCACTGGAAAAATAATTTCCTTTGGGATTAATAAAGAATTATCATATCTTATCTTATGAAGCTGTTTTGATAAAGCCTATATGATGATAACGTGCAATAAAATCAACTAACTGATTAGCTTTCTGTTTCTTGCTTGGTTTACTACGCTAGTACAAAAGAAAGAGATGTTGATAATCATTTAGAATGACCTTTTTTTGCTCTGTTTTTAGATGTAGTGGATGTGTGAGCAGCCGCTGGAAGTGTAACTGGTGCATCCACCAGCATGTGTGCACTCACCGCTCCAACTGTGACCGTGGTGCCGTCATTTTCAACCAACATGTAAGTGTGTGTTCATGTAGGAGTTTGATATGCTTGAGGGGCCTTGACTTCTGAAGAAGGCCATATTTTAGTGATGTTTGTCACTGCAAACAATGATCAAATCAAGGTCATAAAGGAAAGTTTTATCAAAAAGGGTTATTACAATGTCCAAAAGGCTTAATGTTAGAATATAGAAGGTCATTTTTATTCAAACTCCACTTCTCAAGCAAGGATGTATTTTTCTTTTACCCCCTGCTGTTTTAAATGGCCCACAGGCAAGGAAATGATCGGTCCATAAATGTAAAGGTATGCAGAATGCAACCTCCATTGGCGAAATAGTACTCAATGTACTTTTATTTGGTGTTCTGGTTAATAAAATCTAAAAGTGTGTAAAATCTGAACTGTAAGTGGTTTGCACATGACGTGGATAGGGGTATGCAAGATATTTGATTCTTCTAGTCATCAATGACAATGTTGCATTGTTTACGAATGCTCAGCCCGTTCACCACATTGGTGAAAAATTCAGTGAATTTATAGAACAATATAGAATATTTGAATTAAACACGTAGTGTATGTGTGAGATACTGTAACATATCTTACACATACCATAATATAAAGTTAGTGTTTACTTATACATAATACAGTGATGTAGACTCATTAACATTTAAGAAACATTTCTCCATCCAAGCCTTTCGTGGTGCAATAGTCCAAGCATTTAGTGGTGTTTCAGAAGACTTTTGAGGAGGTTTAGTCTAATATCTTAATGCCAATAGCTATAGGCACTGAAGCTTTGAGGTTGATTCATAGGACAAGAAATGATAAGATCACATGAGTAAATACCACAGTATTGTCACCATGGAGCAGCTTTGTACCAACCTTTCCACTTACTGTACACCTGCCTTCTAGTCCTTGAAATCAAAGGCTAAAAGGAAAGGTTGAAATATTTTAAAACATTTTTTTTCTCTTCATACTACATGGATCACATCCCATGAATTTGATTCTATATTTTGTATTATAAAATATATAATCAAGGCACAATATGTCATGATACAAATAGATCGTAAAATGTATCATGGCTTTTCTGGGATATTTCGTCTAGTCATACATAAACATAAATAATCATTTTATCTTTTTTATTTGAGAAACAAAGGGAATATTGGAGAAATATAAATAAATCAGCCTCTCCCGATTACACGCTGCTGTTACATACTCTGAGTGCACAAACCTTTGCACTGCCCCCTAGTGGGTGGATGATACGCCACACTCCTATACAAATCATACTGGACCCCAAATCATACTGGAAAACTTTTTAAAATATAGTTTCATTTAGACAGTTTAAATAGGTAATTTGAAAAACATTATTTAATTTCAGTTTCTTTTTAATTTTTTTTTATTGTGATGCTTATCGTATTGTAGACAATATATCGAGATGAGTTTGGTATCGTTAACAGAATGTATCATACCATACCATACCATACCAACTTTATTTATAAAGCACTTTAAAAACTTAACAGCCAGCCAAAGTGCTGTACACAAAACATAAATTACAAGGAAAATACAAATACAGATATATACAGATAAATTAAAACCAGTCAAGAGTCAAACAAAAAATACTACTCAGTTTTGTTAAAGGCCAATGAAAAGAAATGTGTTTTTAAAAGTGATTTAAAAACAGGTAAAGAATCAGCCTCTCTAATTTCAACGGGCAGTTGATTCCAGAGTCGTGGACCTGCCACTGAGAAGGCTCGATCTCCACGAAGCTTGCGTTCGGTTTTAGGGACGACCAGCTTACACTGGTCTGCAGACCTGAGAGAGCGAGAGGGGGCATAAGGCTCAATCAGGTCTGTAAGGTATGACGGAGCAAGACCGTGTAAACTTTTAAAAGTAAATAAAAGAATTTTAAAATCAACTCTGAAAGACACAGGAAGCCAGTGGAGTGAAGCTAAAATTGGTGAAATATTATCATACTTTCTGACACCAGTTAAAAGACGAGCTGCCGAATTTTGTACACGTTGTAATTTACAGAGTGCATTCTGGCTGATACCTGTATACAGGGCATTACAATAATCCAGTCTGTTTGTTATAAAAGCATGGATTATTGTTTCAAAATGTTCAGCAGACAGAATTGGTTTTATTTTGGATAGCCGCCTCAGTTGGAAATAGCTGGACTTCACAACAGCATTTATATGCTGATCAAGCTTTAGCTCGGAATCCATTTTCACACCCAAGTTAGAAACGACAGGCTTCATAAAATCATTTAAAAAACCCAGGTCAACAGAGAGGTTTGTCTGAGAGCTGGGACCAAAAATCATCACCTCTGTCTTATCCTGATTTAAATGAAGGAAGTTAAGTGACATCCACGACTGAATGTCACTTAAACAGTCCAGAAGGGGTTTGGTTGCAATGTCAAATCTCTTTAATGGCATGTAGATTTGAGTGTCATCGGCATAAAAATGAAATGCAATGCCATGTCTCCTCAAAATAGAGCCCAGAGGGAGCATATACAGAGAGAAGAGAAGGGGCCCAAGTATTGACCCTTGAGGAACACCATAGGACAAAGGGGTTAGGGAGGACACAAAATCTCCGAGTTGCACGCAAAACTGCCTGTCAGCCAAGTATGATCTAAACCAAGAAAGCGCTGGACCATGGATGCCTACCCAGCTCTCAAGCCGTGAGAGCAAAATCTGGTGGTCCACGGTGTCAAAAGCAGCCGTCAAATCCAATAAAACCAAGATAACAGAGTTTCCTGTATCAGTTGCAACTAAAATATCATTAAAAACACGTAAAAGGGCAGACTCTGTACTGTGACGATTTTTAAAACCAGACTGAAATGTTTCTAAAACAGCATATTCTTCTAAAAAGGCTGACAGCTGAGTAAAAACAATTTTCTCAAGTATTTTTGAGATAAAAGGTAGTTTGGAAATGGGTCTGAAGTTCGATAAAACAGAGGAGTCAAGGCCAGGTTTTTTGAGCAAAGGATGAACCACTGCACGTTTGAGGTGAGCGGGGACAACACTTTCAGAAAGACTAGAGTTTATAATCCTTTGCACTGCGGGAGCCAATGTATCAAAAACCTCTTTGAAAAAATGTGGAGGTAGTGGATCATCAGGAGAGCCTGCAGGTTTCATGTGGGCAACAATGTCCTTTAGTTGAGAGACAGTCACAAGCTCAAACTGGTCAAAAACAGCAGAGCAGGAAGCATGAACAGAAGGATCCTGTGTTACAGGCCTAATGAGTGACCTGGAGCTCTCAACTTTATTTATAAAAAAAGTAAGAAATTGTTCACACGTGTCAGGTGAGGGTTCCAGCAATACTGACTCTGGTACATTCAAAAATGTATCGATTGCTTTAAAAAGAACACGAGGCTTATTACAATTATTCGCCACAACATTTGAGAAAAACTGTCTTTTTTCAGCTCGAACGGTATTCTGATAAAGACGCCAGCTCTCTCTTAAAATTTGCCACGAAACTTCCAGATGATCCTTTTTCCACTTGCGTTCGGCTTGTCTGCATGTGCGCCTAACAGCACGAGTTGTTTCATTGAGCCAAGGCTCAGGTCTGGGTTTCACTGGCCTGGTTTTAAGTGGTGACACTGATTCAATTGTTGATTGACAAACCGAATGAAAACTAGAGAATAACATTTCTGTGTCAGTAGATGTGACCTGATCTAAATTTGTCACGAAAGCATTAGAGAACTTAGCGGCAGTGAAAGAGTTAAGTACACGGCATGTGCGCACTGGAGCGCTCGGCTTCGTCATTACGCACGGCACAGAAATGTCAAAAACCACAGGCATATGGTCAGAAAAAACAGCATTATGTGTCTCTAAGTTTTCTACAGACAAACCAAAAGTCAAAACAAGATCGAGAGTGTGCCCCTGCTTCTGCGTAGGACCAGACACACTTTGCACAAATCCAAAAGAGTCAATAAGATTTAAAAAGTCTTTAGATAATGGTTTGTCTGGACAACAAACATGAACATTAAAATCACCCATTATTAGAATCTTATCATAAATGGGGGTAATGTCGGCCAAGAAGTCAGCGAAATCGCCAATAAAATCTTTGTTGTATTTTGGAGGTCTGTAGACGACAGCACACAGAATATGAAGAGGGCGACACAGTTCAAACAGGCACAGTTCAAAACTAGAGTAGGTGGTTGAGAGCTGTCTGCACCTAAACTCTTGATTAAAGACGGTGGCAATCCCACCTCCACGGCCTGTCTTTCTCGCCACATTGAAGCACGAGCATCCTGCTGGCAAGAGTTCTGCAAGCGCGCTAGACTCACCATCTGCGATCCAAGTCTCAGTCACGCACAGAAAATCCAGTTCCAAAGAAGTAAAGAAGTCCTTGAGGATAAAAGTCTTATTTCCCAATGACCTGGCGTTCACAGAGGCTACCTTCACAGTTTGAGAGGAGGAGTTAACCACTGGAGCCCAGGCAGCTGCGGAAACACAGGCTAGCGGCCGCAGGTTGCGCTGATCCACTCCTCCCCGCAGAGCGCACGGAAACGGGGAAATCCGAGACACAGCACGGCCCGAGCCATCCACAGACACCAAGCAGGAAGCGATAGGATCCAAGGAACGCCAAGACACGATCCGATCGCTAGGAACATAATCCACGGAGAAAGGAACTAATTGAGCCAATGCAGCCTTTAGCTTAACCAGCCATCCGCTACGTCTACCACAGCGAGAAAGGCGACGTCTGCACAGGCGTGCTTCTGGGACACGGAGCAGGTGGCCAGGTACCCCCCTAAGAAACGGAGGTGGAGGATTTGTTTGTCCATCCTGGTTAAAATTTATAGTAATATGAGCAGCCGGTCGCAGATCCAAAAGTGTTTGGCGATCATATTGCAAAAGTGAATAGACTTTTGTGGTGAAACTTGACAGTAACAATACAAAACAAGCAAGAGTAGCCAGAGACAGACAGCGGGCCAAACACACTGGCGCCATCTTGGCGTCATCCAAGAGAGATCAGGCATAGGAGTCAGGATCCAGTCAGTATCATTACAGCCCTACTTTATACCTTTAAAGGTCTAGTTCCTAGACTTTGCTTGAACTTTGTGTGTCACCAGAACCATGTGATTGCAAACCACCCATGGGAATCAGAAATAGTTAAAGAGCACACATATATTTCTCAGTACCCTACATCGTTTATGTTTCTTTTGCACCAAATATGAATCTCTGGTTCACATCTATGATTTACACCTGCTTGAGTTTTATGATTTCTGTTTAGTTGAATCCTGCATGATTATTTATTGTTTGTACAGCTTTATTTCTGTTGCCATTTATTTGATTTTTCCTTCCGTTCTCTGTTGTCTTCTGTTCCTTTAAAGTTTACCTTCCCAACATCTCCTCCTCAAACAATAAAAGACTTTGATACGTATACACACACTACTTCCGCACCAACCACAACAACCCTTGCCACTACGGAGGCTGCCTTAACGACTGAACTATTTGTCGCGACGACCATGTCAACAACCCCTCCGACGACTGCAGAGCCTACTGCTGCACAAACAACAGTTTTGGAAACAACTACTTCCTTTAATGATCCTCCAACAACCCCCTACTATGCCACAACTGCACCCCCAACCAGTGCATCCACAGAGGTGACAACCGTCTTGCAGAATACCACTCAGGTAGAAGAGGGCATCCAGGTTGATTGGACCCTGCAATCAAGCAATGAAGAGCTTGTGGTGGAATTTGCACATGAGGAGCCCCTTGAAGACTCACTGCCTGCTTTGACGGCTGGCGAAGTGGTAACAATGGAACCAATAGTGGAAGCTCTTCCCTCGTCTTCCTTTGAACCAATAACCCTCTCACAAGCAGAAATGGATATTGATGGTCTTCTTGACTCTGTGGTCCCGATGACATCGGCTAGCGCCCCCTCTGGTGACGGAGAGGCAGGGCCGGGTTCATCACATTTTGCCCTGGATCCAGATTCGGATTACCAGTCGGACGCAGCTGACCTTTTCCTGTTGGTGAGTGTGGCACCTCGGGGAGACATGGCTCACATGATGTACCGCCCAGTGTGGAGGTTGAGCGTACCTAACAGCCTGAATTACATGGGTGAATGAGGGGATATTTTATTTAGCAGATGAAAAGTCACTCTCTCATGATGTTTTGACTTAATGTCTCAGAAATGTTCTGGGTTTATATTTGTTACTCTCACAATATTTCTTTTTTTACAGACTTGTTTGGTCTTTCTAACCTATTTCACTTTTTTTACCTAAAAAATTCTACATTTCTGTGAGGAATTGGTCAAAAATCAATGACAAATCTCTTGCTAGCAGTGGCAGCTGGTGCATTTTTGTACTATTATCACAATTGTTTCTAGACAAATTTGTACTATTATCACAATTGTTTCTAGACAAATTTGTAATATTATCACAATTGTTTCTAGACAAATTTGTACTATTATCACAATTGTTTCTAGACAAATTTGTAATATTATCACAATTGTTTCTAGACAAATTTGTACTATTATCACAATTGTTTCTAGACAAATTTGTAATATTATCACAATTGTTGATCTAAACATATAATGAACCATTCACATTTAATGTTTTACTTTTTATGCATAATTTTTGCCCTTTTTTTGGAGTAAAACCTTTTTTACCTTTTCTAAAAGGGCTTTATATCAGTCATACTTGACAGTCCATCAGTGGTTTGATCCTTGTGGTTTAGCAGAGTAAAGCATTGGATTTTCTTACAAATATTATTAGTAAATATTAAGGACTAACAGCAAACTTTTGGCTATGAGTTGCATGGAAACAATGACTTTAATGCATGAAAAAAGGGTTATGGCTGAGTTTACACCTTTCAATAGTAATGATTGGCAACCATTTATGCTAACTTCCATATGTCTATCCATGCACAATTAAAATGTGGTCAAAAAACTTCTATTTCAATAACCCTAGAACCTATCCTTTTTAGCTTTTAAAACTTTTCAAATACAAAATTTCCAAAGATGGTTTGTTATATAAACAGTTTTAGTAGTTGGTTAAATATCGGCGTGTTTTAAAATGCACATCGTATCGTAGACATGATATCGAGGTATGTATCGTGTGCAGAGTGTATCGTTACACCCCTAGAAACAGGGTTTAAAATCTAAACATTTTTAATTTTGCGACGCTGATAGAGTGTGCTTGAGACAGATTTCCCAGCATGCACTGTCGTTGTTTACCAAAAGATGGCTGCCATAGCAACCACAAATAGTAATTTTTGTCATTTCTAAAGGTTTACAAAATATGAAAGTAATTGGTTTATATTATATTCATGTAACAAATACTCATATGTCCGAAAATGTAATAAAAATCACTAATCACTAAATCACAAAAAAATCACTAGTTTTATAAGAAAGTATGATATATGTCGTACATTTAACTCTTAATAGTCTTAAAAAGTCTTAAATTTGACATTGTGAAACCTGCAAAACCCTATGAAATTCCATATATGAAACAAATGCCACATCTGTTAAAGCCAGGACATTTTCTTTTAACCGTTGTTCCTTGTTTTTCCAATTGGTTTTCCTCAAATCTCTGTCTAACACACCTTTATCCTGCTGTTTTTGCTAATCATGCTTGTTACCATATCTAACAGAAGCAGAGCTGTTCCAAGTCTGCATCTCTCCCAGCATTGGTGTGTCTTTGATTAATCTGTGTGTGTGATCAGGAGGAGGAGGAGGAGGGTCTCATGGTGAATAGAGGATCTCAGGCCTGTCCATGTTTGGAAAGAATTCAGGGGAATTCTCTCCTGCCGGTCAATGTGGCAAGGAGGATCACACTAGTGGGACGAAACCTGCATCTCTATCAGGTACTGCAATAACTCTCCCAGCATGCGGTCTGTGTTTTACTTACATGTACAACCACTTTCTTTTGTTGATTTTTGTTGAAGTTTCCCTGAAGTAAAAGTAAAATTACTCAAAATATTACCTTTTAGATAGGATGTTTGCACTTTCTTACATTTGCTCATGTATTATTACAATCAACTTAGCATATTTTCATTACCTGTGTTTGTGTCTGTGTAAATGTGGGCAAAGGCTGACCTCGTAAGATTTTAAGTGAGTAATGCTGCAAGTTCCTCTTATGAGTTGGTTCCATTATCATCTACTAATGTGTTTTTTCTTGTCTTGAGGTTTTGGCTTAGTTTATTTAAGCTTTGTTATTATTTAATCATTTTAATATAGAATTGTTTTTGAAGATTATAAAATATGTACAAGTAGTCAATTGCTCCCTGAATTTTAAACAATTCATTGTTTTCGTTGATGTGATGTTGAAGGATCAATAGTTTATCAGTACTGTTAATGCTGTTCATGCTGAAATTTAACTGTGTTTTTCAAAGGCTGGTAGTTTATCTGATCTAAAAAGATGCACCAAATGTTTGACCATCGAAATTATTTGGATTAACTTAACCAAAGTATTTAGTTTTACAACTTTAGCCCTCATTCATCTGATACTGCGCCGTGATTCCATCAAATCGCCAAAATGGCTTCATTTTTACAATGATAAACACATGTTATATTTACTTAAGTTATGTTAACATTTCTTTATTATTATAATTTTTAAATGTTGCATGTTGCTTGAATTGTATGGCAACAGTTTATTTCTATTGAAAATTTATTAAAAGAAATTGATCAAAACTTGTCATGTATTTTAGTTCTTTGACATTGAACATATCTAGGTGCTAAGATGTTCCACTCAACAGAACACAGTGATCTACTTTCAGCCAATGCTACTTTCACATACGAATACCAACAGTCTTCTGAAAATAGACAGTTTTAGTAAAATTGGTGTTAAAGTTGTATTTGCATCATTCTGTCCCAAAATGACCCTGGAATAGCTCACTTTTAAATCTTTTACTGGTCTTTTAATATTTTCTTTGAATAGACTTTTTTTACTTGTGCGTTAGGACAAAGGCCTAGATTACCAATGTGTGTTGGTGATCGAGGGAAGATCTGTGGAGGTGGACGCGTTTGTTGAAGTAGATGAAACTCAGCCTTCACAATTCTTCATCACCTGCCAGCTTCACCAGGTCTGCCAGCACAACACAACTGGAACTGCGCAAGTAACACCATTCTCAGGTGGTCTGCAGTTACCGATCTTAATTTTTCGGTGATGTCTCTTTATTTCAAAGTACTCCTATTCTGCTCCTGTGGAGGAATACAAGAGCTTGATTTCTATCAGGAGAAGGGACTCCTTTCAAATAGATTATCCAGAAGACCTGCATGGTACGGTAGATTTTAAGGTGTTAGATACAGGTGTGAGGAATTGGGTGCATTAGTTGTGTTTTGTTCTGTGCTGCAGTGAGTCTGTATAACTGCTCTGTGGGGCGGTCGGACTGCAGCCGCTGTCACACGGCCGATCCACAGTATGACTGTGTGTGGTGTGAAGGATCTCGCTCCAGCTGTGTCTATAAGAGCTCCTGCAGTGAATATGTCCAGAAGACCTGTCCTGCACCTCACATACACACGGTGAGACTGATTCAAGGACTTTTTAATGTCAATTCTAGCTTATTCTGAAGCAGGGTCTTCACCTCACATACACACTCCCTCCCACATTCATTCATAAGTCTAAAAAAACCTTTTTACCAATTTAATAATTTTGTCTATAAGTTTTACTAGTTTTAGCATAGCTTAGCATAGATCATTGAATTCAATCAGACCAGTAGCATTTCAGTTTAAGTTGAATTATCAAAGTGTTTCTAGAATATATATTTAAAACACATATTTTTAACTGGTCTCCATTTCTATTTTCAGTATAAAAATGTGCACTTCATATGCTAATATGGTTTGTTTAAATACACAATTATAAAAATATTACCATCAAAGTAACAGACTTGTTTGTTTATTTCTAAGAATATTAAATTAATGGCCTTTAAGAATAGAGTGTGTTTTCTGCAGCCACAAATTTGGAAAAGGATCTTTTTTAGCACCATGCTTCATATTTTATGGGTTGATACACATTAATGAAGGAATAGCCCATGTCCTTTAAATGCAGATGTTTTATTTCATTGTTTCTGACCCGGAGGGACTGTCCTTCCTTCTGTCCTTCTGTCTGCTGGACGAACAAACAAATCACAACTTTCCTCCTGACACTTTGAACCTCACATGACCTCACAGATATTTATGTATATTGACTGTGTAGGGTGTGGAGCTGAAAAAGCTAAGGTGCTTTTTTTGGTTGTTGGGTTAACTTTGCCACATACATTCTAGAACATGTCACTCTCCAGAGCTTTCCCACTTCTGCAGTCAGTTCCTATAGATATCAAGTTTGTGTGGCCTATAGAATCAGTATAGCTGAAAAAATTGCAGACTTCATGGAAGGGGTCTCCCATTGCAGATCAGCTGTACCAAAACATACATCACCAAGTGCAATGCAGTGTATCCACAATGTGCACAAATATTCGTCATTTTATATTGCTTTTTATTAAAACACTGACACAGGGTCAGCACCATCCTGCCTTCACAACTTTTGCACCACCAAATGCCAGCATTCAGAATATGGCTCTATCCCAGAGCGACAGGGAATCTCCCACCAGAGCTTTCTCTTTCACAGTTCCCTGCAGGTGAAATTCTTTCAGTTTTCAATCCGACAAGTATGAAAGCCCACTTCTTCCAGGTTAACAAAAATAATAATGACTTTAAAAGTCATACTTTTCACTTTCAAAAATCATAATTTTTAGATAAAAAGTCTAAGTTTTGAGATAAAAAGTCGAAATTTTGAGAGACAAAAAGTCAACATTTTGTGATTTAAGAGTCAGAATTCTGTGATGCACAACTCAAAATTTTGAGAGAATAAAGTCAAAATTTGGTGAGACAAGTCAAAATTTTGAGAAACAAGTCAAAATTCTCTAACAGACAAGTTAAAATTTTGAAATGGATTTGATAATGTTGACTTTTATATTTTAAAATTTTTACTTTCATATCTCTAAATCTTGACTCGTATCTCAAAATGGTCACTTTTTATCTCAAATCTTTTTCAACTTTCAAAGTCAAACTTTTGACCTTTTTAAGCCATTTTCCGGGAGCACTCACACACAAACAAACTCTTAAGCACTTAATTCTTCTGGAATCTGCTAGAACCATTGCTAGGGCAGTGTTTATGATCAACTGACCTTGTTACATATAGCTTGTTGAGTTTTCCCATTTCTACTGTATGTTGCTTTGGATAAGTGTCAGCTAAATGCATAAATGTCAATAATATTGTGCTCTATATCATATTGGGACCAGACTGTATCGTCTCAACCCTATTAAACACACCTAAAAACAATGTGTTTTAAATAAAGGACATCCTTTTCATGCAATATCAGAAACAACCAGTTCACTAAATAATTTTTTTCTAAATTTAAAAGTCAATTCTTGACTGGAACATGAGACAGGATACGAACCCCTGGGGTCACACCCTTTCTGAAGTGAAGAATCTCTCTTCTCCATTCTAATATCCTCATTAACACCCTTCTTCACCTTGTGGAAATCCTTCCCAGAAGAGTTGAGGCTGTTATAGCTGATCAACACCATAATAAACTAGTATTTATGAGATATCTTTTGTGTTTCTTCACAGATTGAGCCTCTTTCTGGTCCAGTGGAGGGTGTTACAGTGCTCACAGTGTCTGGTTCTAATCTGGGTCAGAAAGCTGAAGATATTCAGCACTCTGTGACGGTAGCAGGAGTTTCGTGCACTGTTCTTCCTCACAGATATGAAGTGTCTTCCAGGTAAAACATACACTCAATCATTAAGGACTGTACGTTACCGAGAACATTGTGGATTCCGTGTTTCCATATGTGTCAGTATTGTCTGTGAAACTGGAGCAAGTACCAGGGAACAGAGCGGGCACGTGTCTGTGCAGGTCAGGGGAGGAGGAATTGGTCAGTCTGCTCAACGCTTCCATTACCAGGTACTCCATTCTTCATCCAGCTACTTACAGAAGTACTTTGGTTTAGCACTAAAGTGATGTGGGGGGCACTTCCAGTACTTCTTGATCTTTATGCTTAATTTACTTCTTCACTAATTTATGTTTGGGGTCTTTGTTCCGGTTTTGATTTGAACCGTTAGCTGTAGAATAAGCATTTTATGACTAAATAGTCAATGAAAATAAAGCAAGGTTTGTTTTTAAAAGATTGTAAAGATTTTTTTGTGCTTATATAAGCACTGATTGATGTCAATGTTCTCTCTGTTTTCTGATACTCGAGGACCCAGTGTTATTGGGAGTGTCTCCTCTGAAGGGCCCGATGTCTGGTGGCACATCACTCACCATCACTGGACAGAACCTTCTGACAGGCCGCCCCAGTGAGATCAGCATCCTGATTGGAGGAGTCCCATGTCACATGTGAGTGTGTGTGCAGAGCCTCATCCAATCAGACAGAGGTCATCAGGAGAGTGGGAAACAAATCATTTTGTGCAATATCTTCCCTGTTAAAAGCATTTGTAAAACTAATTATGGAAGTACTGGTTAAATCGTGCAGTTCATACACGTCCTTTGTTTTTTTCTGAGTTCTAGTATTGTGTTTGTCTTTTCCAAGATCCCCGGAGGAGTACAGCAATGAACAGGTTGAGTGCATTACTGGAGCAAGTAACAGAACTGGAGAGAGTAGAGTAATGATGAGATTTGGTGGGGCTGAGCGCCATCTGGAGGAAGCACTTTATTATTACACCCCAGATCCAAATGTGACCCATGCTGCACCGTCCAAAAGCTTCATCAGGTACTGAGCGTAATTCTTGTTACTCGTGTTTTCTTTACAGTGCACTATTCGTGGGAAGACTATAGTCTAGAAAGTACAGAGACCCTAAAGGGCTGTGATGGTAGGGGAAAAATCAGGGTGGAAAATATACCGTAAATAAAGGTGGGATAAAAAATTATTATTTCCTCTGCCTTGATGCCAGATCTTTTGCTAAGACCATGTTTTCATTATTCCTTGATCTTGGTTACGCACTTTCAATTTTTCAATCATATGGATCAGCTTTATTTGGTGAACCAAATGAGACATTAGTGTGAATCAATAAACAAATAAATTAATTAATGACTATAAATGCTGTATTAATAAATAAAAATATTTACAAATAATTTAAGTATTAATAAAATAATGCTTAAATACAGTAATAAATAAATACATTTATTGATGAATACATAAATGTAATCAAAATACTTCTACATTTCAATGCATCTGTATTTATTTATTTTTTCTTCCTTTTGCCCAGGTCAATTTTTAATTTATTTTAAAATATTTAATATTTTCATATACTCTTTGACCAGATCAAAATTTTTTTTAGTTTTTTTGACCAGGTCAAATATTTCTTGAATATTTTATTTGATCTATTAGTCACATTTTTTTTTCTTTTGACCCGGTCAAATTTTTATACATGTGTATTTTATATATGTGTATTTTAATTTAGTTGCAGCATATATACGACAGTTTGTTCGTCCAAAACAATTGATTGTTATTATTACCATAGCTGTGTGCAGAATCACAAATAGCTTTATTGGCAAGGAAGTTTGTACTTACTAGCAATTTGGCAACAAGTGGCACATTTTTAATAGAGAGGAAATAAAAAGGTAAGAAATTTATAAATTGTAAAATAAAAATACAATTTTACACAAACAATTACAAATAAATAGAGTGGTACTGCACGGAGGTGAATTGCAGAAAGAGCTCACAGAGCTGCATAGAGCATTTGAGTGTTCATGGTTGCTAGAGGAAGGAAACTGTTTTCAGCTGGTTTTGGCTCAAATTGAAATATTACTAAGCATCTCATGAATGCTCTTTGTGCTGGTTTGTTTAAGCGGGGGCCGTATAATCCATGTGTCTGGTCAACATCTGGACGTGGTGCAAGAGCCTCTGATCCGTGTGACCCTCAGCCCTCTGGATTCTGGCTCCCAGAAGAGGAAGAGGAGAAGAAGGAGTGTGGTCCACAGGAGAGAGCGCAGGATTGTCCCAGAGCCTAACTGTCCTGCAGACAGCCTCTGTGTGGTCAAACAGGTAGAGTTCACTCAACTGAGTCCTGTGCTAAAAAGCATCTACAGAGCAACACTCTCATGTTGTTCCACATTCAGCACAACTTGATGGCTCGCTAAACGTAATTGAAACGTTCGTAAAATAAA
Organism: Danionella cerebrum; assembly: GCA_007224835.1. Classification (NCBI taxonomy): domain Eukaryota; kingdom Metazoa; phylum Chordata; class Actinopteri; order Cypriniformes; family Danionidae; genus Danionella; species Danionella cerebrum. The sequence goes on from SRMA01025516.1 coordinate 55,063, forward strand.
TGCATAATGCAACACAAAACATTATGATTTCATTATTATTCTCAAAATAACTAGAATTAAAGTAGGACTCGTGCTTCAGGTATTAACTAGCCGCTCTTCTACATTGTTCCGCCGAGGTGGAGGAGCACTGTTCTGTAAACAGCTCCTCTTTAATCCTGTGTCCCGTTCCCGCTGTGGGACCCGAGGCCCTGCGAGCAGCCATCAGCGTCCACTTCCAGCTAGATAATCTGCACTTTAAGTTTGAGGATGTCAGCGGCATTCCCTTCATCTATGAGCCCAACCCTGCTCTGCATTCGCTCAACCAGCAGGATCCTAGCAAACCTTTCCGCCACAAACCAGGCAGCATCATATCGGTCGAGGTCAGATATTTTCGATTATGTTACGTAAAATTTAACCATGTATCGTTCCAAATCTCTCATTTCATTGGCTGAGAGGCACCGAGCGCTCACTGTGAGAATGTTTGTTCCAGGGGGAGAATCTGGACCTGGCTGTGTCCAAGGAAGAGGTGCAAGCTCTGGTCGGGGATGGGGAGTGTGTAGTAAAGACTCTGACTAGAAACCACCTGTACTGTGAGCCTCCCTCCCAGCAACCCTCTGTACCTACTGACAGAAAAGGCAGAGAGGGAAGTGAGGCACTTCCAGAGTTCACTGTACGCCTGCCCAAAACACAACACACTCCATTCTGGCCCATTGTTGCAGCACATAATGCTCTTTTATCTTCTTTGTGAATGTGTGCCACAGGTGCGAATGGGGAACCTGAACTTCTCTCTGGGACGGGTGCAGTATGACTCCCAGGGCCCAGTGGCCTTTCCTCTGGAGGCACAGGTGGGGGTTGGGGTTGGAGCCTCCATTGTGGCTCTGATTGTGCTGGTGATTGTACTCATATACAGGTACTGATACATTTATTATATAATCATATCTTTTTCTATATAATAATATATACATCCAAAATGAGATAAACACCATTTTTTCAAAAAACCGAGTTACTTCTAAATGTGAAGTGTTTTGTGTTCATAGTTTAAAAAGTTCTTAATAAATTTTCCAAAAAACACAATACTTGCAGTGTAATGAAGTCCTGGTTCGTCCGTTTCTTTCCAAATCACCATTAGCACATTCAAGTTTTTTTTTTTACAAAGTGCAATATGTCCATCAGTGCAAAAAAGAGAAGGTGGAAAAAGTTTTAAATCGTTTTATTATCATTCCATGAAGACAAACATAAACATAAAAATTTTCCAGATAATTACAGTGAAATCCTGCTAAAAAAACAGATAATCATATATTTTAATTAACTAATTAATCACACTTTAAATTGATTGCAATTACTGCGATGGACTGGCAACCTGTCCAGGGTGCACCCCCGCCTCTGGCTCAATGTGCGCTGGAGACCCCCCGTTTCCCCATAAGGGAATAAGCGAGTTTTTTTATTGAAAGTTTTTGTTTAACTTGCAACATATTTTCTCATGTTAACAAAATACCCGCAGCAAACCATTACTATCCTTATGTCTTGAAAACCATATTTATTATTGTGAATCGATTACAGTTGATCACAAAAACAAGTAATATAAACACAAAAAAGAAATATTACATAACAAATACCCTCGTATGGAAAACCTGTATAACATAAGACTTCTCCAAAGGAGGAGGAATAAACTAAACTAAATAAACGAATGACCAGGTTTTGTTCACAAATTCACTTTAGTCACACAGAAGGCTCATATGAAGGCTCAGAAGATCATATGACAGAACTGAAATCACATGACCAAGGCGTAAGTAAACACACTGGAAAAACTATGAAAGGGGCGAAAAGGTAGAAATTAAAGGCATTAATACAACAGACTGTGACAAAATGTCCTTCCTTGGTCTTATCTATACTTCTTTGCTCGTTGAACAGCAATTAAAAGGCTAATTTGAACAGCACTGAAGACTTTTTGATCTGTCATTTACATGCTTACCGGTGTGGTGTTTATGTATCAGATTGAAAATCCCCGTTTATGAGACATGTTGATTTATAAAACAAATCACACTTCCTGTACTGCCACAGAAACATGATCAACACCTAGCTGCCAATCAAAATTGAGTATTCAGACAAATCACCGCACAGTATGTTGCATTGAATCACATTACATTAATGGCATTTATGTTACTTTATTTAGGTTAGAACTTACGTTATTTTATTAATTTAACTTTTTTAAACATCGATAAAGACTTTCCGGTTATTGCATGCATGATCAAAGCTGGCTTTTGGAAATAATCAGACAAGATTAAACCCAAATGTTCGTATTTATATTAATGTTTGTGGGGTTTTTTTTTTCAGGAGAAAGAGTAAGCAGGCCTTACGAGACTATAAGAAAGTTCAGATTCAGCTGGAGAATTTGGAGACAAGTGTCCGTGATCGTTGTAAGAAGGAATTTACAGGTCAGACGCTCTCTCAGTCTCTCACACAAACAAGCATCAGCCAGGCTTGGTTCAGATTACAAGGTTTGTGTTGTGTGCAGATCTTATGACCGAGATGATGGATGTCTCCAGTGATCTGATGGGGTCTGGAATCCCTGTCCTGGATTATCGTAAATACTCAGAGCGGATCTTCTTCCCTGGTCATCGCGATTCCCCTCTGAGACGGGACCTGGATGTTCCCTCATGTCGCAGGGCTACGGTGGAGCAGGGCCTGGTTCAGCTATCAAACCTGCTGAACAGCAAACTCTTCCTCACCAAGGTGTGCTTGAAGCATTGGCTTGTGGTTACAGATTCTCTTTGTTCAATGTAGAAAAGTAGAAAAACAAACGTTTAATCATTAAAACCTCAAAATACCTGCTTACCTTGAACATAAAGCCAATGTTGACTTTTTGAGACAAGCTGTGATTGATTTCGATGAAGCCTTTTTTTAATTAGGTCTCACCAGTTCACATTATCAATGTTGGCATTCAAGAGCAGGAATAAATGAGGAACAAACGAAGGCGTGCCTCGGGATTTTAATATGTAAATAAATGCCAGCACAGAGAAAAAGAGCACTGTTGAAAATCCAAGCTATCACAGTTGTATTAAATTATCATTTTGTCATGCTCTCATACTCAGTTCATTCACACTCTCGAAGCCCAGCGCACCTTCTCTCCACGGGACCGGGCGTATGTGGCCTCCCTCCTCACAGTCGCTCTGCACGGAAAGCTGGAGTATTTCACAGACATCCTCAAAACCCTGCTTGGTCACCTGGTGGAGCAGTACACTACCAAAAACCCCAAACTCATGCTTCGAAGGTCAGCCGAGCACATGCAACGATTCACTTCCTGTCGAAGGAATTTAGATTGTACTGTTAATTCCAGTGTTGATTGACTTTAACAATGTGTTGTAGGACTGAGTCTGTGGTGGAGAAGCTGCTAACCAACTGGATGTCCATTTGCCTTTACACCTTCCTCAGGGTGAGAGACACTGAACATCTGTTCAATCTAACACTTCCTGAACTCAAAATAAGCGTTTTATTTCATGTCAATGTTGAGAAGTGATATTAAATAGCAAAATAGTTCAGCAAAACCAGATCATTTTCTGTGATGATCCCTTGAACTCTACTCTAGACAAAATCAAATGGAACTCTTACATAAACTCTCTGTCTTCTCTCTTGTGAGTAGAGCATGCTAACTTTACTCCTGTTAAATTTTCTTCCTCTGACAGCAAATCCCACTGACTCCTATTTCATGATGTCATTTATCTGTAATCAAGAACACCAGCTTTAGTGAGAGCTGGACTTTTAATGAATGGACCATGCTAAACTAGACAAAGAATTCCCACGTTTCACATCTGCAGAACCACTTTAATAATACGATTGAGGCTTTATAGGGGCTGAGCATTATTCACTTTAACTTTTCAAGCTTTATCTCTGTTTGTTTGGATGCTAGGATACAGCAGGAGAGTCCTTCTACATGCTCTTCAGAGCAATAAAGCATCAGGTAGACAAAGGCCCAGTGGACGCAGTTACAGGCAAAGCTAAATATACGCTCAACGACAACCGACTACTGCGTGAAGACGTGGAATATCGCACACTTGTGAGACATGCTCATTTCTTATGTCAAAATCTTTCCTTGTGACTGAAAAAATGTTCAATGTGAGGATAACTTGAGTGCTTTATTTTTGCCTGAACCAATGATATTATAGATAATAAAAATGAAATAGAAAAAAACAACTGAAATAAATGAAAATAATACTCAAAAGAAACAAATGTGAATGGAACTACATATTATGTTTGCAAACCTAATTAAGATGAACTATAATGATTTTGGTTTTAACGCTTTTAAAACTAAATGTTTTTTGTTTTTATCATTGTGAAATTATTTTTGTATTGATTAAAAAAAAAAAACAATCTGTAGTTATAGCACATTTACACCTTACGGCAGTTCCTTTTCATCTCTTGTTGTATTCAGTTGGTTTGTGCATGTTACATGTTCTCGTCATGCCAACCAGCAGAGTGGCTAAATTTAGGAGAAAGCAGCAAAGCCCTATATGGTATTTCTTTGAATATGACTGGAACACACATTATAGCACTTTTTTTTGTGCTGGTGACACAGCATACAAGGAACAATTTCCAAAGGGAAAAAATAGGACCTTGCAAAGGGAAATGTGCATCTTGCAGAGGGAGCTTCCTTTAGTATGGCATGGCAAGCCAATTTAACATTTAATGCTCTAGTTGGGCTTATTATAATTTTAGAAATCTGCTGTTTATTTGACTAACTGTAATTAGTCTAAAATTATTTTAATCTACAAATACCATTTCACAAGGCAGGCATTTCATGTGAGATATCTTCGGCTGCATTTTTACAAGTGATAAATCAGTTAGAGGTAAGTTGGTAGGTTGTGCTACTTAAAATTCCAATTAGTAATATCTACAACTGTTATTTGATTAGTAATAAATATATTTAAATATAATCTACACTAGTCACAGGAAGCTGATCCTCTGTGTAGATGGTTGGATAAACAGAGGATTAACCTCTTAAGCCCGAGAGTCCCCGGTACCGGGGACTTGCCCCCTTGTGCGTTACATTTTCACTCATAGCTCACGAACCCTGAGAATAACCCACACATATTAAATACTGTTGTGTTCAGCGGAAACTCCTCTAAAAAAGTATCTAATTCAATTTCATATTCGTGAACCACAGCTCGAACGCCATGCAAATAAACAACAACATGTCCGGAGTATAATTCATGACCACGTTTTTGTTTATGTGCGATATGTATCCACAATATAAACGAAAACACCCAAACCATGACATTAAATGAAAGCTAACAACCAGCTGAATCCAGCGATATGCAACTCATTAACATTGCATGAAGTATTTCAGAGCAGGGAGCGAAAGTTCCACGAAAAAACGCCAGCGAAAATCAAGCAAGCATGTAAATCTTGTCTTACCTTTGCCGTTTTTTCAACAAAAAAGTTATTTCCATAGCGATAAAAGTCCGTTTGTTGTTATGTCCGGTCGATAGCTTCGCGCAAACACCATTTTGGATGATTTCTGTAGCTTTGTGGCGTCATTACGCCACCAAATATGGAATGACTCCCCGTGCGTAAGAGGTGGTCTCTCCACGCTGCGCGTCGTGTGATTCGTTAGCGATCCCGTCAGTCTCAAAATGGTTGATCTCATTGGTTTCCATAGAATCAGAGCTTTCCGTCGATATATAGATCTCCTGGATTGGACAGATGGTCGGGGGGTAGGGACAAGCAGAAGCCCGACGTCGAAAGCGTTTGTGAATGAAAGGTTCCCAAAAGCGCAGCAAGATGGCGTAAATGAGCTTCTACCCCCCTTTTACAGCGTTTCTTTAGGAGTTTTTTTGCTGGAATCATGTCCCGTAAGCAAGAAAAGAAGACTATGAACGTAGCTGAAGCTTTGGACAAGATTTTTTCCATATTCCAGTTATTGTGCCAAATTGTGCCAAACTGTGCCAACATGGATTACGCCTGAACTTTGTTCAATCAAAACCTTTACAGAATATTAGTTTCTTGTAGTATGAACACCAAACTTGCTACAGATGTTCTTGACATGTAGTGGTTACAATTGATTGTGTTTATTTGCTTCGTTATAAGTAAAATAAGGAGATATTGGAGGAAGTATGTGTTTTTTTTTTTAGGTGGAGTTCATTTTTTGGCCATTCCAACATCAATTACTCTTACCCAGTGTTCTTGACTGTCAAATTAACTCATCCACACCACCCCCAAGAACCTATCTTCATTTTGATACCAAGATTTGCAGTTTAGGCCTTGTAAAAGCTGAGAAATGCCTTAACCTCTTAAGCCCGAGAGTCCCCGGTACCGGGGACTTGCCCCCTTGTGCGTTACATTTTCAATCATAGCTCACTAACCCTGAGAATAACCCACACATATTAAATACTGTTGTGTTCAGCGGAAACTCCTCTAAAAACGCATCTAATTCAATTTCATATTCGTGAACCACAGCTCGAACGCCATGCAAATAAACAACAACATGTCCGGAGTATAATTCATGACTACGTTTTTGTTTATGTGCGATATGTATCCACAATATAAACGGAAACACCAAAACCATTACATTAAATGAAAGCTAACAACCAGCTGAATCCAGTGATATGCAACTCATTAACATTGCATGAAGTATTTCAGAGCAGGGAGCGAAAGTTCCACGAAAAAACGCCAGCGAAAACCAAGCAAGCATGTAAATCTTGTCTTACCTTTGCCGTTTTTTCAACAAAAAGTTATTTCCATAGCGATAAAAGTCTGTTTGTTGTTATGTCCGTCGATAGCTTCGCGGAAACGCCATTTTTGATTTTTTTTCTGTTGCTCCGTGGCCTCATGACGTCACCAAATATGGAATGACTCCCCGTGCGTAAGAGGTGGTCTCTCCACGCTGCGCGTCGTGTGATTCGTCGGCGATCCCGCCAGTCTCAAAATGGTTGAGCTGATTGGTTTCCATAGAATCAGAGCTTTCCAGCGATATATAGATCTCCCGGATTGGACAGATGGTCGGGGGTAGGGACACGCAGAAGCTCGACGTCGAAAGCGTTTGTGAAGGAAAGGTTCCCAAAAGCGCAGCAAGATGGCGTAAATGAGCTTCTACCCCCCTTTTACAGTGTTTCTTTAGGAGGTTTTTTTGCTGAAATCATGTCCCGTAAGCAAGAAAAGAAGACATGAACGTAGCTGAAGCTTTGGACAAGATTTTTTCCATATTTCAATTATTGTGCCAAATTGTGCCAAACTGTGCCAACATGGATTACGCCTGAACTTTGTTCAATCAAAACCTTTACAGAATATTAGTTTCTTGTAGTATGAACACCAAACTTGCTACAGATGTCCTTTACATGTAGTTGTTACAATTGATTGTGTTTATTTGCTTCGTTATAAGTAAAATAAGGAGATATTGGAGGAAACATGTCTTTTTTTTTTAGGCGGAGTTCATTTTTTGGCCATTCCAACATCAATTACTCTTACCCAGTGTTCTTGACTGTCAAATTAACTCATCCACACCACCCCCAAGAACCTATCTTCATTTTGATACCAAGATTTGCAGTTTAGGCCTTGTAAAAGCTGAGAAATGCCTTAAAAAGTAAAAGTATAGGATTTTCGGAAAATAGGCCTCAGGGCTTAAGAGGTTAATGGTCTTAAACATTCTTAAATTTGACATTATGAATTCTGTAGAAACCCTGTTGTGACTTGTATCCCCCCTGCTTTCTTTATACTTTATCATGATGTCATGTGTAGCATTAGCTCCATTACTCTCTCCCCTTTCCATGGTGTGACGTCTAGGGACCACCTCTGTAATACCATGTCTTTGACTCTTGCTTCCCTTGCAGTACCACATCAACAAGCTGTCCATCATGTCTTCAGACAATCACATGAACAACAGTGAGAGGGAAGTGGATGAGGTGGACGCAGCTCTGTCAGACCTGGAGATCACACTGGAGGGAGGAAAGAACTCCAGCACTCTGGTATCAGAATCACTCATCACATCTCTCCTTTCTCACTCGCTATACAAGGCTCTCAGACTCCTCAACCATCTGCTGACCACGGAGCATCTTCATACATTAAACTCAAACAACTTGTTATTTTATAAACCCTACCATTTTTACTTTTATTTTGAAGGCAGCACCCATTTCCAGTCCATCTATATGAAGTGTTCTCTGCTTAGCTGGATCAAGGGATCTTGATCATGTCTCTAGGGATTCTGTTATTATTGGTTACTTTTAGTGGAGTGGCCACCAAGTTCGGTCCAAAATGGCTGGTGTTCTGCCGAGTTTAGCTCCAACCATAATTAGACAGACCTAAAGCAGCTAATTAAGGTTTCATTAGAAGTACTAGAAACTTCCAGAGTCAGGCTGGAGCTAAACTCTGCAGGACGCCGGTAGTCCAAGAGCAAATTTGGTGACCCATAGGGGCTTTGACCTGAAAAAAATTTTCTATAAGAAAAATCTATTTTCTTATAGAAAATAAGCCATTTTGAGGTTTTGTTTCTAAAATCATTGACATCATGTAAGATTTAATTTATTCATGTAAAATTTTACATTTTTTTATGTAAAAACTAAAGGGTAAAATTCATGGATTTTAAAAAATGACTTGGTATTTTTGATTAGAGCTGAGGTAGAAAAAGAGTTGTTTTTTTTACTGCAGCTTAATTTAGTTGCTTTTAACAGCCAGAAACAACACAAAATGACAGTGAATTTGCCCACAGTGCATTGAGTTTTTGAAAAATTCAAAGCATTTTTCCAAAATATCTGTAAAAAGAAGTTTTGTCACTAAAAATCATTAAATTTGCAAAAACAGAGGAAAAGTTGTGGCTTAAAAAAAAAATGTATTTCACATGATCATAATATACCGTATTTTTCGGCTCATAAGACGCACCGGCACATAAGACGCACCCAATTTTTAAAGAGGAAAATCCAGAAAAAAAGATTCTGAACCAAATACTTTTGTAAAATATTTTATATCAACTGTGTAAAAGTTAACAGCCAAACATGTAACATGAACAGACAGTAAACAGTAAAAGTAACAAAAAAGGCTGTAATGTTTTTCTTTGCCCCCACTCATCATTCTAAAGTCCACCATTCATTATCACCATCACTGTTCCAGTGCAACATTGTCACCACATTACTAATAATAGCTAGTAACATTGTCATCACATTACTAATAATAGCCAGTAACATTGTCACTACATTACTAATAATAGCCAGTAACATTGTCACTACATTACTAATAATATCTAGTAAGATTGCCCCCACATTATTAATAATACAGTGGTTCTCAAACTTTTTTAGTCGAGCCCCCCCGTAATCAAACACTCCCTAATTGCAGAACATGTTACTTACGTTTGTTATCTCGTATGTACATGTGTGAGATGTACCATTGAGAGATGATTTGAGTTTGAGTTTATTAAAGAAGAGTTTCAGTCATTGAGAGATCGCTTTGTTTACCTC
>SRMA01025517.1:0-25520 GCA_007224835.1 Danionella cerebrum
TTTTCGTTTTCGTTATAACCACGCTATTGCAGAGATGGATGAAGACGTCAGCGCGCAGTGCCGGGTGTACAAATATGGCCGCGGCTTCGGCCTAGCTCCTGTAGGATTACAAATTTAACATCCTTTGTAAGCTATGCTTTTCCTACAACTATTTAACAACAGTCAAAAGTTACGTGTTTAACTTTGTATTTGGTACTTAAGATTCATCAGTTAATGACTGTGATTTACAGAGAATTGCTTATTAAGATAGACAAACTGTTTTTAAATAAAACCAGACAATGTATGTTGTCCTTGTTGGGGGCTGGTGGAATTTAGGTAGGTGCTACTTGATTTACAGTCTTTTGTTATCTGATCATGCTTTGAACTGACCACTCCTTTTGTGGACAGCCCCCTAAGGTTTCCAGTGTATAAGATACAAAGAAAGAATGTTTTAGTGTGCTGTGACTGCAGCTCTGAACATTAAACTTGTTCTGTTACCCCAAAATCTCCTGGTCTTCGAATCTGAGTTTCCTACAGTTTTGGTGCCGTGACCCGGATAGAGCAACTGCAAGAGTTTGAATTTTGTGAGATCTATTTGCTGAAACTACAAGACCTGCTCAAGAAAGAAATCAACAACAGGACCTGCTTGAAACTGAATCATCTCAGCTGAACCACAACACGTGCTCGGGATTGAATCTTTTCATCTGAACTATTGGATATGCTTTAGAAACCTGCGTGAGAAAACATCTTTACAGCTCGGCAACAAGACCGGCTCCAGATTCAGCTCAACATCCAGATCCTCTTGGGGAATCTTCCTAACTGAACTACTGGGCCTGCTTGTGAGCAAATCTTCACACCGGACCACAGGACTCGCAACAGAAACAGTTCATCAAGCATTTGGTGAGCATTGCTCTATTCAAAGAACCATCACAGACCAGTACCTTCATTTCCTCTGCTCAGCCAGAGATGAGTTAACAAACTGCTGCAGAGTTTGGTTAACGAAAGTTACCCTCTATTTTGATAGAGAAGAAAGCTTATCCTCTGTTTAGTCAGAGAAGTTGAACAGCTAACACTGTGCTCACAAGTTTGCATTACCTGCCAGAGAAGATAATCCTCTGACAGAAAGAGGCAACACAGTTGTTGTTTGTTGTGTAGACGCACTCTGTTGATACAAAACATCACAACATGTTTTGTAGGAATGCCAAGAACAAAACTGAAAAAAATGGACTAACAACACCCTTATGGTCTGACACTGAGTTCAGATCAGTGTTAGGAGAACACATGGACTCAATAGTCACAGAGTCAGTACGACTGAGCTTAACAAAGAAACTCGGCGTTCATCCAGAAAGTGTTTGGACTTTTGATCAATGCAAGAAAGCATTGGCTACCTGTATCCGGAAGAAGAACATAAAAGGAATTATTTGCTGCCACAGAGAATTTAGCTTAGCATTAGCACATGAGAAAGCACAGTGCATTGTTGAGTTGAAAGCTCAAATTGAACAACTTCAAGAGAAAGTTTGCGACAAGGACTCAACTGAATGTGAATTGCAAGAACAGCCCAAAGAAGAAAGCAACCCACTTTGTGGACAGAAACAAGTCCAAACTTTTGAAACTGTTGATGTTTGTGTAGCAACACAAAAGGCTCAAGAAGCTACAGGGGTTGAACCCATTACATCTGCAACCCCCACAGTCCACTTACAAGTGACCAGCAGACCTATAGGCCCTGAAGCCATTGAGAGACTTGCTGAAAATCTGCCATCAGTTTATGCTAATTTTTCTGAGTTTAGAAGAGCATTGACCAGAAGAATGAAGCTCTATGACATGTCTATAGCTGAAATCACCCAGCTAGTATCCCAAATTTTGACAGAAACAGAATTCAGGGACTTTGAAACTGCCATTAACACTTCAGAGTTTCAACATGTCAGTAAAAGTGAACTGAGAGAAAGAGTTCTGAGATTGCTACAGAACATTGTTGGGCCAAGGCTGGACTGGTCCAGAGTGACTCGATGTGTACAGAAGAAGGATGAAACAGTCAGCGAGTACACAGAAAGATTTTGCCAAGCAGCTGCAGCTTACAGTGGCATTGCAGACACTCCAGAGAAGGTTCGAGAAGATAAAGGGCCTCTACTGAGGACCTGGTCTGATGGTCTTTTAGCAGATTACAGATCTGCTTTGGGTTTTCTACATCTAACGTGGTCTACTGAATCTCTGCAATGTAACATGGACCGGTTAGCGATCTGGGAAAGGGACTCTGATGTTAAAACACGAGTCCGAATTGCAGCAGCATCTTTTCATGCTGCAAATGAACAGAAACAAGAACAGAAATGTTCGAGGAGAGACATCAGCTGCCATTATTGTGGTAAACCAGGACATTGGATGAGGGAATGCAGGAAACACAGAAGGAATTTAAAGGAAATTAATCATTTGAATCAGTTCCTACAAAGTCTCTTTCTGACACTGAAGCTACCCCTCCCCTCATGCCTCATATCGGGAAACCTGCAGAGGTGATAAACCTCCAGCTGTGAGGCCTAAAGGTCCCAGTAATCTGTAACACAGAAGGAAGACTGTAAACAGAACAAAGGGACTTTGTTACTATCAAGTAAACTCACAGCTTTGACCCCACACTACAAAACACTAAAGTAATTTACCCACCCCCCTTTCATGATGTCTGATTTGACTGATGTGGTGGATGAGGTCTCTCTCTCTTTAGAACACATTTTTACAGGAAAACTTAATTGATTGCATTAAATACACTATACGATCACAATAAGAGTTAGACATTACGAGTAGAAGTCTAACAAATGTTCGTCTCTGCAAGAATACTGCCGTTTCCTTTTGTGACAAAATCCATCTTGGTGCAGAGCTTCATGTCTGAGAATTAAGAATGAAAAGAACAATATTGGTGGAAAGCGTCATGTCAGAGAACCATGGTCTGGCTCCATCAGACAAACAGCCATCTGAATGACTTTGCACTAAAGGACTGTGGGAAATGGACTTCACAGCTATTCTTTCACCATGGACTTTCAAAACACCAGCCATTGGAAACATGATTTTCTGTGTCATCATGTTATATGAATCTACCATCAACTGTTTTATTGGTTATTGTTGGCTCTGAAACTACACCTACAAAGAGCTACGGAACAACGACACAGAATAAGAAAAATGTGCCTGTAACTTTTCAAGTTACATGACTGAAAGACGGAGCTTGTGTTAATGAACACCGGCAAATAGAATGGATTTAATAAGGTTTAAATTTGTATTATGTGAGAGTTTTTATTCAACTCTCAAGGGGTGAATTGTAGGATTACAAATTTAACATCCTTTGTAAGCTATGCTTTTCCTACAACTATTTAACAACAGCCAAAAGCTATGTGTTTAACTTTGTATTTGGTACTTAAGATTCATCAGTTAATGACTGTGATTTACAGAGAATTGCTTATTAAGATAGACAAACTGTTTTTGAATAATACCAGCCAATGTATGTGGTCCTTGTTGGGGGCTGGTGGAATTTAGGTAGGTGCTACTTGATTTACAGTCTTTTGTTATCTGATCATGCTTTGAACTGACCACTCCTTTTGTGGGCAGCCCCCAAAGGTTTCCAGTGTATAAGATACAAAGAAAGAATGTTTTAGTTTGCTGTGTTGAAGGATTTTGGATGACTGCAGCTCTGAACATTAAACTTGTTCTGTTACCCCAAAATCTCCTGCTCTTCGAATCTGAGTTTCCTACACTGCCCAAATTCTGATTGGCTGAAAGCCTTCATTGGTTGATTGGAGTTTATATATCTGAGCGTGGCCTAATGGTTTTGATTTGGGTTGAGTTTGGTGACTTTGCCCCCTGGGAATATCTCGGTTTCCTCTGCTGTTGCTTTTCGATCATAAATTCTGTCCATCTGGTTATTTGATGTAGAGCTTGATGTTATTCAGATTGCATCAAATGAACTTCACAAAGTGGGAGTCCATTTTTTTGTGACAAATACGTCAGTTCGTCAGGTCTGTCGAAATCCCGGCGGTCATCATAGCGTGGATTTTATTATGCGTAAACCTTTGAATTAAAGTGCTGCTTTTGAGAGCAGAAGGAAGTCTACAACAGATCTGTTGGGGACATGTGGTTCCAGAAAAACACAGGTTTCTAATGGTTTGATTAAGTTTACTAAGTAACCTTTACTAAGGTTTGAATGAGTTTAGTCTGGTGAAAACTGAATGAAAGGATGAGAGAGCCTGAGTCACACTGAGAACTGAGTTAGTGTAGTAAAACACCCATATCCCCCATAGTGGTCATGTGCCAAGTGGTTTTTTACAATTCATTTTTGTTCTCACCCATTGACTTCAATGGGAGCAATTAGTACGAAATCACAGAAATATGGCAGCAGTACGACCGGTTATGGCCCAGCGTTCCTCAATAAACTGTGTGCTATGATGCATAGGAATGCAACGTATCCAATCCGTAGTTTGACCCCCGCAACAATGTATGCAAAATAATACCTGCAATGCCATCTGAAATGATTTTGTATGGGGGTGAGATCAACAATGTTTGAACCTACACCACAGCTTGAGCATGCAGGCCCACAGAGAGACAGACGTGCACACTGGGATCTGCTCTCTACCCTTTAGCAGGGCTATATTTAAATTCTCTTTTCACGAGACTGCCACCCACTGTTGTTAAGGAGATGAGCTGGCACAGAATTTGTTTCGTGATAAAGGAAGGATGAGGTTTTTTGAACTTATTTAACTCAAACTTCGATCACAAAATCTTGAGATTTACTCAAACTCATTCTTCTTTTACAGCCAACGTGTCTCCTCGCAGGTGTTTGATCTGGTTCAGATCACGAGACAGTTGAGAGGTTGGTTTCAGTCCAACAATCTCTGGACGTCTCTGTGAGATGGTTCCTATTCCATCTTTCTTAATTCTGTGGATCACTTTTGCTGCAGTGTTTTGACTGAATGTAAAGATTTGCTGATTTTCTTGTTGCTCTCAGCTTCTTGTGTCTAGAAATTATTTCCTTTCTCAGATTTTGTGACATTTCTCTTCCATGGGGAGCCATAGCTGACAAAATGAAATGGGAGGGGCTTTTCTTTGATCAGTAATGCTCTTCTATACTCCCCTGTCTGGTGTACTCCTCTGAAATGAATCTTTAGAGTCACTTGTGGTTGAAAAATGTTGTAGTGGTTTTTCTCACCAAGACTATAATTGGGCTGCCCTCATTTCTGCAGCATCTTTGGCTCTTCTAAAATGTTATCCTGATTTAAAGAACTCGTATTATGAGTTTGAAAACTAATAATTTGGTGCAGGAGTCTCCTTCAACAGTATGAACACACAACATTTAAATAGTTTTACATTGAAGACATAAAAGAGCAGTTACTATAAATAAATACAAATTTATTTTTACCAACGGAGAGATGTTTTGTGGTGCTGCCTTAATTTGACATGATGCCTTGATGAATGTATGTATGGGGCGGATTGTGCAGGCTGTGCAGATCGTGCATTGTCAAGCAGTGTTATTAAGTGGGTGTTTGTGTGAAAAAATGAAACGTGTGATGCTTGAGAGAACTGTTTGTTACTGATGAAAGCAGTTACTTCCTTAAAAAAATTCAATAAAATGTTTGTTGCAGAGAAAAAGTTTGAAGAAATTAATAAAAAATCATATGAGTCCAGTCCAAAGTAAAAATACCATAAAAAAATAATATCATATTTTTAGTTGGATTCTGGGGTGGCATGGTGGTGCAGTGGGTAGCACTGTGGCATTCCAGTTAGAAGGTTGTTGGTTCGAGGCTTGCCTCCCTGTAAAGTGTTTGCATGTTCTCGCCGTGTTTCGTGGGTTTTCCCCCACAATCCCAAAAACATGCGTCAGGTTAATTAAATAACATAAATTCCTTACGTGTGAATGTTGCCCTGAGATGGACCAGTCCAGGGTGTACCCCGCCACTCACCCAATGTTTGCTGGATTTAGACACCGCTAGACCCCTGTGATGGAAAATAAATGATTCTGGTTCCAAGAGTTTTGATTTAATTCCATTTCAACTTGGAGATCATTGATGAGAGGTAGCAGTGGGTTACTTATAATAGGTGTTACAAGAGAACACTGAAGTATGTCCATTTATTGCACTGACTAAAATTAGTTTTAAAAAAGCAGTTAAAAGTATGGCATCTAAAATGTACAATTGCTTCAACACAAATATTCTGTTTATCATTCAAGTCATTAAATGGAAAACATATGACTGTTAATTTGTGAAATGTTATATCAAATAGAATGATGAACTTTAACTTAACTGAGGGATTTCTCAAGGTCCCCATTAAAACACAGACAAGGTCTTCATAAAACTCATAATCTCTTTATTTGGCATCTGGCAGTCGGAAATCATGGCTTTGTTCAGTAGATTTCACTTAAACAATCATAAAACAATCTTTAACACAATCTTTAACGCCCACACAATACTCTAGTACCGTAAAACTACTCAATTATTCACAGTGAGCTTAAACGACTGCCAAAGTTTGCGTCCTGAGTCTTAAAGCTCCTGATATGATGGTGGAACATGAGGTCTTCTGGCATCGGAAGGTGGAGTCCGCATGAGCAGAAGATGGATGGGGTTAGAGCAGAGAACGGGGCAATGTTTGCTCAATATTGACTTTTCCTGAGATGTGCCGTCATGGTGAAAACAGGACTGTTGACATTCCCCCCGTGGGCATCTTTCACTCCTTTAGCGATGATGAGTGCTGTAACACAGAGAAACATAACGTTTAAATAAAACAAAGAGAAGCAGATGTGAGGAACTGAACAGGGAACACAGATGAGGAACCTAAACACACTTTATGATGGAAACCAGTCTAGAGAAAAAGAGAGAGCAGAAAGGCAGTGCGGTGTCAGTCTACAGCGAAGTGGCTTCAGTGCCCCGATCTACTGGTGGCAAGATACTTGTGTCACATTAGCAATGAAAGCCCTTTCATAGACTCTATACAGTAGATAGAGTGTGATTGGTCTATCTGAAACATCTGAATTCTGAACGTCTGAAATAATCGTTCTAAAATTCTCTAAAGTCCCTCATCAAGTGGTTCGGGACCATCAGCTGCCAGAACTATCTCGAGAGGCGCGTTCCAAAAGAGCCGTCTCCAGCCTGCAAAAACAAGATCATATGACTCGACTGCTGTAATAATTATATACAAAAAATTCTATTTTTCTTTTGCTATTTGGCGCCACTTTATCAGGAAGGGACGCTTTTGTTCTTGTGGACAGAGGGTCAGCATTAGAGTGAACTGAGCGCGGATGTCTTTTTGTCTTCAACTGAGCTCCAGAATGGACTTCAATGGTTCTGTTCTGGGCTCTGGCTGCCATCACTTCAGCCTCAGTGAAACGTATCTTTGGCTTCCATTCACACTGCAGCCTTGATACAGGAAGGCGCTAGAGGCGTATTTAAAGAGCTACATTGAAGGTTGTGTTGTTCAAATAATAGTCACTACTTCCGCGATTATTCAAAAAATATTCAGTTGTTCTTGGACTCTTTCATCACAATCTTAATTTGATAATAATATAAAGGACAACAAATAAACAACAAAGATACGAAACCACTAGCAGAGCGTTCACGTCAAATACATTATTAATTACAAAAATGCCATGTCTTGGCTATGAAATTTGTGAGCAAGCACACTAGCACAGCATAAAGAGTTTTTAACAGTGGGTTTATACGGTGTTTGCTCAAGAGCTCTGACCCTTTAATGATCTCCCGATGGTCAAAGACAAGGGGTCCTGGTTTGTTTCTGTTATCTTCATCTTAATGTCCATGGTGTTCTGTCCATCCATGTTCAGATTGTCCCTCAACACTGTGCACTTCCTGCCGGCTAGAGTCACCCCTGAGGCGAAGAGATCCCCGCGGTTACTGTCGACAATTTTCTTCACCTCAGCAGCCTGAAGAGAGAGACAGAGACACAATTAAAAAAAAAGTACAACAGATTCTTGTCCCTGAGCTTCACCACAGACTGAACATTCTGCGGATGGATCCTGAAAGATGCTTCGTTTCAATACAAACCCACATAACTCGAATGAATTCAATATTATAAAAGTGTACTTTGTCTCTTACATTTCTCTTTACTTTTCTTTAATACATTCTCTTAAAAGGAACACAATGGAAAATGTGATAAAATGTTTGATAATTTAACATATTTTATGAAAAACAAGGGTGTGCTGTCTGAGGTGTCCACATGAGGGCAGCAGTGGAGAACAGAGATCAAAAACTGAACCAATCAGAGAAGGGAGAGGAGCTCCATCAGAGACACTGATCAATCATCTGAACTTTTTTTTTGTAAAAGACAGGACGCGCTTCCTTTCCCGAGGTGTTTGGAGGACTCTCTGACAGCGGAGAGAATCAACAGCAGACTCTTCAGTGGCTCTGTCCCAAATAGCACCCTTCAGACACTTTGAGGACTTCACGAAGGGCACTTCATATGAGGCCACAGGGGTGCACAGGATTGACGTCTCATAAATTTACTCTTCACTGTTTATTTTTGACGTATAACACAGTAATTGTCTGTAAGTCCGATTTGCTTGCAGATATTTATTTTAAATTCCTTTACTGCTGCTTCTGTTTGTGACACTGGAACTGAAGAATGGGTCATGTGATCTAAAGGGTTCTTGGTAATGCTGCAGAAGATTCTCAAAACCACATCTAAAAGTGCTCGAGCTACAAGTCTGCTCCGTTCTGTTTGGATATGCAGTATGTTTCATGAACAGTAATTGATCCAGGTAAAAGTGAGAAGAAGAGATTGGGAGGAGACTGTGAAACTGAGGAGAACACAGGTCGGGACACGATCAAGCATTTGAAGACTGTTCAAAAGAGAGAGAGCATCTCAGAATTCTTCAAGAGCCTCTGCTGCATGTTACAACAGGAACCAGAGATGCGCCAAACACCCCACTGCCTCAAAACTGAGCCTTTCTAAAAAAAAGTCTAAAAGTGCCTTTAGTTTAAATTAATTTCAGATTGATTGACGTTGACTTGCCACACTCTTGCTTTCCACAAAGAAAAAGGGATTTAAGATTTTATTAAATATAAGGTTTCATAGCACTTTTTTATTATCACAATTTTACCATTGTCCCACAACCTCAAGTTGTTAAAGATATTTGCCTCAAACAGGGATAAAACTCTTCAATGTGAAATTGGAAGGAAGCAAGCAAAGAAATGTAAACGTATGCCTTCATGCAAATTAACCTTTGTTTATTTTTAGTAAAAGTAACCAAGGGCTTTTGTGTTTGTATTACCATCAGCACAACCACCATTCCATGGCATACCATGGGTGATCTGCAGAATAACTTTTAGTATGTTACCATGGCATAACTGTCTATTCTTGTTATTTACACATTATAAACGAAGATAAACATAGTGTTACTTTTTCTTAAGTGCACAGATGAGGAAAAATGAGTGAAACTGAGATGGAAAACTTCCGGTCATAACGCGGAACAAAAAAAGCCACTTCCGCTTTCAGCTCACATGCCCATATAAGGAGCCATTCTTACATCTTCTCAATGCTGGTTAAATAAAATCCAAATTTGGACTGCTTTTCTACGAAAGTATGTTTCACCAACATCTGGCAACCTAAGACGCTTTTGAATTAGATTTTCACCATTTGAGCAAAACAAAACATGTGTATATATTGTAAACTATAGGGTGTGAAGAAATATGTTTGTTAGATACGAGGTTTCATTGTTTTGTACATTAGGACACTTTATTCTAAACAGGAACGGCGGTCACTTTTTTTCTTGCTAGTAGCTAACCTGGCAACCCCAGCTATGAGAATATTCCGCGCGAAACATAAACGGCTTTCTGTTGCATTTGTAAACAACGAGAACTTAAAAAAACTTAAAAACATCAAGCGTTTATTTTCCTTTTTTATATATACTTTTGACTGTACTCTCATTACACCTGGACTTCAGTGGGATTGTTACTGTTAAAAGCGGAAGAAATAAGTAATCCAAACAAGCACAATATAACGTAATACATATAAATTAAAAATATATATTTTGCTCTGTAGTGTTTAATAAAATTACCGTGACACCAGAGAGCCATCCCCCCGGTGCAGAAGCCCAGACAGTCTCTTGACCGGGCGTCAGACCGATTATAACGGCGTCGTCCACCCATTCGCTGCTGGTGAGATTGGTGACATAGCTATCCCAGCTCATGACTGCTGCTTATGGTCTGAAATAAAGAGTAAAAATAACATTAATATTGTTTTCCGATCGCGTTTAGATATTGAGTTTGAAAAGGAGCCGAGACACTTCCCTTCAATGACAGCCTTTAACATTCACTCAACGTTAATACATCAAAATAACAAACTTCATTTCGGAATAAATGCTGTATTATTAAAATATACCATATATAATAAATGTAAAAAAATGTTCCTATAGAGTGAAATCTTCCTGCTTTATATAAAAATGATTTGTATTATATAAAGTGCTGCGAGCTGTTCCAGTGTCACACAGAAAATAGTTCTAAAGTGGGATGAGATAAGGGAACCTACCTGAGTGCCTCTGTGCTCCGATGCAAAGTGATTTTAAGGAAGTGTGCCTCTTTATAAACCCCGGAGAAGCGCCCGCCCCCCGGGATACTTCCGCACTGAGCACCGGAGAGAACCTAAAGCAACCATTCAGGGAATTCTCTATACGCTTACTCCCTTTCTTTAAAAGAAGAAGTTTTCCTGAGAATATTGGAAACTTCAGGGAGTTTGCCAATAGGAGAAGCTCATAATATATATATTTTTGTTGTTTTTAATAATTGCTTTTTGTGAGATATATCCCATAGCAAATTAATAGGTAAGAAATGTCAGCTCATGTAACAAATTAAAAGGTTAAAAAGGTAAAAGGTGAAAAGCAAAAGGTGAAAATTTTAAACAATTTGGAGTAGTAAATCATGTCCTGGGGTTATTCTTTTACTCCACCATTAAGCTGCAGGAGAAGCGTTGTATAGCAGTTGAGGACAAAGAAACTGAAACACCTGTCAAAATTGGAGATTGCAGATAAAATTCACACTTTTCAAGGTACCACAATAAATGAACAGAATATATTAATTCAGCAAAAAGTACTCTACATTTATTTTCAGTTTAAAATCTGTTTAAAGGTTTTTATTTAAAAAAAGGCTGATTTTCATAATTACAGACATTCAAATATTAAGCCCCTTAGCTTCACCTTGCTTGGCGCTATCACTACGCAGTAGGTGGCTTTGCTGTCTCTCTTAATGTAGGGATTAAAATATTCAACCACTTTTATATGGTGTACAGTGTTTTTAATCAATAACTATGTGTGTAGTGTGTTTCTTGGGCTGAGGGATCATAAAACACCAGCTAAAAGAAATTAGGTTAGGCATCCCCTTCAGCACGCTAGGCGTTGTTGGTGATCCTAAGAGACTATATAATAGAATTAGTTGGCAGCGGTTTTCGTCACTTACAGTGATCTTCATTAAGAGAGAGACTTTTAAAACAGAAGAAAGAAAGCAACACTTCTACAAACAAGTTATCAATTATTTTCTTCAGACAGAGCGTTGCATGGAATTCATTCATAAGTTTATAATGAATGTTTTTGGTGCTTTTTGTATCCTACAGATGTAAGATATGTATCCTACATGTAAAAAAGTTTTAAATTATATTGAAACAAAACACGTTAATGTTTCCAAATGAAGAGAAAATAAATACTTCCTCTGGTTTGTATGTTGAACTGCTGCTTCCTTTTCAGTCACAGGGCTTTCCAGTGCACTTCAGGTGAAAGGTGGGGTACACCATGGCTAGGTGGTCCATCACAGGACAACACACACATTCACTCCTGAAGGGAATTTACAGTAGTCAATTAAACTGATGCAGGTTTTTTGAATTGTGAGGGAAACCCCGTGTACCCAGAAGAAACCTATGTAAACATAGCGAGGAACTCCTCTCAGAAAGCCACCAGCTGCCCGCAGACCAGAGACCTTCTTACTGAAAGGCCATAGTGCACCAGCATGCGCCCCTTACATCTGATCAATGATCATAAATGACAATCATGATTATGTGTAGCTCCAACATATTTTGCCAAATAAATAAAAGTGATCTTATAAGATCAGAATCTTTAATTAAATTGCACTAACCAAGAATTAAAACAAAATATGTTGTTAAACTGATCAAACCCTTAATAATAAACATTCAACTCGCACAGAGCTTGAAAGAATGTTAATTATTGAATATAACTCTAATCTTCATACTTTATCATTAGCTTTGATTGATGTTATAGTAAAGAATGTATTGATGATTGTTAATAGTTATAGAAATGTACTTGTTAAGATTAACCCTTTCAACCGTTGTTACATAATGTGATACTTTAGTTCTTAGCATTTATCATTATTGCAGAAACATTCCTAGATTTTTTGTGGGAGGGTCTAGTTGAAATGTAAATCAGGCAGCAGAATGTTCGAGAGATCAGATAACGAAAGGATGCTTCAATCAGAGACATAAACTAGTTTCAACCAACACAATCACAAATGCTAATTGTAATCTGGAATCCTGCTTGGTCCATTTGCAACACAAAGACAGTTTTAAGGAGGGGTTGAGACTTTTGAAATGTACCCCCCTCCCAATATGCAAGCTGGTTTGGTCTCAAAGTCCGCATCCTTTGCTGAGTTATTTACGCATTCAAAAATTGTTTTTAAATTTTGATATCAATAATTCATCCTAATTTTACACACATTATCATTAAAGGAGACGGACTGCAATGTTTTGAACCAAATGATTGTGAGAATTATGTTCAATACTCAACCTTTTTCACTGACTTTATCAAACCTCTAGGGAAAAGGTGGCATGTGATATTCCTTTAAGCGAAGAGAGCGAAGGATGCATGATCATTATGCTCATCACAAAATTATAGAAGCTACCAATTCTACACACAAATGTCACGCAACATGCCATGCACACAGTCAAAAAAACATGCATGATATGACATGGCAAAAACATAGAAGATGTAAATAAAATACATCAGACTAGCCAGGGATGGTATATCTTGTGCCGGAAGGCCTCAATGAGTGTCAGCTTAAAATCAGAGCCTTAACCTTGAGAAGATATATCCACACATTTTTCCAGAAGTTTTTAAAGTTCCACCAAATGTTCAAACACCCGGTGTCCCTTCAAATGTAATGGCACCTTCAATTTATATAGTGCTTTTCCAGACGCTTTACAACATTATTCATTCACTCCACATTCACACACAGTGTCAGTGCTTCTGAAAAATGTTTAAGGGAAGCCCATGGCTCCAGTGGCTCAATCTTGAGGCTTTTTGCTCTGAATACCATCAAAGCTCAATCGCTGCAATAAACTCGGATGATAACAGTGAGTGTGCTTCTCCATCTGGGCGTGTGTCTCCCTGAGGGCACGCATTCCCTCTCTCTCTCTGTTCATTAGTTAGCATGTGTTTGCTTGTCGAGGTGGAAGTAATCTGGAAGCCATCTCTAGTCGAAGCGGTGAGAACATGAGAAAAAGAATTCCGTACACAGATTCACTTATGAGCACGTTCATAAGAAGTCTGCAGCCACCAGCCACACACTTTTCTCAAAAATGAGAGGAATGCATTACATCTTAAAGAAGACTTCTGATGGGGTACATTTGGAAAGCTAGCCACTGGCTAATGGAGCACTTTCCTCGTCCACCTGCAGTGTGTAACAATAATGGAGGAAGTTCTGTCTGGTATCCTGCACCAGAACACTCAACACACACCGACATCCTGGTTCACCTCAGCTGGTCTGCCATCGAGCTACAATGGATACTCGGTTAACCATTAACAGGCAACCAGTTCTAAACTGCAGGGTGTTAAATGTTAAAAGATTAATTCGAAGGCAAGGAACTTAATTTCTGCTGCACATCTCAAGAGAGTGAAAAGACTAAACATACAGAACTTGCCAACTGGAAAATTGATTGATTGATTGATTGATTAATTGATTGATTGATTGATTGATTGGTTTATACACTATTTACTTCAGTATTGAATAACAACTTCCCTTAAAGTGAACGAAACTAAAAGAGGTCTCTCATGAAGCCAACGGAAGGAAGTAGCCAAAAACTAGCACAAACCACGGCGAGTTGTAGACCAGAGTGAACCCAAAAGAGACACAGCAAAGAGCACTGGAGTCTCCAGGTAGGCAAGAGGCAATCATGGAGAGTTTTGTTTAGTTATCACATTGCAACATTACAACTCAAGTAAAGAGCTGTGAGCTCGAGATTAGAGTAGATCTGTGGTCTGAAGATAACTGTTGTGGTTATTTTTTCTTTTTGAAAAGGATTTTACATTTATGATACTGATATGACCTCACAATGAGGCTGCATAGCTCCACCCCACCTTCACATGGCAGTATGTGATTGGCTGCTGGAGCTGTCAGTTCTGCAGGTTTCTGGACAGCTTCAGTCAGGCGCTCTGGATGCTGCTGCTGTAACTTCCTGTCTGATCGAATACAGTTTGCAGATCAGCAAACAGGATGTTGTGGTCATGCTCTGCTCTTTCTGACGCCTTTTTCTTCTTGTGTGAGCCTGAGTTAAAACAGCAAATTATTTAAAGTAACGGCTCATCGCAAACTAATCTCCTTCTGTACAAAGAATATAATAAATGGAGTTCAATAACCTCACTCTTTTATAAGTTTTTAAATGGCCGACATATTTTCAAAATGTATTATAATTTTTAGATGTATTGAACTTGTGATATCACAATCTTTCAGAATCTTCTTTTCCAACCAGTGCAACACTCTCCAGAGTCACTCTTCAGTTCACCTGGAGAGGAATTTGTGGAAGGAGATCTGGAGGAAACCCCATAGAACTATAGGATGCTTGCACTTGGAAAGGCCAGCCTGCAGCAGTAAAAATAAAATCTGGTATACAGTCCCTGTACAAATTGAACTGAAATGCCACTGAAATCTTTTACTACTCAAGCTTTTTTTTTTAACAGGAAACGACTCATTTTAATCCTAACAGCTTTTGTAATAAGCTTCAGTGCAAAACAAAACTCAACCTTTTGTTGGCTCGAAGGCAGAGCTCCATGACACCTGGTCACCCGAAGTCCCTGTGTCAACCAGAACGGTTTCTACGATTCTGTTTCGAAATGGTCATATGGTCAAATCAGTGCCCAGAAGCCAGCACCAGACATAAGACGATTGAAAAACGTGTGGCATATGCCCACAGCCTGTTAAAAGGATGGACGCTGAAAAAGTGGCAGAAGGTGGATTTTTCTCAAGATTCTTCTGTTGAAGTACACCACAGTCACTGCAAATACTGCAGGAGACCACTTAACTACCTCTTATATTCCCAACTTCAGGATGGCAAATGTGGCAGCAAGATGGCGCTCCATCACACTTTCATCTCCACATCGAGGTTCCTCAAGATGAAGAAGATCAAGATGCTCCAGGATTGGCCAGTCTATGAACATCACTGAGCATGTCTGGGGGAAAATGAAAGTGGAAGCATAGAAGAAGAAACAAAAAGAATGTTGATGAACTCTGGGGGACACGCAAGACTGCTTTCCTGATGAATTCATCAATAAATGATATGGATTTTCTCCTAAGCTCATGGATATAGTCCTTCAAGCTCACGGAAATCAATCCATGTTACATTTGGATTTAAATGGAAATGTTAAATGGCCAATAATTTTTAATGAAAAGAAATAATTCAGTTGTTTTAATCCGGCTTGAGCTCCTCAGGGTTGCTCGCTCTAGAAAAGAGGTTTCCTGTTGACTGTGCCTCTTATTTTTGCAACTTAGTGGCTTTTGCTGTGAGGTTTCCGTTCTGTGGATAGATATGTTCTCCTGCACTACACTTACATGATAATTTTACCAGCCGCACCTGCGTGCACTCTTCGCATTTTGTCCCGCGCCACACTTAAAGCACTAGGTCCTCCAGTGGGGCTGCAGGTCTCTACTGTAGGCCTCTAGCGACAGACAAAGAGCTGCTGCAACATCTAATATCCCAGGTTATGTCTACAGAAAGTCTCACAAACTGGAACTAGCAAGAACTGCCTGGTTTTTATAAAAGAACAGTGACCACAAAATCCTGTCTGGACGACTCAGCTGTAGCCACTGGCTCTGATAGCGCTGTATTGAACTCAAGCAAGTGAGTTATATTGTGACGTTACCAATGACGCAAGAACTGTGGAGCATCAGGGTGGCGCAGTGGGTAGCACTATGGCCTCTCAGTGAGAAGGTCTCTGGTTTGAGGCAGGTGCCCTTCCTAAGAGGAGTCTTCATGTTCTCCTGATGCTTGTGTGGGTTTCCTCCGGTTTCCAGGTTCATTAAATTCTCTAAAATTCCATGTGATGGACCAGCGACCTGTAGCTCAACTTTCACTCAAAGTGTGCTGGGAAATCTTTGACCCTGAAAAGGGACAAGTGGGTAAAGAAAAAGAGCCCATTACCAGTCACGCACACCAGAACATTACACACACCAGAACATCACTGACAGATGGAATGTGTGCATAAACAGTGATTCCTGTTTGTTTGGGAAATGCTATTTCTAAAGCATGAAATTGTGTTATCTCTCAAAACAAACGTTTATTAGCACCACCTCTCTGTAATTAGCAATGTAGAAACAAACCATTAAAAATGTAAACTAAAATGAATTGTAATCATTTTCAGGAGATGGACTGGAATTTCAGTCTGGACACTGAAAAAGCAAACGCTTAGAGCACCGGTCATGATAGAATTATTATTAATAACTAGGTGTTGTCATGCCTCTAATGGTGTGATAAAGAACATTAGCATTCACAGCTAAAAAGGAACAAGCACACAAGCACACGGCTTCAGTTGTGTGTTGAGTCAGTGACTTCCTGTGTGTGACAGGAAGTGGAGAAACCGTCTGTTGGTGTGTGATGATTCTGATCTGATCTCAAACCCATTTCTTTTCATCCTGCTCACACGCACTCACTCTGCAGGGATCTAGTTCACAAGCTCAACACACAGATGCTACAATCACATGAACAGATCACTTTCATTCACCCATAAACAACATGAGGTGCTCCATATGAAGAGCACTTTTGTTCTGTGCCCCAGTAAAATCTCTGTCATTTCATTTAGAACACAGGGAAAGGCAGGAGTACACCCAAACGCTTCCATCAGTAGGCAGTTACTTTATCAACACATTTCTTTAGATAATCCATTTGTGGAACCGATAATCAGTTGTGAAGCTTCATCTGTGCGTGTGCCAACTTTTCCCTCAAGAGAGGCTACACCCATCTGCCGTCTAAAGACATGGGTGGCAGGAGGTGGTGGTGAGTTAATAGCTTTAAAGTCAGTGGGCGAATACTGGGAGCCACAAGCCATGCAAAACTCTTGAATCCAATGAAATATCAAAAGAAAAATGGAGGCTTGAATAACAGAAGCCCTTTTTGATATAAAAGACTCCCTGACCAGAAATTTCAGTGCAAAGTTTGCTCAATCTAAAACCATGGGCGCCAACGGGAGCTCACACATCAGACTGGCATCAGTCTCTGACTGCCAAATCAGAGTTTCACAAGGATAACGACCAGTGAAAGCTGTTCTTTTGATGACGAGAGTAGGTTGTAAAAGACTGGCTAGGTGGCCCTCATCCCACAGGAAACCAGAAAGAAATGGCTCGACACCACAAATCCTCTTTTTTCTCCACATTTCTGTCAAATCTGCCCCAAACAGAATAAACCCCTCGACATCCAGGAATTTTTATATGTGTTCTTTGATTTCTTCTCTGTCGTCATCTTCTTTCCTGTTTCCCTGTGTGGCACAGAGTGCATCTCTTGTACCGAAACTGCCACCTTAAGACAGGGAGCATCATCGCATCAATATTTCCTTGACGCAGACGAATAGCACCCTGTTGAGAAGCCGTAAGCCATCCTCTTAGGCCGTACAGACCAAACAAAAGAGACAGCACCGCGGCGACTAGAGGAGGCGTCCCTTATCAATGAGTGGACGTATGTCAACTAAAAAGCCACTACTTTTCCTTTGGTAAAACCAAAACAACATTTCACGGTACTATGAAATCATGCTGTTGGTTAGTCTATTAATGCCACCCCATCACATCATCAGAAGTAAAATCATGTGACTTTTTCGATGCACATGCTGAGATTTATTCGATAAATGCATTTCCATCGTAGTTCGTGCACATTGTCATTTCCATCCAGGGTTTTTTAATGCAATATTTTGAAATGCACATCAAAATAGGAGAATGGAAACGCAGCAAAGTTTTATATTTAACAACCAAAACAAAGTTACACCACAATACCCTGCTAGCTCTGCTCACACACTTCACATCCATCACCGACCTCACGCTGCAGGTAATGATCACAGCGGCATGTGCTGTTTCACACAAGGGCGGAGTACTGCACACACGTTGCAGGTTCTTTGCTAGCAAAGAGATAATCCCTTTTGCCAAAAACTCTCTCTAAACAACAGCGAATTTTTTAAAATGTAAAGAAATGGTCAGAAAGGAAAATAAGATACTTTTGGAATTAACTTTACAAGCGCTTGCCATTTTCGACACCATTTTATGGTGGATCTTTGTTAGTTTTGGAATCGCCGTGTGGTTTCTCTACCTCCCTATGTGATGGTGTCTCTTCAGCTGTCAGTCTTTCAGCCACACCAGAACACGGAATAATCAAATGCCTGTTACGTTAATGCTTTACGCGGCAATGGGTGCTGTGATCGGTGAGTTAAATGTTTTTAGAGTAACAGTAACGAAAAAGCTTACCTCTTAGAACTCAACGAAAACAGTCTGTTTGGCTTCATCGAGTTTCCCATTTACAAATTTTTTTGTATTATTGTATATATATTAATAATGGAAAATAGCTCAGCATTGTAACCGTGTTAGCAAGACTTTACTCACAATCTCCAAGTTTGATCCCGTGGTAAAGCTCTGCTTTCACTAAGGTTTGATTTGTACCTTATTTTAAAAAAGAAATCTTTGTTTCTTTTAAGATGAAAAACAGATGTGTTCTTTCAATCACTGGTTTGCTTGTTCCCTTTCCAGGTTACAGGGATCTCTAGTTCACACACACGCATTCACTCACACCCAAGAGGAATTATTCAATTAACCTAACTGTATGTTTTTGGGATTGTGGAGGAAACCGGTGGAGTACCCACGCAAGCCTGGGGAGAACTGCTACCCACTGCGCCACCATGCCCATGTTCACCTTAAGGAACTGGTTTGAGCTCCCGTCCTAGCTGTGGCTTTGCTATTGTTTGTCTGATAACAGATTGGAGCTGTGTGTCTGCACATGACATAGATCTGTAACTCAGATCACAGAGTGTGCGCGCGCGTGTGTGTGTGTGTGTGCGTGGGTGTGTGTGTGTGTGTGTTACAAGTTCTTTTGCAATACATTTCAAATAATTTCTGTAATGTATTTCCTTGTATGTGCACACACACACGTTTGGTAATAAACCTCATTCATTCTCTCTCCTCGTGTGCTGGCATATGGGCAGTGCCGTGTGCGTGTGTGTTGAGTGAAGATCCGTGAATGTGAGCGTGTGTGTTGCCCTGCGATGGACTGGCGACCAGTCCAGGGTGTACCCGAGGTGTCCCCGAGGTAGAGCAGCTTTTGGTTAGTCTCTCAGGCATGATGTGAATGTTTGAACTCTCTTGATTAGAACTTTACGGAATGCAATATTTATCAAAAACAAGCTTTTTTGAATGATTTCATATTTTTGTCTTTTCAAAACGTGTAGTTTCCCCCGAGTTCTAGTGCTGATGCGTCTGCCACACCCCTTCCGCTCAATCTCTGTATCCTTTACATATCACACAATATTACACAATATGAATGCCTTTGATGAAGTGTGTGGGAGAGTACAGGTGATCGTGATTATGGCAAGAAGTAAACAGGTGCTGCTTGGTACAGTACGCCTCGGCTCGACAGGCTTTTGAAAGTTTCTTCAGTGCATTCTGTCATTCAGTGCTTTTGAGAAATCCAGCGAAGTTGCGGCTAGTATCTGGAGTGACAAGTACAGACCTGCAGATCCCTGCTGGGGCCCAGAACACAGCGTGTTCCCCCATGAGATACGTGTGACCTAAGAAGTTTTGGACTAAGTTCAATTCAGTTCAAAACAAAAAATTGGAGCTAAATTAAAGAAGCCGATTTTAGAGAGTGATGTTGTGATGCTGAAAATCTGCAGTCTGTCAGTCTGCATGAGGTCATAACCAAAAGAGAATGAACCAATAGTCCACAGGCTGCTAAAGCTAAACCCAACAGTCCATCCTTGTGAACGTGAACACC
Organism: Danionella cerebrum; assembly: GCA_007224835.1. Lineage (NCBI taxonomy): Eukaryota > Metazoa > Chordata > Actinopteri > Cypriniformes > Danionidae > Danionella > Danionella cerebrum. The sequence goes on from SRMA01025517.1 coordinate 20,188, forward strand.
TTTGTGTGCTGCTTGTGAGCAAACGCCAAAGTTAAAAGTATCAAACACTTTCATTTATGTTTATTTTAAAGGTATTCAATAAAAATTCACGGATGCGGTTACACCCCTCCCTCTGTATCGATAAAATGACTGGGCCAGATTTTGTTTTGTGTTCCTGAGGCTCAGTCAGTAGAGCATTGTGCTAGCGACACAATGGTCATGGGTTCAAACCCCAGGGAAAGCAAGAACTGATGAAATGTGTTGGTAAAAATAAGTGCCTTTGGAAAAAAAAGTCAAATGCAATGAGCTTCAACAGCAGGCTAAATACATTTACACTTTTAGAATACATTTTGTTTAGAAAACGTTAAAACAACAAAAGCACAACAAAACATTTAAATAAACAAAAAAAAAGAAGTGACATTCCTAGCTCTTTGAGAGGGATCCTGAGGCATTCCCAGGCCAGCCGGGAGACATAGTCCTTCCATCGTGTCTGGCTCTTCCCAGGTGCCTCCTCCAAGTGGCACATGCCTGAGAAACACCTCCCCAGGGAGACGTCCAGGAGGCATTCTAAACAGATGCCAGAGCGACCTCAGCTGACTCCTCTTGATGTGGAGGAGCAGCGGCTCCACTCTGAGCTCCTTCCGGGTGACGGAGCTTCTCACCCTATCTCTAAGGGAGCTCCTGGCCACCCTGCGGAGGAAACTCATTTCAGCTGCTTGTCTCCGGGATCTTGTCCTGTCAGTCATGACCCAAAGCTCATTACCATAGGTGAAACATGTACAGTTTAATGTAAAAGTGCCCAGGAGTTGTCCTTTATACATCACAGGATCAGAGATATCTGTTAAATATATCATATACGAGACAGACGCAGTGAAATAAAGTTTATGTGATTTATGGGTTAGGGTTGGGGTTAGGCGATTCCTCTCAAGATTTCTTCTAAAAAGGGAATTTTTCCTTGCCACAATCGCCCCAGGCTAGCTCATCAGGGACATATACACCAATTATTAATTAATTTTTTCTCTTTTTCGAGTTTAAACTTGTTGATTTTCCATTGTGAAAAGCGTTATAAAAATAATCAAACTTGAACTTGAACATGGAAAGTGTGCAGGAATTATTTAAACAAAATTACCGGTATGTACATAAATATAGTCACCTTTGTCATTATATTGATTTCAACACCTTTAGCACCAATTATTAGCACCGAGAATTTGTACCTTTGTAACCCTTGACCTCCAAGCTCTTAGTTTCAACTATGAGAAACATTGTGAGGAATTGTAAGACCAGAGGAATCCTGAAGCGTCAGAGCCAAAACAATCTCAGATAAGTCACGGTCAAACCCACAGACCAGCTCCAAAGACCTGCAACGTCATCTTTCTGCAGATGGTGTCACTGTGCCTCTTTCAACTACTCTGAGCACTTAACACAAGGAGATAGTGCAAGGATGAGGTCTGAACAAGCTTCTTTCTGGAATAAGGTGCTGTAGACCGATGAATGAAAAAAGAGATATTTGGGGGAAACACGGGGTGGATAAACACTTGCTCCCTACAGTAAAATCTGGTGGTGGTTCCATCATGCTGTGGGAATCCTTATATAAGCAGATTCTGGAGAACAATGTCCAAGAATCAGAGACAAAGTTGAAGTTGCGCCGGGGCTTGATCTTTCAGCAGGACAACGAGCCTAAACACATTTCCAAATCTACTGCAGGATTAATGCAGAGGAACAAGGAGAACGTTCTGGAATGGCCATCTCTGTCTTCAGAGCTGATTGTTATTGAACATCTGTGGTGTGATTTAAAGCGGACTGTCCATGCTGGAAACTACCAAAACTGACTGAACTGCTGATGTTTTGTAAAAAAGTACAGTCCAAAACACCTTCTGCCAGAAAAGGAGGATATACAAAATAATTCATTTTTCTTTTGTTATGCCTGATTTATGCTCGTGACTTATTTTTTGCAACATGTCAAAGATAAAATAAACAAAAGTGGTTTAAAATACATTGAAATGGCCAGTTTCACAGCAGGAGTACATAACATTGTGCAGGAACGAGTAAAGAACAATGCACAACCCGTGGGGATCTCTCAATTTTTCAACCGAAACCTGTAATCATCTGATTAACTCACGGCTCTGCACTTTCAAGATTTCCCCCAGCCATTTTACCCCTTGTTTTGCCTCAGTCTCAGTGAAGGGGCGTGGCCTGAAGGGAAGTGACATCACTGTGTACTCTCTAGAAGTACACGGTTGCTCTCTCTCTCTCTCTCTCTCCTGATTTGTTTCCTGCCTCTCTTCACCACCCAGCCCAGAATAATACGTAATCTATTTAAAAAAAAAAAAAACTCTAGGGAGCACAGAACTCTTCAAATCCACTAAAGTGTTGAGATGAAGTGTACCCACAGATTCATGGTAAAAAAACTAACACTAACCAGGATCAAACACGCCTATAAAATACTAATGTGTTAAAATTACAATATTACATAATCACACCTTCAAAGAAACATGCTCGCTTTGAAAGCAGCTAGCCTCTCATGCACAGGCTGCTGCCTCACTTGTAATTTACCCATTTTAGGCAATTGAGGAAGTGAAGTGCCTCTGACTGCCTCTCAAGGACACGTTTCACTAACACCCACACCCCAATCACAGAATGAATTTAAGCCTTCCAAACTTTTACCAAACGCCACCCACTGCAACAGACCGATGCTCACTTCTGCTTGCAGAGCTGCGGACCAGTCGCGACACGCTGAGGAATCTTTTGAAGAATGCACATCTCAGTTCTGCTGGTTTCAACAGCACCATCTTCTGTTAGAACACATCTCAGAAATGCTCTTCTACTGATCTTGGCAACAGGGGTTTAATCTGTTCTCACAATCGGTGTATATTTTTTACATGTAGTAGCAAAAACAATCCTATAAAAGTGTTGAATTTTAACTTTCAGACGTGACAGTGGTTGAAATTATTAACACTACAGAACTCTCAAGCCTTCATCCAAGAGGAACTTCCTGCAGCTCACGTGAGAACACTCACAAAATCATTGAGTTTAAAGTCTCTATATTTTAATAGGAGAATATAGAAATGTATGGAATATTTAGATTCACATGTAAACAGATTCTTCCACACAGACAGATATTATTCATTACAAACATTCTATTTCCAGCTCATTATGCTGCTCTTGTGACGTGTTGGAGCTGGTCACACACAGAAGATGCCGCTGCAGCATCCCAATCACACTTCAGTTTCGTGGTCCTTCAGAGAATTTACGGCTTGGTCGTGTTGTCGATCTGGTCACCAGCATCCACATTAGCAAACGCTCCTGTGTCATTGTAGAAGTCAACAGACTCATCCGTAACAAACCCGAAGCTGCCCATCACAGACTCTGGCGAAGTGTCTGGAGATCCCTGGCTGAACTGGCCTAGAACAGAGGCAGTAATGAGATTAATTAAAACACACCAGTTTCTCAGTCAGAAGGATTGCGTCTGATTCTACTCATTACATTAGGATGAGCTTTCTTGCCAGGTATTGTTTGCACATACAAGGAATGTGTTTTTGTGCAGAGGCACTACGGTGCAACAGATTCACAAGACACAGGAAATAATAAATAAAATACAAATTTAAATTTACAAAATATAAAGAAAAGATTATTTCAGTAATTCCATCCAAAAAGTGACACACTGATTCCACGCAGATGATACCTGAATATTTCTCAACACTGGTACAAAGGAATTTGTATGAACGGTCTGAGCACTCAAAACTTAGCTGCCGCTGCCTTTCCGTGATTTCCTGGAGCATTGCGGCATGGCAGGAGTGAATCCGTGGCACTGCTCAGGGCTTCTGAGAGCATAGGTTGCTCTGATGGTGACAGAATGCTGCAGACATCTTCTATGGGGTTACAGTCAGAGGAGTAAAGGTGCCAAGTCCAGGTGAAAATCTGCATCTCCATAAAGTTAGTCAGCAGCTCGACGCACAACATGCTCCAAAATATCCTGAAAGATGCTGTAATGACCTATTACTTCAGAAAAGACAGTGGGCCAACACCAGCAGATGACATGGCGGTGGTTCCTTCACTGACTCCAGCTCCTAGTCCAGGGTGTGGTTATCCCCCTCTCCTTCACCTCTTTATTAATGTGCTGGAACACAGAGCTCTGTGAATAGCGGCCTCTTTTGCAATGACCCATTGTGTCTGGTCTTCCTTGTGCAAGGTGTAAATGGTCATCTTTTTGGCTACAGACAAGTCAGCAAACATCTCCATGGGTGTCTAGGCAACATAACTGAAATTTTGAGTTGATTAGCTAAACAGAGTTTAGCACCAAATCTCTTCAACATTGAAGTTTTTAAACAATATTCTACTGAAAACTTTAGGGGTCTTCATTAGGTGCCAGTAATTATCATCAGAATTAAATGATTAACACATGAATGAATTAACATTAGACAAGTTTATCTTTCTAAACGGAATTACTGAAATAAATAAACTTTTCATGATCGTCTCATTTACCGAGCAGTATCAGTATTCCTTTACACTGAAGAAACCACAGAACTCACCATTCCACATCAGCATCAGACTGAGAACAAGTAGAACCACAATCGCTCTCATTCTTTTGGCTCTTTAAAGACGACCAGGAACACTTGACTAGTAAGCCTTTGATGTAAAGTATGGGCAGCTCTCAAACCAGCCCTTATAAAGCTATGAGGAGAAGTCTTTACCTCATTAACTCAATAAACATCAGCTGACCTCGTTAACACAATTATCCCAATCTGCTGGTTCATCCACTTCTTCACATCAATTCAATTCAATAGATTCTGGTTTAAAGTTTTACTTAAAAAGAGAAGTTACTCTTTGCAACAGTTGTACACAAGTACTTGAATTAAAGTATATATACACTCTGTAAAAGTGAAAGTGCTCCCTTCAAAATTTCACTTGAGTAAAAGTACAAAAGTATTTGCCTTTAAAATGTACTTACCGGTAAGTATTAAACTATATTTAAGTACATTTTTAAACATAGTTGGAAAATCAAGTTAAATTAAAAAAAAAATATATATGTCTAAATTATTAAACACAGTTTCACAAGTTTTCTTTTACTATACTGTACCTAAATGTATCTGTATGTAAATATAACCTAGTTACATCAGATTACCGTAACAGAAACTAGTTTCGGGAGTTTCTTCCATCATTTGTTAAGGGACAGCCTCTCATAAAATGCTGCTGTTGAACCGACATTGAACTGCATTTGTGTTTATGCCAGGTTCAGACGCACGATTGTCACAGCAGTCGTGTCGCAGGTGCTTTCACATTGAGGGACTGTCTGGAGCAGGATTCAGTCGTGGTGAATTAATAGACACAGCACTGTAGATCGGCAACAGAAGATT
>SRMA01025517.1:30838-56116 GCA_007224835.1 Danionella cerebrum
CATCTCTGCCATGGCGCGGTCATAACGAAAACGGGAAAAAAACTACATTTCCCGTTTCTCACACATTGAACGTAAGACTCTCACATTTGAGTGATCTCTCACGCTACAAACCAGATTTCTCACGCTAAAATACATTTCAAGATGTGAAATGGGCACAGCTAATAGTTTATCTGCGATGTTTTTGAGCCTGACGATAAGATGATGATCGATCTGCATCGTCTTCAGTCTGTGAGGGTTTTTTTCCGTTAAACATTCACTTGGACAGTTTCACAAACTTGGACAGTTGATCCTTCATTAATGGAGTTATGTGGGTTTTCATAAGCTGACAAAAATCAAAGGTGCACAGATGCACAGCGCTCTCTCTCTCTCTCTCTCTCTCTCTCTCTCTTGCTCGCGTGAGGAAAACAAAACGCTCTCAATGACTGAAAATCTTCTTTAATAAACTCAAATCATCTCTCAACGGTACATCTCACATGCAACCGAATTGTCACTTGAATAAGTTATAAATAATGAGTTATTTAACATTAAGGAGTAGTTACGTTACATTTATTTTACATTAAAATAATTATTAATTAATTATTAAATAATTATTATTTTACATCTGGGGGTGCCCAGATTCTTTTAAAGGTTTAAAGGGGGGCTCGACTAAAAAAGTTTGAGAACCACTGTATTATTACTAATGTGGGGGCAATCTTACTAGCTATTATTAGTAATGTAGTGACAATGTTACTGGCTATTACGGTATTACTAATGTGGGGGCAATGTTGCACTGGAACAGTGATGGTGATAACGAATGGTGGACTTTAGAATGATGAGTGGGGGCAAAGAAAAACATTACAGCCTTTTTTTTGTTACTTTTACTGTTTACTGTCTGTTCATGTTACATGTTTGGCTGTTAACTTTTACACAGTTGATATAAAATATTTTACAAAAGTATTTGGTTCAGAATCTTTTTTTTCTAGATCTTCCTCTTTTAAAATTGGGTGCGTCTTATGTGCCGGTGCGTCTTATGAGCCGAAAAATACTGTATATTTAAGGGTTGAAGTAATTTCCCTAAGATGAAAGAAGAGCTGGGAACAAGTTTATTCTGACAGCTCTAGCTGCAGCACTCTACATCTACCTTCAGAAACAAACCAGCTCCTGTCCTCTTTCTTCAGGAGGGACCAGAGTCCTGACCTGAGCGTCTCTGAGACCGAAATTGAGAAGCTGGTCGTGGAGCTGGAGCGAGAGATGTTCAGTGACTGCTACACCACAGATGAGGAGTACAAGAAGAAGTCTGATCGTCTCCTCCTCCGCTTGAAGGATCCCAGAAACAAAGTGATTATGGCAAATGTTTAAGAGCTGCTTCCTTGAAAACCTTGAGTGATCATTTTGCCGTCCGCAATGTGTGCAGGAGCTGTGTCTGCAGGCTCTGCGAGGAGGCGTTCCTTCAGCGAGACTGATCGACTTGAGCCGGCAGGGTGTGACGGAGGTAAAATATGAACCTGGGCCTTCTCGAGGAGTATAGTTGAGAGCTGGAGATAGACCTTTCGCTCGGGGGGTCTATCCATACGTTTTCAGCTGTCCTATATCAAAGCAAGCTTTCTCTCAAACCTGCGCTCTGCTGTCGATACAGGAATGTTTGCCCAGAGGGGAACGTCGGTTAACATGTTAATTTCAGCCACCAGTTTGTAGAGACCAAACCTTGGCACACGCGATCTGCCTTTATGACGTTATGCGTTTAACATTCATCCATACCTCATCTAGAATTGTTTCAAAAACAGTACTGTTTTGTCAACGCTCAAAGAGTTCCCTATAGTGGGCTTAAAAAGCTCTGATTGTTGTTTGATTGGAACCTTTTGTGAGGCACTCGTGGCTCAGAAACACAATTGTTTCCCCAGTGACTAACAGTTTACCTCAAGACTGTTCCATTGAGCATTTGTTCCCAAACCAAGCAATCGATGGGAGCGAGTCCGGATTTGTTGTGATTGGATTATAGCGTGCGGCACTTGTCCCTGTTTCAGTGCAACAGTGCAATATAACGCTTCAGGGATTTAACCGATGGTGAAAGGCCAAAATTTCTCTTTGCATTTGTCTAACATTACAAAAATGAAGGCCATACAGAAAAATAAATAAATAAAGGGCAAACAGTACATACACGGTTAGATTTAACGTACTTATCACCTGACTGTAGTGTGGTGTAGCAGTTGTAGCTATTAGGGAATTATTTATACCTGGAGTTATAATTAATAGGTGATTCAAATGAGTCGACTCCATGTCTCAGACAGTAATTCAGAATCATTTGAACACATGTGACTGAATGGTAACGTAGTTTCTGTATCTAAGGGAAACTAATCAATTTAACTCAAATGGAGTTATCTAAACGCTTTAGATACATTGAGAGTGTTAAATTTTTCATAATTTCCACAACTCAAGTACAGTAAAATCACCATTGCGAGCAGGGTTCGAAATAAACACCCGCATTTGGACATTTGAAAATCATTTAGACGGATATTGATAAAAACGTTTTTTTTTTCCCGGCAATGCCTGAGCCAATCATGGTCGAGACGTGAACACTACACTATGATTCAGACACCTATTGGCACCGGTGTAGATACTTTTGTGGAACTCTGAGATTCAGGCATGACTTGACTTGAGAAACCATCAGTCAGGCATTCATTTCACTTTTGCGTTGAGTTGAGTATCATCAATGAGTTTGGTATCGAGTTATCATCAATGTGTTTGGTATCGAGTTATCATCAATGTGTTTGGTATCGAGTTATCATCAATGAGTTTGGTATCGAGTTATCATCAATGAGTTTGGTATCGAGTTATCAATGAGTTTGGTATCGAGTTATCATCAATGAGTTTGGTATCGAGTTATCATCAATGAGTTTGGTATCGAGTTATCATCAATGAGTTTGGTATTGAGTTATCATCAATGATTTTGGTATCGAGTTATCATCAATGAGTTTGGTATGGACTAGAAGACATTACACCAGTACAGTTCACTGATTCTGGATGCTCTGAAAGTGATTCAAAGTCCAGTCTCTTGTTTTGATGTGCAGAATCGAAAGAAAAAAAATTTGTGAATGCGTGTGGAGTCGGGGTGACTTCAATGTGATTCTTGATCAATCATCTCCCTCCTTGAGGATGTCCCATCTAATCAAACTACACATTACCTCAGAGCTAATCACAAACAATAAAGTGGTGTGGGCAGAGAGCATACTAAACAGTGATTCTAAGCAATTTAATGGTTGTTAATTAATTGGGTGTCTGTATGTTTATTTATATTCCGAGTCCTTCATCAGATGGGACTGAGTTCTGTGAAGAAAGGGGGCCATTGCTGGAGCAGACTCAGGCCGATCTAAAGGATAACTTATTCTGGAATTGATTTAAAGTTTGGTTCTGCTGAGCCGAGGATCGTACCAGGTTCCATAGGGCAAATAATAGTCACAAAGAGGATTATGAGAGCATAAGGATGGGTCCAGAAGCTCTTGAAGCAAAAATAAATGCACCCCACAACAAAAGCTACTGCGTCTAGTATCTTGTACGAGCTCCGTGATTTTTTTAGGACAGCACCAAGTCTTCAAGGCGTGGAATGAACACCACCCTGCCGCATCTATCTTTTCTTCTATCCAGAAGAACCTCTTTAAGAGGTGGATTTTCAATATGGAGGTGTGAAAGGACCTGCTTGGACAGTTTAAAAGTGTATGTTTGGGGGATCTATGAAATGTGATGAGATGGCAGTCGATGACTGCATGAGATTTCATTCTGGAGGATGTTTCGTTTATCCCACATGGTATGTTTTTACATTAGAATTGTTTGGTTGGTGAGCACTGCTGCTCTCCCTGCACTTGCGTGACTGTAATCTTCTTTTATACAAAACATGTTTACAGGAGAGTACAGTGGAGTCTGAACCGGCGCATCAAACCAGTTTGAAATCAGAATCGCTGTCGCCCCCTCCCCCGGAAAAGCCAGCGACGAGCCGAGGAGGAGATTCACCGAGCACAGCGTCTGCCAGCGTGAGATGAAGCCCTTAGACGTTCTCTTTTTGTTTTCTGAAGGGTTTGCACATGAAAGCTTTTGTGTATTTAGGAGTATGAAGCCTCTCGCCGGAACCAGCCTGGGCCATTAGATTCTTCAGAGCATAGATGCCTGACATTTGACATTAACTGCAAGCTGTGTCCAGGTATGTCCTCATTACATGTGGATCTCCAGGTGAAGGTAGTTGGGTACCATGGAGCATCCAACCACCCAAAAGTGTCAATGCAGCACTGTGTCCAGTGAGGTCAGATTAGAGACCTGCATCCCCACTGGTTTACCGTGGAATTAAACTTGATGAGTGCATGTGGGTGCCAGTTGTAAGCTTCTCATATATGTGCGGGTGCGGCGAAATATATCTATTTGTGGATTCCTGCAAAATAGAAATATTTTGATCTTTTTTACTAAAACAAACACCAAAAGACATCGCAGGGTTGGAAAGTTTTCCGAGACCTCACCACACAAAGCTGCAAAAACTAGGAAAAAAGAGAAGCGGTAACCGCTAGGTGTTTACGAACCTTTTTCTATAACGAGGCGTTGACAAGGTAATATGTCTCTGTTATGATGAAAACTTGACGAGATGCGCACAAATTGAAAGTGAACGGGAATGTTAAACGAGTGGACGGTTACACGTTTGAAATGCATAACATTTCTGCTTGTTCTCCTTGTCTGGTCTCGCCCACCACTGAACACGCTGCCCACACATTGAGCAGAGCACGAGGCATCTGCGGTCCCAACGCCCCAGTGACATGCACGACAGTTGTTGTTCTGTTTGGGAATCATGACGGCAGCATTAACAAAGGGCCTTGGTGGTCAGAAATGATGAACAGAAAACGGGTCTGAAATACGTCTGTTTCAGGCAGTGCCTCATAGCTGTGGTAATAACAGACACGCTGTAGCTGTAACCTGTAAGTGGTAAGCTGTAGGTGGTTGAGAAAGTCATGGTGTGGCCTCCATCCTCACCAGAAACTGTCCAAACTCACAAGTTCAGTGAGGAAAGACTTGTGAAGCTGCTGTGAAATAAAGGATCCTAAGATAAAATGTGATGAGAGCTGCTAAAGATGTTGTTCAGTTTGATTTGATGTGGCTTTTGATTTCAGTAAATATGACAATCAATTGTAAAGTGTTTTAAAACTAACTGTGTTTTTTAATGAGAAATACTGTTATTATTTGGAGGTCTGTGATTACATATAACCTTATATACAGTGGGTTAAAAAAGTATTTAGTCAGCCATCAATTGTGCAAGTTCTCCCACTTAAAAAGATGAGAGAGGCCCGTAATGTTTGTCCTTGATAGACCTCAGCTAGGAGAGACAAAAGGAGAAAGAAAATTCCAGAAAATCACATTGTCTGATTTTTAAAGAATTTATTTGCAAAATATGGTGGAAAATAAATATTTGGTCAGATACAAACAAGCAAGATTTGTGTCTCTCACAGACCTGAAACTTCTTCTGTAAGAGGCTCCTCTGTCCTCCACTCGTTACCTGTATTAATGGCACCTGTTTGAACTCATTTTCAGTATATAAGAACACCTGTCCACAACCTCAAACACTCACACTCTAAACTCCACCATGGCCAAAACTAGAGAGCTGTCAAAGGACACCCGAAACAAAACGATAGACCTGCACCAGGCTGGGAGATTGAATCTGCAAAAGGTAAACCGCTTGGTGTGAAAAAGTCAACTGTGGGAGCAATTATTAGAAAATGGAACACATACAAGACCACTGATAATCTCCCTCGATCTGATAATCCCTGGGTCTTTCAGCATGACAATGATCCCAAACACACCGTAACGAAGGAGTGGCTTCGTAAGAAGCATTTCAAGGTCCTGGAGTGGCCTAGCCAGTCTCTAGATCTCAACGCCATCGATAATCTTTGAAGAGAATTGAAAGTCTGCGTTGCCCAGCAACAGCCTCAGAATATCACTGCTCTAGAGGAGATCTGTATGGAGGAATGGGCCAAAATACCAGCAACAGTGTGTGAAAACCTCTGTCATTGCCAACAAAGGGTATATAACAAAGTTTTGAGATGAACTTTTGCAGCTGACCAAATACTTATTTTCCACCAAATTTTGCAAATAAATTCTTTAAAAGTCAGATAATGTGATTTTTTTTTTTCTGGATTTTTCTTTCTCCTTTTGTCTCTCATAGTTGAGGTCTATCTATGATGAACATTATGGGCCTCTCTCATCTTCTTAAGTGGGAGAACTTGCACAATTGGTGGCTGACTAAATACTTTTTTACCCCACTGTAACATAAGGTAATTGGCATAATCATTTGAAACAAGGTGTAATTCATTTTAACTGAATAAACACTTGTTTTTTATTTCTACTCATTTATATGCAAAAGGAAGACAAGTAAAACAAACAAATGGGCCATGGGATGATGTTTTGCAGGAAAGAGGGTGAATTTTGTGACCGTTTAGTGCAAAAATTCATCCATCGTATGTCTCTAGATCAGATCTCAAACTTGGGTTTTCTAATATTCCCCTGCAGACCACAAACCCCAAATTAAGCTGAAGGACAGACCAAAAACGGAGAAGGCTTCATGGGTCGTTCGTGTGACGGATGAAGCTTTGGATTTACTTGAACCAAACCCTAGTGAGATCGAGTCCCCTGCTTCTCCCAGTGCAGAGGAGATAGACACGCCGGCACAACCAGCAGAATTCTGCCCTGTCGTGATTCCTCCCGTTCCCCTTATTTCTATCTCAGGAAGAGATCCTCGCAAAGCGCAGTACCAAAGGACCCTGGCATCTTCTCACTCGACCCCAATCCAGCCCCTGCAGCCTTCCTCAAAAGAGTCTCCTAAAGAAACACAAGCTGCACACGTGCCTGTTCCACTGCCACCTGCAGCGCCCAAATCTATCCTCATGAAACCCTCACACTCCTCAGTGCACTCTTCCTATAGCGCCACAATGAGGTATGTGTAAGTATTCTTCAACCTATTCCAGCAGGTCTGTGCATCCCTGTGGGTTTCATGACAGTCTTGTTTCTTTCTATTGCAAGGCGAGTGGATTGCGTGAATGGAACGCAGCAGTTTTTATCTAAACAGATCATTATGTGGAAGGGCTTTCTGAACATGCCAAATGTGTCCAAATTTGTCACAAAAGGATACCTAATATCTGGTTCTGCTGACTTCCTCAAAGAGGTAATCAGTGTGCGGAAAGGCACTGTGGTCTTATGTGGCTGTTATTAACCAGTTTTCGCTTCAGGATTTGCCAGACACCATTCACATTGGCGGCAGAATATTACCTCAGACTGTGTGGGAGTATGTAAATGTGATTAAAACCTCAGACGCAAAGGTATGCCCATGAGAACCCACTTGTATGTGTAACATTGATCGCTGTTAACCTCTGTTTCTTTGAATGTAGGAGCTGTCTTTAATCCGCTTCCATCCTTCATCTGAAGAGGAAGAAGTTGCATACGTGTCTCTGTTCTCATATTTCAACAGTCGGAGGAGATTTGGGGTCGTTTCTAACGTTTGCAAACATCTCAAAGATCTTTACCTCATTCCACTGTGTTCCAAACAGTCTCTCCCTTCGGTACTCCTTCCCATTGAGGGACCGGGTATAGCTTACTCCTGCTCCTGCTTCATGATAGCCTGGTGGCAATTAATCCGTTGATGACTCTTTTCTTTGTGCTTTTTATTGTAGGGCTCGAAGATGATCACCCTAATCTAATAATGGGGTTGGCAGTCTCTCAGAAGCCGAAGCGTCCCGATGAATTGTCACTCAATGCTGTGGAAAAGAAATCTGAGTCTTTGATTTGCGAAGAAAGTATCAATCCTAGCATTTGTGATCTTGGAAAGCATCAAATAAAGACTGGCGATGCCGAAATCTCTAATCTTTACCAATCTTTACCTACATTTCAAGCCTCTTCAAGCACTCTCTGTGGCCTGTCTTCCATGTCTAAACCCAATGAGGTTACCAGTGTGGACCTCCACAAAGACTCTTCCAATCCTACCCCACTTCAAACCATTCTAAACACTTTGTTTGGTTCAAAGAAGCAAGAATCACCTGAGGTTAATCAAAGCCTGTCTGCAGAGACTCTTCAGCATGTCTCCAGGCCAAATAATACAGAGGACTTGGAGGAGGATGATGATGATATACCTTATGATCCCGAGGACTATGATCCAGCTAGTGCTTCTGTACCTCTGACTCCAGTCCAAGCTTCAGAACACAAAAAACCAACTATTGAAGCTGACCATCTTGATGAGAGACCCTATGACCCTGACGATGATAGACCCTATGACCCAGAAGATGATAGACCTTATGACCTTGATGATGATAGACCCTATGACCCTGAAGAGGAGTACAGTGCAGTTGTTGGCCTTGAGCCTCTCAGAAATAATTTGGCAAGAGTCTCAGAGGAGCCCACGGTCAATAGTGAAGTACCATATGATCCTGAGGACGAGACCCTGTTTCAGGAGATGCAAAATTACCTTGCTACCGATACCTTGCCTGCACAGTCCTGCAGCTCCGAAGAGAAATCTTCAAACGGCAAGGAAACAGTCACATGCGTAGAACTCTCAGAGCAGCAGAAGATTTTGGAGGAGTTGAACAGGCAGATTGAAGAACAGAAGAAGCAGCTGGAAGAGCAAACAGAAACTCTGCGGCTTCAGAGGGAAGCGATTGGTTTCTCAATGGCCCATTTCTCCGTTTCCAACGCTCTGATGTCACCACCGCCACAATTTGGCAGGGATGAAGATGAACCTGAGAAAACCTTTCAAAATGAGATTCAGATCAAAGATCCCAGGATTTATGGAAGAATAAATCAGGACTTGACCTTTTTTGAAGTGGAATCTGAGGTTATGGACAAAGAATGTGGGCTAAAAAAATCCAGTGCAGATGAGACTGAAAAATTCGAGCCGTGCTCTAAGAAAACGGCTTTAGTTTCTGAAAACTCACTGCCGAATGAAGAGTCTCAGAAACACAAATCTAAATCTTCACCTTTAGAAAATACTTCCAAATCAGGAGACAGTAGGAGGTCTACATCGAGTTCACATACGTCCTCGAGGCGGTCGAGGCATGATCACAGATCACATCGCAACGAGAGGGCATCTTCACACAGACGCAATTCAGAGAGATCGTTAAAGGAGAGCTCAGAAAGACACCATAGAAAGACACCATCTGACGGGCATCCATCCAGACCACGGCACCGGGACAGATCATCCTCAAAGAAAAGACACCATCACAGAGACTCCTCCCCATCACGGTACAGGAGCAGAAGTCATTATTCCACAGATTCAAGAAGAAGAGGTGCGTCTTCTTTGGAGAACACAATTCAGGCACAAAGGACCGATCAGCAAGAGACTGAGAGTGGGCCGGAGTCTTCTCAGCATAAATCCGATAGCAAGCAGTCTTCAAATTATTCAGAGCAAAGTGTTCAATTACAAAAGTCTACCTTTAAACACAAGCAATTGGTGGAAGTTCAGCAGGAGGCGCCACTAAGTACAAGGCAAGAGGCTGATCAGGACCACAGGCTTAAGACACCTCGCAAAGGTTCACACCCTGTTTCCAACAAGTCACATGACCAAAATCAGCACTTTTCTGGACTCTCTGACATGTTCCCACATGAAACTGTTTCATTGTCTAAACAAGGACCTCTGTTGCTCAGTGGGACTACTGGTTATGGAGAAGGTTTGCGGAGACAGTTTCCCAAAATCCAGCCTCCATCCACTCAGCCTTTACACGATCAACTCAATTTGTCTGAGCCATGTCAGGCTGATCAAAAGAGGGCCTTTCCATCGTTTAACAGGTGGAATTATCCAGAAACGGACCACATACGCTCCAGAGGTCACCCACAAAGGGGTGCTCACTCACAATACCAAAATGCATCTCTATCTGACAATTTAAGGTGCAGACCGTTTGGTCCGGACTACAAAGGCCAGTCTTGTGCAACTTCTGCAAAGGAAGGAGCACCTGCATTGGGGACAGGTCGGCGACAGCTGCCTTCCCAGAGACAGGAGGGTCCTTTTCAAGAAAGGCAAACTGATGCCAAACTTTATAAAGCATGCGTTCCTCCCTTGCCGGAGCAAGGTGTTCATGAGGATATATCTGCACATGTACGAATGGGACCTAGACCTGGAACCAAAGGTTTTTTCAGTCCCCTTGTTCCCAGAAAGTTTCCTCAACATGCGTCTCTGCGAGAGAACAAATCACAGAGTGGCAATTCTTTTCAGAGCGAATGCACTTCATACACAAACAATAATGAGCAACAAATCCCTAATTGCCCCAAAAACTATGTAGATGATGTAGAAGGCCGAATGCAAGCATGCTTTCCCAGACAATCTTCTACCCTCTCTCGAAACCCGGTGCATAGGGACATTCACAGACACTTAGAAGGGCAGCAGTTTACAGACAATGAAAGAAAACATAAAGGGGAGCAAAACTTTGAGTTTAGAGGTCGGCAAGGATTCTTCACAAGAGATCGCAACATGAATCCAACCCAGAGAGAAGGCTGTGGGGATTTAAGAAGGCCTTTTAGCAATCAAGATGCAGATGCTCCATCTAGTGGCTTCAGTCCAGGAAACCGGTGTCTAAATCAGAGGGATATTTCATGTTTCGGGCAACCTCGTCAAAGTTTTGAGTTTAGGCAAAAACAAACTGACGCTGTGCCTTTACGGCTCTTGGGTCCTCTCCTCCCCACTCCTCCAAGAGGGCCAATTAATCAGAGCATTCCCAGAGGACGCAGACAGCCATCACAGTGAGTTACCCTAGACATGGTCCTGTTCCAAAGGGTTTCAGCGTACCATAGACTTGCAAAGAAATCCTAGCAGTTGTAGAGATGGGTTCATTATGGATGCAGAGATTGAAATCATGCTGTCAGACCGAGAAATGAAAGCCAATCTAGAATTTGATACTTGTAATTGACTCTCTGGCACACCCTACAGGTGTTGATGGGACTTCCTTTTATTCTGGGATGGTTTGTCGTGTTCTTGAAAAGTTTGCTCAAACTCATTTTGTGTGTAAATATGTTGATTTGTACAAACAGGACTTGATCTTTCAGACTTGTACAAGCAAACGTTTGGGCGCACAATTTTTTCTCCCAGGCAAAAGGTTTTCAAAACATAGGATGTTTATGTTAATGCGTTTTGTATAATTTTCTAAATGGACATATGTAAGTAATTCAGAATCTCAAAAGATTTGTGTGTTTCAATGTTTTTGTTTAGTAAACACCTAAAATGGTAAAGCTGAACCAGTGGCCTTTGTGATTAATTTGTTAGATCGTAGAGAAATGCACGTGTACACAGTTATTAGTATTATTCTGTATTGTCTCCTCAAAACGGATCTGAAACATTCTTCTGTGGTTCATGGAATCCTGGGCATGCTTCAGCCTCAGTTTCACCCTATGAACCGTCGGCTGCTGTGCGAGAATAGCAAGGTCTTCAGAGGTACGTGTGGTCTCCTTGGGACTGTGCTCATAACATTCTCGAACTGAACTGTTGAGGGCACAATTACACACCTCTGCATCTGCTGCCTTACAGCTGCTTCATCGTTCGCTGCCTGCGTTAATTCTCCTGTGTATAAAAATGAGTGCACAAACCTGAACACTAGATGGCACTTCCGTGATCTTTAATTCACTCCATGTCACACGTTGCTGCAGAAGTAATTATTCTTTGTTTTCAAAACTTTATCGCAAGCCAAGGACAGAGGTTTGATGCACTGTAAATGATGTTTCTTAAAAAGTGACTCATCAATACACTGCGTTTTTTCCAGGCTGGTGTGTAAGGTCACATTAGCACTCTTGTACTTCAAATTAAAGATCCACTGCATGCAGCAGATGCATGGGTGTGTTAAGGCCTTATTTTGGGGAGGAAATGGTGCACTACAGAAATGTGAACAGACTGAGGGTTAAATGAAAGTGGCATCTGTGCCCATTGTTTAGTATCCAACGTTCTCTTCAAACGTGAATACATCTTGTTAAATGGAGTACTTTCCTTTTTTCATATCTCTACCTCAGCAGCAGAGGGAACTAAACTGGGGATCAATTTTGAAAAGGTTTAGTCAATGTCTATAACAAACCGTTGAGATTTCTAACCATAGTTTGACTTCATAAACATGCACACAGTACCATCCACTTAATGAAAAAAAAAGATCTGAAAGTGATTTATTGGGGCCCTTCAATGCAACCTGCAGTCTTCCGCAGAGACTGTTCTCACATAGAGCCATGTCCGGTAATGTTTAAGGAAAAACTGTACAGCGGAGTGGAGATGAAGACGAGGAATTAGCCAGAACTGAAAGCATACAGAGTTGTGTTAGGTCAGGCTGAGAGGTGAGGGTTTACGAAGAGAGTGCACCTGGAGTAAAACAACTGTACAACGCCGTACAGTTCTAAAACCATTCGTTCACTGATCTTTGTCTCATTGCTCCAGTGTATAGAGACCCAGGAGTTTTCAGCTTCTAGCATCACCTAAGTCTCCTGGAGAAATTTGGCTACTTTATCATTCTTCTCCTACACCTTGCCTTGTTTTTGTGGCTCACACAAAGATGTGCAATTACATTTTGAGTCATAAGTAGAGGTGTGACGAA
The DNA here is from genome assembly GCA_007224835.1 of Danionella cerebrum. Classification (NCBI taxonomy): domain Eukaryota; kingdom Metazoa; phylum Chordata; class Actinopteri; order Cypriniformes; family Danionidae; genus Danionella; species Danionella cerebrum. The sequence continues at coordinate 43,390 of SRMA01025517.1, forward strand.
GTGGATTTTATTCGTTATTTAATTCATTCAAAACTCTTTTTTTTGCTCTGAGTAATCAAAACAACTAGTAATTAATATAAGTTAGTTACTTAGTTATTTTACTTTTTTTAAGTCTAATTACGTCATCGTGCTGGAGCTGTGTTATTGGTTGGCTCTTTCCAGGAGTGCTGACGAGAGATCAGTCTGAATAGAGTTCTGTGTTTTGTGTAAATAAGTTCTAAAGCGAGTAAAAGTAATGTGTTATATATACTCAGTTTACTTCTACAAACACACATAAACATTATAAGTTGGAGTCATTATTGTTAGTAGTATTGTGAAATTAGCGATCGGATTGTTAGCATTCGTGCTGTTTGCGCGAGTTTTAAATCCGTTAATGAGAGTTTGGTACGATTGCTCCTTCATTAATGTGTTGATACTATTATTGTGAGGGATATTTCTGTGGACGGGTAATAATGTGTTTTATATGTGTTCTTCAGCTGCGTGAGGAGATCGTTTAAGACTTTTTTCACAAGATTTTTTTCTTTATTACAAAGATTTACAGAAATATATCACAAGATACACAGCATAACACAAACAAAAAATATATAATAAAAAGGAACACATGTATATAACACAAAATGCCAGAGAGTACACAAATGCAAAGCACAATATACCGGTAATACAAAATGCAATAACAATATGTTATAATTAGAAAAGAGAATAAAATGATAATGAATTAAACTGTTTAAACATATTGCACAGAGTAGTAGTTTTTTTTCATAGAGTTTTTGAAGGTGTTTATATAATTGTTCACTTCCTTATGGGAACCTTGAAAACTGGGCTTGTGGTGACTGAATTTGCGTGTGTGGTATTTAATCAAAAGCAACAACAAATTAATAACATGCTTCTTTCTCAAGAGATTTTTAATACCCAAAACCCCCAAAGATGATGTTCTCAAATGTTAAACTGAACCTATCCAAAATCCTTTCTTTAAAAATAAAGCAACTTCTTTCCACAGTATCTTTGTATGCTGGCACTATATAAGAAACAGAAAGAGCAATTAGTGTCTATGTCCACCTTAGACACCCCAAAAATGTTTTACCGGATAAAATGTGTATAATTCTAAAAAGCTTGCTTATAAAAGGTTGACAGCTTAAAAGGGATTTTTGCAAGTTTATAAGTCAACAAAAATTCAAAACCACCAAAACGTTCAAATACACAGCGTGCAGTGACATTCCACAAAGAAGAGGGGAACCATTAAATTTTTACTGTATAATTTAAAGTAACGAAATCTAAATCATCAAGACCACCATTTTTTTTCGAATTGGCTAACTACTGAATATAATGAATTCTGTTTTTCCATAAAAGGTTAATTGATGATTGATCAATTATCTTATTAGTTTAATGCTCTGTATGTATCAAGGGGATAAATCTTGAGATCCCTTCAGCTTTTGTCAATAATGCCGACCATGGGGGGATAAATTTAACATAAAACCATATGTTAAATCTGCTCTTTAACTTTTGGATCGCAGGGTTAAAATTTAAGGAGAGTCAATCCTGTTCATTTCTAGCTCTTATCATACGCAGATATGTTGGGCATTCTGTGACCTGAATATTGCTGATTTTGTTAGTTGAACCTTCCTGGTGGGTTCGTTGTGGGCTGTGCGGCTGGCGGTGCTCGTGGAATGGACCCAGTTGAAAAAAAAATCAACTTACAGCAGCTTATGTACTTTCAACTGAACTAAAAGCAAGTTCAAATCAAGGTGTACATTGTTATCACCTGTTCCTAATTTTCTTCATCTGTTCCCCATTTCCCCCTGATTAGCTCCCTTATTCTTCTCCTTCTTCTAACACTTTACTTGGTTGCGGGTCCTTGCTCTCCACCCTCCCATTTGTCACTTTCCGACAGATTCCAGTTTTCAAACAGAATGATGGGAAAGAAATTCCCACAAATTCCAGGCCATAAAATTAAATATATTGGGAATTTTTGTTCAGCTAAAGGTTTTGCAAATGAATCGGGGATTCATTGAACATGAACTGAACACCAAATCTGGTATCTGTTTCTTTCAGTTACTGGGAAGACTGGCATTGCATGTGGATTAGCAGTATGTTGTACACTGAGTGAGTCTTGCAGATGTGCATCTCTCGCAACTCGCTGCTTTTTCTGCATTCAGTGCGCTGCTCTGTGGCAACTAAAAGCTTTAGCTTTTTTTTTAGTTGGTAAATTATTTTTTTTAATTTATATATTGTTACATCAAGCTTACGTGCAAGTGTCATTTAAACAGGAATAGCAGTCATATTAAATTAGTTTCAGCTCTTTGGAAAGTGATGCTATTTGAGCTATTTTTAGTACAGGTGGGGGGGGGCACTTTGGTTTATACAGAAGGTGCTATATTGTAACCGGAAGACCCTTGTATTTATTTCGAGGGGCATCCTCCGGGTTTCTTCTTCTTCTTCTTCTTCGGTTTTGTTTATTGGCAGTTTGCAAACCTGACTTTTGGTGCATTACCGCCATCTACTGATGTTGTGTTAAGATCAGGGTATGGGGAAAGGAAATTTTTTCTTTTATATTCTGAAAGTGTTTTTTGTTCTATGAAGGAATATTAAGATTTCCTTATACATCCTGGCGTCTCTTAACAGGTTTGTTGCTGTGAACTGTTTTATTTTATTGTTTACTGCAGTTTCCTTCAGATCTTTTCTTTTATCTTCATATCCTTTGCATTTTGTTATCACGTGATCTACAGTCTCATCATCTTCTTCACATATCGCACATTTCCCTGTCAGATGGTTTCCTATTTTGTATTGATGGTGATTAAGTCCTGTATGTCCTATTCTGAGTCTTGCTATGATGGTTTCTTCTGTTCTGTGTCTCAGAGGAAGTTGTTGTTTTCCCACCTTTTTTTGTATTCCATACAAATGTCTTCCTGTCTCACCCTTATCCCATTGCTCTTGCCACATTTCTAAAATCTTGTTACGTATTATGCTTTTGGCCTCACTTTTCCCTATAGATATTTCCATTGTTATTTTTTCTTGTTTAACTGCTCGTTTAGCGGCTGCATCTACTTCTTCATTTCCCTCGATTCCTATATGTGCTGGTATCCATAGAAACTGTATGATTTTATCTTCTCTGTCCATTTCTTCAGCCTTACGATTTATTTCATTTACTATGTCTTGTCTTGCTTCTGATTTCTTTTCCTGTATGCTGATTAGTGCAGATGAGCTGTCTACACAGATCAATGTATTTTTTTCTTTGTTTCTACCTATCCATTCCAGTGCCATTTTTATTGCAGTTAATTCAGCAGTGAATACACTTAAATGGTCAGTTGTTCTGTGTTTCATTGTCACCTTCTTTGAAGGGATCACGACTGCGGCACCTGTTCTGCCAGATATTGGATCTTTAGATCCATCTGTAAAGATTTGAGTTTTATTTTTGTAATACTTTTCTAAGTATTCTTTACCATATGTTACTTTTTGCGTTTGGTCTTTAAGTATCTTTATTTCTTCTATAAGGTTTAGATTTACTCTTATTAGTTGTGTGTTCCATGGTGCTCTCTGATCCTCTGTTCTACTGTATTTAAATTTGTCTAGTCCCATTTTGTTAGCCATTATATTGCCCGTCCATCCTAGATTATGATAGTTGGATTTTTTGTGTTCCCAGCAGTCCTTTAGGATTTCTTTTATAGGTTGTTCTTCTCCTTGACTCTGTATTTGCACCCAATTATTCATCATTATCTTTATTCTCCTAAGCCTAAGAGGCATTTCTCCTGTTTCCACTTGTACAGCTGCCAGAGGAGATGTTATTATTGCTCCGCAGCAGAGCCTGAGTGCCTTCATTTGTTCTCTCTCCAATTGTTTGAGATGCATTTCTGCCGCTGATATGTACGCTAAACAGCCGTAGTCTAGTTGTGGTCTCATTATACTACTGTATATCTTAAATAATGCATTTCTGCTGCCTCCCCCCTCTCTTCCTGCAAGGTTCCTTAGTATGTTGTTTATTTTTTTGCATTTATCTTTAACATACTCTATATATTTTTGCCATGTTAATTTTTCATCAAATATTATTCCAAGGAATTTAATCTCTGTTACTTGCTTCAGACATTCTCCATATAGTTTTAAGGTAATATTTTTGTGTCTTTTAGCAAAGCATATAATTTGTGTTTTGCTTATTGATAACTTGAATCCCCATTTTTTTGTCCATTTTTCAATTAAATTTATTGCGTGTTGCATTTTTGTTTCAATAAACCTTTGATTTCTACCCCTAATCCAAATAGCTCCGTCATCTGCATATAATGACTTATCTATTTTATTTTGTTCAAGTTCTTCAAAAATGTCATTTATCATTATATTAAATAATATTGGACTACAGACACTTCCTTGAGGAGTCCCGTTTTCTGCGGTCTGTTTTTTGGAGAGTTTTTGTCCTACTTTTACTTGGATAGTTCTGTTATGTAGGAAGTTTTCTATCCAGTTTATTATTTTACCTCTAAAAGCTATTTTTTTACATTTTATGATCAGACCTTCTTTCCATAACATGTCGTATGCTTTTTCCACATCGAAGCACACTGCCACTACCATTTCTTTATTAGTTTGTGCTTTTCTGATTTCATTTTCTAAACGTATGATAGGCTCTCTTGTACTTTTTCCTTTTCTGAATCCGTTTTGGTACGGTTTTATTAGCTTCTTTTTTTCCACATATATTCAATTCTTCTTGTGACCATTTTTTCCATTATTTTCCCTAGATGTGATGTTAATGCAATTGGCCTATAGTTTTTTGGATCTGGTTTCATCTTTCCCTGGTTTTTTAATTGGTATCATAATTGCGTGCTTCCATTCTTCTGGTATTTTTCCTGAATCCCATATCTTATTGTAAAGTTTGAGTATTTTAGAAAGAGCAATTTCTCCCAAGTTTGTTATCATTATTTTATAAATTCCATCTTTTCCTGGAGCAGAGTTTTTATTATTTTTCAAAGCATATTCTAGTTCCTGTCTTGTAAAAGGTAAGTTTATTTCATTATATTCATTTGCGTCTTCTGTTTTCTCATTTTTTCTTCCTTTCTTGTTTTTCTTCTTCTGTAAAATTTTTTGAACTATGACTTTCCTTATATATTTTTACTATTGCCTCAGCCTTTTCCATATCTTCCTTTATAATTTTGTCGTAATTTTGTCCAATTTCAGCGTGACCATTTTGTTTATTTTATTTATTCCTTCATTTTCCTAATTGTTCGCCAAATCTGGTCTATATTTGTTTCTCGCCCTATCTTATTACAATACTCTCTCCAGAAATATTTTTTTGCATTTCTTATAATTTTCCTAACGATTGCTTGACTCTTCTTGTATGTTATTAGTGATTCTATTGTATGTTTCTTTTTTAGAATTTTGAAAGCTTTGTTTCTTATTTTTATTGTTTTACTGCATTCTTCGTTCCACCACGGAACGCTTTTTTTTTCATTTCTATTTTTACTATTTGGTATAATTTTTTCTGCCGCTTTTATAATATTTTTTTGGTATTTTTTTTGCTATACTGTTGTTTATCTTCTTCCTTTTCAATTTCATTATTTATTTCAGTTTCCATTTTGTAATTGTATAATTTCCAATTTGTTTTATCAAATTTCCACCTTACTTTATTTTCTTTTTTAATTGTTTCTTTTATCCCAACTTTAATTATAATTGGATAGTGATCGCTGCCCATGTTACATTCTTTTACCCTCCAATTTTGTATATCTTCTACATTATTATGTTGGCTTGCAAAGCCAACATATTGATATTGCACCTAAACTTATTATGTTGGCTTGCAGAGCCAACATATTGTTATCTCTCTTAAACTTATTATGTTGGCTTGCAGAGCCAACATATTGTTATCTCTCTTAAACTTATTATGTTGGCTTGCTTGCAAAGCCAACATATTGATATTGCACTTAAACTTATTATGTTGGCTTGCAGAGCCAACATATTGTTATCTCACTTAAACTTATTATGTTGGCTTGCTTGCAAAGCCAACATATTGTTATCTCACTTAAACTTATTATTATTCTTCCGGCTTCTTCTTCTTCTTCTGACAAAAATTCTGACAGCTACTCCTCCTAGCCCGTTCAAGCTACAGCCACGAAACTTTCCACGGTCGTCAAAGCTGTTCCCACTCGAGTTGCTTTGTCTTTTCGGACCGATTTGACCAGCGGTTTCCGTAAAAATCGCGAATTTCGGCCCAAAAATCGCCCAAGTCATTCCCTATGGGGGCCCTAGAGTGGTGATGTCATCGCCCACTCTAACTTTGAGCAAGCTCAATCTTGTTGATACTTGCACTGTTTTCTCAACTAAAAATTAACCTTTACACACAAATTTTATACCTAAATGGTAGAGATTTTTGTCCTCTTTCAGTTGGTGCTGTTTTCATTTTTAAAAAACACACGGTTTTTACTCCAGGTGGCCTAAACCACAACGAGTGCACATAATTGCTCCATTCACCTCCATTCAAAAATTCTGGTGGACTCTGTTTAAAATCTCAATCGCAGGCTATTTTTAACTCGCCATAAATCATTCAAACTTTATCGCAGCTTCACAAAATTTACACCATTCTCTTCCTTAAAATCTTGGGATTCTAACAGTAAAAGAAATATTTCAATACCTCTGTTCATTCTTTCGTAATGTTTATTTGTTTGAGGGTATGGATTTCTCTAAAATGAGCAGTTGCACAGAATCAAATGAAGGCTATTTGTAGCTCGCCATAATTTTTTATTTCTAATCACACCTTCACAAAAATTACAGCATTCTCTTCGTTAGGGTCTTCTGCTTCTTACAAAGAAAGAATCATTTCGATATGTCTTACGGTTCTTCTATAATCTTTATTTGTTTGAGGCATGGAAATCGGATTTTCTCCAGCAGATTTGCCATCGTTTGAAAATCTGACAGTTAAATTTCCAGCTGCAGCTGACTCGTTTGAAAATCTGGCAGTTGATAACTCCAGGTGCAAGCTGATTTCAAATAAGTAGGTCAAAGGTGTCTCATTGACTTTCAATGGCCCATTGAAATGAATGGAGCATGAACCCCATAGATCCTATTGTAAAAGAGCTTCTGTAATTGATTGACACTGGAAAGTCATACGAGCATTAAGGAAGCAAATCACTTATCCAGCCAATCATTGCTTGTGATTTAACATAAAATAATTAAGCCACACCCACTTTTTTGACATAACTTTCGATGTCAAATATCTTCTAAACGGAACACAGTAGAGATATGGGGGTTGCTTTATATTATTCTAAATGGAAAGTAGATTACAACATGATGTCACTGACTTCTCCATAGCAACCAAATTGTTTACCATAGCAACTAAATTGGCATATCTCTATCTTCGGTTAGAAAAATGCTAGAGACTTGGGGGTTGGTAAGCTTCACCCATAGTGAAAGCTGAAACATTATATCATGTCAATGACGCCTCCATAGCAACCAGACTGGTTACCATAGCAACCAATATGGCATGCCTCTCTCTCAGCTTAGGAAAATCATAGAGAGATGGGGGTTGCTGTATTTTACCCGTATAGATATGGGGAGCAATATATTAGGTTAGCGACCTCTCCATAGCAACCAAACTGGTTACCATAGCAACCAATATGGCACAGCTCTATCTCAGCTTTGGAAAGTCATAGAGACATGGGGGTTGATGTATTGACATGGGGAACAATGTGTTAGGTCACTGACCCCTCCATAGCAATCAGACTGGTTACCATAGCAACCAATATGGCATGTCTCTATCTCAGCTTAGGAAAATCATAGAGAGATGGGGGCTGCTGTATTTTACCAGTATAGATATGGGGAGCAATATATTAGGTCAGCGACCCCTCCATAGCAACCAAACTGGTTACCATAGCAACAAATATGGCACAGCTCTATCTCAGCTTTGGAAAGTCATAGAGACATGGGGGGTGATGTATTGACATGGGGAACAATGTGTTAGGTCACTGACCCCTCCATAGCAACCAGACTGGTTACCATAGCAACCAATTTTGCATGTACCTATCTCAGCTCAGGAGAATCATAGAGACATGGGGGTTGCTGTAATTTACTCGTATTCATATGGGGAACAATATATTGGGTCAGCGACCCCTCCATTGCAACCACACTGTTACCATAGCAACCAATATGGCGTATCTCTATCTCAGCTTACGAAAGTCAGAGAGACATGGGGGTTGGTGTATTTTACTCGTGTTGACATGAGGAACAATATGTTAGGTCACTGACCCCTCCATAGCAACCAGACTGGTTACCATAGCAACCAATTTTGCATGTGCCTATCTCAGCTTATGAGAATCATAGAGACATGGGGGTTGGATTATGTTATTGTTGCGGAACTGACAACATTTTAAAAAATAGGTATTAACGGCACCAACGCAAGCCAACATCGAAGTTTGCGTGCAAACTTTAAAATCTAGTTCTTCTTCTTCTTCCGTTTCTTAAAAAAAAATTCTACCGTCATCTCCTCCTAGCCCGTTCGAGCTACTGTCACGAAACTTTCCACACACCTCAAAGCTGTTATGTAGTTTGTTGCTATGTCTTTTCGGAGCGATTTGACCAGCGGTTTCCCTAAAAATCGTGTAAATCTCCCAAAAAAGCTTAAAATTTTTTCTCGATGGGGGCCCCTAGAGTGGTGATGTCATCACCCACTCTAACTTCGAATAAGCTCAGTCTTGTTGATACTTGCTAAAATACTTTAGTTTTCTTAAATAAAAATTAACCTTTACACACACATTTTATATGTAAATGGTAGAGATTTTGTCCTCTTTCAGTTGGTGTTGTTTAAGTTTTTTAAAAACACACCGTTTTTACTCCAGGTGGCCTAAACCACAAGGAGTGCACATAATTGCTCCATTCACCTCCATTCAAAAATTCTGCAAGCAAATGTTTCAAATCTCAATCGAAGGCTATTTCTAACTCGCCATAAATCATTCAAAACCTTATCACAGCTTCACAAATTTTATACCATTCTCTTCCTTAAAATCTTCTGATTCTAACAGTCAAGAAAGTATTTCAATATGTCTGGTCCTTCTTTCGTAATTCTTATTTGTTTGAGGCATGGTAATCGGACTTTCTCCAGCAGATTTGCCATCGTTTGAAAATCTGACAGTTGAGTCAGCTGACTCGTTTGAAAATCTGGCAGTTGATAACTCCAGGTGCAAGCTGATTTCAAATAAGTAGGTCAAAGGTGTCTCATTGACTTTTAATGGCCCATTGAAATGAATGGAGCATGAACTCCATAGATCCTAATGTAAAAGAGCTTCTGTAATTGATTGACACTGGAAAGTCATACAAGCATTAAGGAAGCAAATTACTTATCCAGCCCATCATTGCTTGTGAATTACCATAAATTAATTAAGCCACACCCACTTTTTGACATAACTTTCAATGTCAAATATCTTCTAAACAGAACACAGTACAGACATGGGGGTTGCTTTATATTATTCTAAATGTAAAGTAGATTACAACATGATGTCACTGACTCCTCCATAGCAACCAAATTGTTTACCATAGCAACTAAATTGGCATATCTCTATCTTGGGTTAGGAAAATGCTAGAGACTTGGGGGTTGGTAAGCTTCACCCATACTGACAGCTGAAACATTATATCATGTCAATGAGTCCTCCATAGCAACCAGACTGGTTACCATAGCAACCAATATGGCATGACTCTCTCTCAGCTTAGGAAAATCATAGAGACATGGGGGTTGCCGTATTTTACCCGTATTGATATGGGGAACAATATGTTAGGTCAGCGACCTCTCCATAGCAACCAGACTGGTTACCATAGCAACCAATAGGGCGCAGCTCTATCTCAGCTTTGGAAAGTCATAGAGACATGGGGGTTGATGTATTGACATAGGGAACAATGTGTTAGGTCACTGACCCCTCCATAGCAATCAGACTGGTTACCATAGCAACCAATATGGCATGTCTCTATCTCAGCTCAGGAAAATCATAGAGAGATGGGGATTGCTGTATTTTACCCGTATAGATATGGGGAGCAATATATTAGGTCAGCGACCCCTCCATAGCAACCAAACTGGTTACCATAGCAACCAATATGGCGCAGCTCTATCTCAGCTTTGGAAAGTCATAGAGACATGGGGGTTGATGTATTGACATGGGGAACAATGTGTTAGGTCACTGACCCCTCCATAGCAACCAGACTGGTTACCATAGCAACCAATTTTGCATGTACCTATCTCAGCTCAGGAAAATCATAGAGACATGGGGGTTGCTGTAATTTACTCGTATTCATATAGGAAGCAATATATTAGGTCAGCGACCCCTCCATAGCAACCACACTGTTACCATAGCAACCAATATGGGGTATCTCTATCTCAGCTTACGAAAGTCATAGAGACATGGGGGTTGGTGTATTTTACTCGTGTTGACATGGGGGACAATATGTTAGGTTACTGACCCCTCCATAGCAACCAGACTTGTTACCATAGCAACCAATATTGCATGTACCTATCTCCGCTTATGAGAATCATAGAGACATGGGGGTTGGATTATGTTATTGTTGCGGAATTGACAACATTTTAAAAAATAGGTATTAACGGTACCAACGCAAGCCAACATCGAAGTTTGCGTGCAAACTTTAAAATCTAGTTATTATTCTTCTCTTTCCCTACGTCAAAATTTTGCAACGCTTCTCCTCCTAGCCCGTTCGAGCTACAGCCACGAAACTTTCCACGGTCGTCCAGACTGTTCCCACTCGAGTTGCTATATCTCTTGGGACCGATTGGACCAGCGGTTTCCGTATAAATCGCGAATTTCGGCCCAAAAATCGCTCAAGTCATTCCCTCTGGGAGACCTAGAGTGGTGATGTCATCGCCCACTCTAACTTTGAGCAAGCTCAGTCTTGTTGCTACTTGCACTGTTTTCTCAACTAAAATTAACCTTTACACACACATTTTATACCTAAATGGTAGAGATTTTTGTCCTCTTTCAGTTGGTGCTGTTTTCATTTTTAAAAAACACACGGTTTTTACGCCAGGTGGCCTAAACCACAAAGAGTGCACATAATTGCTCCATTCACCTCCATTCAAAAATTCTGGTGGGTTCTGTTTAAAATCTCAATCGCAGGCTATTTTTAACTCGCCATAAATCATTCAAACTTTATCACAGCTTCACAAAATTTACACCATTCTCTTCCTTAAAATCTTGGGATTCTAACAGTAAAAGAAATATTTCAATAACTCTGGTCATTCTTTCGTAATCCTTATTTGTTTGAGGGTATGGATTTCTCTGAAATGAGCAGTTGCACAGAATCAAATGAAGGCTATTTGTAGCTCGCCATAACTTTTTTATTTCTAATCACACCTTAACAAAAATTACAGCATTCTCTGCGTTAGGGTCTTCTGCTTCTGACAAAAAAAGAATCATTTCGATATGTCTTACGGTTCTTCTATAATATTTATTTGTTTGAGGCATGGAAATCAGATTTTCTCCAGCAGATTTGCCATCGTTTGAATATCTGACAGTTGACTTTCCAGCTGCAGCTGACTCGTTTGAAAATCTGACAGTTGAACTCAGCAGGTGCAAGCTGATTTCAAATAAGTAGGTCAAAGGTGTCTCATAGACTTTCAATGGCCCATTGAAATGAATGGAGCATGAATCCCATAGACCCTATTGTGAAAGAACTTCTGTAATTGATTGACACTGGAAAGTCATACCAGCATTAAGGAAGCAAAATACTTATCCAGCCCGTCATTGCTTGTGAATTAACATAAATTAATTAAGCCACACCCACTTTTTGACATAACTTTCAATGTCAAATATCTTCTAAACGGAACACAGTAGAGACATGGGGGTTGCTTTATATTATTCTAAATGAAAAGTAGATTACAACATGATGTCACTAACTCCTCCATAGCAGCCAAATTGTTTACCATAGCAACTATATAGCCACATCTCTATCTTAGCTTAGGAAAATACTAGAGACTTGGGGGCTGGTAAGCTTCACCCATACTGACAGCTGAAACATATTATGTTAATGACACCTCCATAGTAACCAGACTGGTTACCATAGCAACCAATATGGCATGTCTCTATCTCAGCTTAGGAAAATCATAAAGAGATGGGGGTTGCTGTATTTTACCCGTATAGATATGGGGAGCAATATATTAGGTCAGCGACCCCTCCATAGCAACCAAACTGGATACCATAGCAACCAATATGGCGCAGCTCTATCTCAGCTTTGGAAAGTCATAGAGACATGGGGTTGATGTATTGACATGGGAAACAATGTGTTAGGTCACTGACCCCTCCATAGCAACCAGACTGGTTACCATGGCAACCAATTTTGCATGTACCTATCTCAGCTCAGGAAAATCATAGAGACATGGGGTTGCTGTAATTTACTCGTATTCATATGGGGAACAATATATTAGGTCAGCGACCCCTCCATAGCAACCCCCCTGTTACCATAGCAACCAATATGGCGTATCTCTATCTCAGCTTACGAAAGTCATAGAGACATGGGGGTTGTTGTATTTTACTCGTGTTGACATGGGGAACAATATGTTAGGTCACTGACCCCTCCATAGCAACCAGACTGGTTACCATAGCAATCAATTTTGCATGTACCTATCTCAGCTTATGAGAATCATAGAGACATGGGGGTTGGATTATGTTATTGTTGCGGAATTGACAACATTTAAAAAAAATAGGTATTAACGGTACCAACGCAAGCCAACATCGAAGTTTGCGTGCAAGCTTTAAAATCTAGTTAT
>SRMA01025518.1:0-34404 GCA_007224835.1 Danionella cerebrum
CAGATTTGTGGTCATTCTATATGTCAGTCTTATGACTTTTGTTGTGGCGTGACCAGACAGTTTTATGCTTGACCTGACTGAGTTTTCAGATCAAAAATTAAAAATAATTTTAACTTGCTTTTAACTCATACTTTCTTACGCTACATTACAATGTAAAATACCGTAAGAGAATTAAACGTTTATTTAACTTGAAAAAAAAAATAGTATGTGTTTTTTTAAGATCTAAAACACTATAAAAGTGTCTATTAAAAAAAAAAACTTCATTCCCCACAATGCCTTTGGACTTAGCCAAAACTTTAGCGATGTGTTAGCGGAGAAATCATTGTAAATATAATGTTTATACTGTATTTAATACCATAAGCATCATCTTAGTAGTAGTAATAGGTTTATTAGTGTTAGATTGTACTGTTTATTTATCGTGTTCGGTCCGTGATTCTTCTTCCGCATTCGCGCAAGTGCGTCTTTTTTTCCTTATTTCCTCGCATTCTTCTGCCGTTTTTATCACACTAAACTGTTGGATTTCAGTACCAACACACTTGTAAATAGTGAAAGAAGATGATTATACCATCATCGAGAGCCCCTGTGAGTTGTGAAACACAAACAGCAACAGCAGGGGGCGTGTCACCGTCTCAATCACAGTCATATGTAAAAAGTTATTATACACATGGTTTATTCCCAACAATAATGTTTTTCGATATACGAATAGTGTAATTTTTGACATTATATTATACTGCTTTAAAACTGCTCTTGATTCCTACAACATATTGCTTAATTTATTTTTATCTTTTGCTAAGGTCTTCAGCTGGACAGGAACTCCTCTACTATATTCCACAGCTGAATTAAAAGGCCTGGACCTTTGTAAATAAAAGAACCTGTAAAATCGACACTGAAAGACTATTCAGGCGTTTTGGACATGATTAATTTTTTACTCTGGTCTAGGATTGGGACAGTTTGGTCCTTCATTAATGGAGTTATGTCGTTTTTGATAAGCTGACAAAAATCGAAAGAATTTATATTAGAACAACAAGCATAGAATTATTTCTATGCAACTTAATTGTCACTTGAATAAGTTATAAATAATGAGTTATTTAACATTAAGGAGTAGTTACGCTACATTTATTTTACATTCCATTTGATTACATTGTTTTACATTTAGAAGTTACATCTGGCCCTTTGAGGACAGCCATTATGCTAATGTGGCCCTCTGTGAAAATGAGTTTGACACCCCTGCTTTAGAGCAACTAAGTCCTTTATAGAACCTTCAAACCTGAAAAAAATCCAGAGAAGATACAGTGAAGAACCAAAAAGGGAATAAGGGGTTCTTTAGAGAAAAGAAGTGCTTTATAGAACCCTCAAACCTGCCAAGAACCAACTTTTTTTAAGAGTGTGCCATTCCCTTCTGTACACTTCATATATTGTAAATAAAGATTCCTGGTCTCGCGTTCCCTTTTTCTATGGAGTGCACTGTGAAAGTGATTTTCCTTAAAACAGCTGATGTAAATATTTGATTCCCACTTTTCCATTTCTTGATTGTATCTTCATGTAAAGTTAAGTTTATTAGCAACAGAAAAAGCTCAGGTTAGGCTCAATGGTGTTTGTGTACAGGCCAAATGAAGCCGGGGACAGAATCAGATTCCATTCCTAATTGCTAAAGCAGCTCCATCTTCATCAGGGGATTTGATCTATAAATAAATCAGATTAGATGTGAAAGTGTCTCCATTTTCTCTGATCATCTCGCACGGTTGTCTTACTGACTGTGTGTCTTTGGATGTCTGATGGTTCAACTTAAAAAAAAAAACTAATTTCAAAGCAACCAACTGCAAAACAATTCGGAGTTATTAATTTGGAAAAAAAATACAGAAATTTTGCTTTCTCTAATTCAAAGAACATTGAGCTGCAAAACATACAAAGCTTACTATATTAACAAATTAAAGTGAATTGGTCCCTTTTGTGTTTGCCTTCAATCATAACAAATGGTTGCAAAGTTTGAATTCTCTTTCTAAATTTTTAGCTACCTCAACACTTTCAACCATCAGTTGGTCAAACACTTTAATCTAATTTACAGAAAATGACTACAGAAATAGTCATCTGCCAGTAAAATAAACCAAAGCCTGTAAAATTTTACTTGTGTTTCTTTTATTTATCATCATGTGATAGAAATGAGAAGGAAACCAAAGCACAGTCCAAATCCAGCATCAGCTGTCTCATAATTATGCTTCATCCACCTTTTCTACAGAAAACAAAACATTACATGCAAATAAATCAATTGTGATTCATTAAAATTCAAACCAGTGAAATTATTTGTTTTAAGTTTTGTCGGCAGTCTGAAAACAGGCCACAGCTTTTCTCCTGCATCTTACAACTCAGTTTATTTTGGGTCAAGAGAAGCACGAGAGGCCAGCGCTGTCGTATTTCAGCTCAGAAATGTTCGAAGGGAGGTTTAACACCCGCGGATCCAGCTCAAGTGACAAGAACAACTGGACGAGAGCGTCACAAACTGACTTAGAGACAGGCAGAGAGATGTTTCCCAGGCTGAATCGCTTTCACACTCTCACACTGAGATCTGCCATGTCTCTCTGACACAAGGGGAATGACTTTTGACTTGCTTAACCACAGAACATTGAACATTTAACTCGGAAATGGGTGCAAAGAAATCAAAAAGCCAAGCGAATCAGGACGATGCAGCTCAAAGTGGAAGAAGAAGCACGGCTTTGGACGAAAACCTCCATTCGGTTGAATGCATTCGCAAACACACCATCACACACTTTGGTTTTAGTGTGCTCAGCCTGGCTCGGCGTGGACTGACGGATCTACCGGAGGAATTATATGAGCTGAACGAGCTGCAGAAACTCAATCTGTCCCTCAACTCTTTACGCTGCATTTCCTCTTCTCTGGGTTTGCTGGAGAACTTGGTGGTTCTGAATCTGTGGGGGAACAAGCTGAGCAGTTTGCCTCCAGAGATCGGTCAGCTCAGAAACCTCAAGGTGCTCTTTGCGTATCGCAACCATCTCAGTGAAGTCCCAGAGGAATTAGGCTCTTGCACCAAACTGGAAGTGCTAAGCCTGGCTAACAACCACCTGACTAGTCTCCCGGCGTCCCTCTCATCGCTCTCCGTGTTAAAAAAGCTCAACGTGAGCCACAATCTGATTGTGCACGTGCCAGGCTGCATCTACAGCATGAAGAAGCTGGTGTTTCTTCAACTGGCCTGTAACCGACTTGACAACATCGCAGATCAGATCCAAGCACTGGTGGATTTAAAGATCTTGATTGTGGAGGGGAACTGCATCCAGGCTCTTCCCAGGATGCTTTGCTCCCTGACTCAGCTGGAGCTGCTGAATGTGGATTTTAATGAGATTCAGAATGTTCCGGAGGAAATGCATCAGCTCGGGAGGCTCAAGAAGCTGGCCTGTCACCCGCTGGACACCGGATTGCACATAAAACACAACCCACTGTTGAAGCCCATCAAAGACGTGCTGGATGGAGGTCTTCAGGCCCTCTACAGCTACCTCAAAGCCTCCTGAAACACTCACAGAAGTTCCTTTTTCAAGCAAAGTATCCAAGAATGCACGCTGTAACACTTCCTGTTAATTTAACTGTAAAATACCATAAAATGCTAAAATCAAATTTTACTAAAATTTCAGATTTCTCTGTAGATTTTTAATGGGATTTGTACTGTTACATTTTTATACTGTAAAAAAATTTGTTTGACAACCGTCTTGAGATGATCAAGAGAAAATGGAACACTTTTCACATCTAATCTGATTTATTTATAGATCAAATCCCTGATGGTGAAGATGGAGCTGCTTTAGCAATTAGGAATGGAATCTGATTCTGCCCCGGCTTCATTTGGCCCCGCAATACACAAACACCGTGAGCCTAACCTAGGCTTTTCTGTTGCTAATAAACTTAACTTTACATGAAGATACAATCAAGAAATGGAAAAGTGGAATCAAATATTTACATCAGCTGTTTTAAGGAAAATCCTTTCTGGTGCACTCCATGAAAAGGAGCGAGACCAGGAGTCTTTATTTACAATATATGAAGTGTACAGAAGGGAATGGCACACTCTTAAAAGTTGGTTCTTAGCAGCAGGGGTTTGAGGGTTCTATAAAGCACTTCTTTTCTCTAAGAACCCCTTATTCCCTTTTTTGGTTCTTCACTGTATCTTCTTTGGATTTTCAGGTTTGAAGGTTCTATAAAACACTTGGATTGCTCTAAAGCAGGGGTGTCAAACTCATTTTCACAGAGGGCCACATTAGCATAATGGCTGTCCTCAAAGGGCCAGATGTAACTTCTAAATGTAAAACAATGTAATCAAATGGAATGTAAAATAAATGTAGCGTAACTACTCCTTAATGTTAAATAACTCATTATTTATAACTTATTCAAGTGACAATTAAGTTGCATATAAATAATTCTATGCTTGTTGTTCTAATATAAATTCTTTCGATTTTTGTCAGCTTATCAAAACCCACATAACTCCATTAATGAAGGACCAAACTGTCCCAATCCTAGACCAGAGTAAAAAATTAATCATGTCCAAAACGCCTGAATAGTCTTTCAGTGTCGATTTTACAGGTTCTTTTATTTACAAAGGTCCAGGCCTTTTAATTCAGCTGTGGAATATAGTAGAGGAGTTCCTGTCCAGCTGAAGACCTTAGCAAAAGATAAAAATAAATTAAGCAATATGTTGTAGGAATCAAGAGCAGTTTTAAAGCAGTATAATATAATGTCAAAAATTACACTATACATATATTGAAAAAAAACATTGTTGGGAATAAACCCTGTGTATAAAAACTTTTTACATATGACTGTAATTGAGACGGTGACACGCCCCCTGCTGTTGCTGTTTGTGTTTCACAACTCACAGGGGCTCTCGACAATGGTATAAACATCTTCTTTCACTATTTACAAGTGTGTTGGTACTGAAATCTAACAGTTTAGTGTGCCAAAAACGACGGAACAATGCGAGGAAATAAGGAAAAAAAGACGCACTTGCGCTAATATGAGGATGGGTTCCCCTTTTGAGTCCGGTTCCTCTCAAGGTTTCTTCCAAAAAGGGAGTTTTCCTTGCCACAGTCACCCTAGGCTTGCTCATCAGGGACATATACACCACTTATTAATACATTTTTTTCTGTTTTTTTTTTTTTAGTTTAAACTTGTTGGTTTACTGTAAAGCTGCTTTGAGACAATGTCTGTTGTGAAAAGCGCTATATAAATTAAACGAACTTGAACTTGATTGTGAAGAAGAATCACGGACAGAACACGGCAAAAAAAGTTAAAACACTAATAAACCATCTATTACTACTACTAAGACAATGCTTATGCTATTATATACAGTATAAACATATTTACAATGATTTCTCCGCTAACACATCGCTAAAGTTTTGGCTAAGTCCAAAGGCATTGTGGGGAATTAAGTTTTTTTTTAGACACTCAAAACTTGTAAGCTCTCGTGGGCCACATTAGATTCCATGGCGGGCCACATCTGGCCTTGAGTTTGACACGTGGGGTAAAGAAACTGGCATTTTTGCTACTTGTGGTTCTTGTTGTTTTTAATGTGCTTTATTCAGATGCTGTTCACATATTTATCATGCCAAAGTTTATTTATTTCATACATTTGACGGTTGGTTGTAAATATCACTTTGAACATTGGTTCTAAATGGAACTTTTTAATGTTGGAGCTAAATAGCAACTTTGATGGTTGGTTATGAATAGTACCTTTGAAGATAAATGGTGTTAAATCGCACCAAAAAAAGGTTCCCCAATGATTACGAACCAAAGAACAAGATTTGGTTCAACATAAAACCAATATGCTCTGCATTAAATGTCACTCATTAAGCCAAGAGCTAAGAGGTGTCCGGAACCAGAAAACCCACAAAGCTAGAAGATGACAGCTGGCATAGAGAAGAGTAGCATGTGAGTAGTTGGCATGGAGTACTGCACTGGAGCTGATGGCGAGGTTAAACCCAGAAGAGACATAGAGCACAAAAGATCCAAGAAGGCAAGGAGCTATCACGGAGAGTCAGAGTTTGTGAGGATTAGCCTTTTAACATGGAGAGAGATAGATTGAAGGAGTGTTCTAATTGGTTGACTGATTCAGTGGGGGTGATTGTCTGCAGGTGGATTCAATGAAGTTTGACTGGGTACACTAGATGCCTCGCATTCTGTTAAAAAAAGCCACTTGTCAGAGGTGGAATCATCCAACTCCCCCCAGCAGTGCTCATTATAGACCATTCCAAAGTTTCCACAGTCATTCAGAGATGATCAGTGTTTGAGAGAAACTTGTGAATTCAATCAGTCAGTGATATAAATAGTTTAAAATTTGGATTGTTGCGTGCATAGTGTGAATATATGTGTGCGTGAATCTAAATAATAACACCTAAAATCAATAAATCAATCAATAATTGGAAGCACGTCTCTGGTGTAAGACTGTTGTACTAACTGGCAATCTGCGGTCATTCTATTAATCCGGAATCAGCACTTTTTCACGAGTTTCACAAATTTCAAGAGTAATATAAACATAATAATAATAATAATAATAATAATAATAATAATAATAATAATTAGGCATATGTCCATACATAACACTAAGGATTCTATTTTCTGTTGAGTTTGACCATAAAAATGATTTTAAATACAGCCTTTTCTGGCAATTTTACATTTAAGCAGCAATCCTTTTTGTATTCAATAATTAAACAGAAAGAAAAATTGTTTTGTTTGGACAGTAAATTATTGACTAATAGTAATATTGTAGCAATCCGTGGGTAAAACTGTCAAATCGTTTTGACAAAGATGTGTGGCATAAAAACAATCTGCCCATTTCAGAACTTGTACACACATTTAACACATGAGATAAAAAGAAACCTAATGAAACAAAATATAATAATCTGAACCTAATAAAATTATGAATTCCTAGTGATTCTCTGCCACTCAGAAAACGTCATGGTTCTGCCATGCATCACAGTTTTACTTCACCTTAAATAATCATAATTTCCTAAACCGGCAACAACATGAAATTGCATCAGTGTGAAACACACACAGTCTAAATATTTTGATTTGGGTGCAATGAAAACTGATGGAAAGGTGTGGGAGCTAAAATCTCAAAATAAGAAAAGTGTGTTTTAGAACCGGTCCATAGAGTCACTCTACTCCAGTCCTCTTAGGGTTGTCTTGCTTGTATTGAGTTACTAATTAAGATCATTAACAAATTTATCTGATAAAAAAAAGCAGAAAAAAAGACAATATTGTGAATTGGGACCTAACAGCTCAAACTGTGCTGGAGCCCTGTAAATACACACATTTGCAGATTTTCGGGTAGATGAGGACTTCATCCATCAATCCAACCATCCATACACGAAGGGTGGCCACCCACCGCCCTGTGGGTTCATGCCCTACCTGGGCATCCCCCGCACCTCCTTCGGCGACAGGCGTATACCCCCCTGGACAGAAGACGGAGGCAGCCATCTACCTGTTCCCCATCATCTGCTCCCTCTTGGAGTGTAGTGTATGTGTATGTGTTGAAGAGGTAAGATGCATTTAAAAAAAAAAAAAGATGCAGACTCTTAATTTGTGCTGCATTCATATTTTTGCCAGAATGTCTGGTAGTTGTTAAGGCCCAATTCCAGTCTCCAGATAATAAACATCTTCAAAATGGCTATTTGATGATTAAAGTCTAAAGATCATGAGAGGATTCATTTTTATGAACCAGTTTTAACTCTTATATCACCACCCTGGTCTTAAATTTGACAATTTAATTATTTTCAGAATCATGTATTACAATAGAACAAACAAGAAAGAAGTAAACCAAAAAAATACATGAATCAACTGAAGTGCTCATCATGTCAAATTTTAAGATCATTCGCATTTCTACCAGGAGATGGCAGAGAAAACGAAGACATGCAGAATATGAAGCTGATGATAAAATTAGTGATTTAGTTTTAAAAACTGAATTTAATCCCAATGGGTTTGTAAACATAAAATCTCAAAAATATCCAGACGTTTACGCTTTCAATTTTTAAAAGACATTTTGAGATTTTTAACATAATTAAAAACTATTTGCTAGCGTTCAACTAAAAAATGCCAAGATTTGGAAAAGTGAAAATAGTTTCAAACATGGCGCCGCTCTTGAAGGGCAAAGCAGTAATCATTAACTTGTAAAGTCAGGAGTAAGTGGTTAAATGCACTCGTTTTGGTTAAATTAGTCTCTAACATTGGCTTAATTACAACTATGTGTATTCATATAGAAGAATCACTGGCATAATCATAGCAAAAAAAGGACTTACTTAATATACTCCTTTATTAAGGAGCTAACAAGTTCCTTTTTTTCTGTTGCTCTTTATTAGAGCAGCATTCGCATAAATCACCAAAATCAAACCTTATTGGGAATCAAAACAAGATTATGAAGTATGTCGATTTTATATATTAAAAAAGGATAATTCGTTATAAAATAATGTGCACATTGGTTCTCCAAGCTGCGCCGGCTAATGCTAACCTAGCTCTGTGATCTCGCCTTAAAGGCCAGAAATTACAGCAATACCAAACCAATCCTTGGTTTGTAACGTTTTTACTATCCCCTTGTGAACTTATTAACTGATATAAGACAATAAAAAAATTATTAAGCGTTGGCACATAACCCTGGTCGAATTTAAAGATGGTATATTCCAATAGAAGCCCCCCCCCCGTTCCTCACTTTTTGGTACACTCCACCGGGGTTCGCAGAGTGTAGCGGGATTCAATGAATGAATGAGCCTGAACTTTTGAAAGAGAGAGCAAGAAAGACAAAACCGATGGAAATACTTCCAATAAGTCTGTTTTTTACACAGTTTTTGTAGTCTATTTAGAAGCGTATTGTTTTTTGTAATTTTAGGGTTACTAACGAAAAGGAGGATGAAGATGCTGTGGTGGTTTGCAGTGATTTGTTCTTCAGTGGTTTGTGTGGAGTCCCAGCAGAGAGGTAAAATGTGGCAAACACTCACTTTTATTGTTGTTTTGCCCATTTTAATGGCAAATACCAAATGCACGTGAATACAAAATGTATGTAGTATTTATTTTGGATTGTTAATGCATCTGCACTTCATTGTGTGTTAGCAGGAGTGTTACTTTTTACAATGTTCTCACCATTAAATTGAAATATAATTGTGAAAGGTCATGTTAAAACAAAATTAATATTTATTTGCACACTTTAAACTGTTACATTTAATTTATTATTGGGTTAAATTGTGAAAATATACATTAAATACGTTTTAATCCAATATGTTCTGCAAAATATATAGGTAAAACACTAGTTAAAGTGTTTTTTATTAGTAATAGAACTCAAAGGCAGCATTACTCTTTTAGTAAACGCCATCTCCTGACAAATTCAAGTATGTTGTAACTGCAGGATAAAAAAAATCTAAGAAAAACTGTAATATTGGCTTTTTCACATGATTTTTTTTACACTTAAATTAATGAAAATATATTAATTCAAATTGAATTAAAGTTAAATTGAAAAATTGAATTGAATTAAAATGCAATAATGTGAAATTTTCTTTAAAAAGACGAATAAAACTTTGTTACACATTGCTTCGTGGCTCAAAAAAATCATGATGAAATAGTTTACCAAAACGATTATTTTGTCATAAATTCAAGTAATATAATGTTATTATATATTAATAAGTGTTTTTATGAGTTGGATATGTACTGGTCTGAAATAACATAAATACAGAATTAAATTACAAATGTTAACCGTATTGTTAATCCATTCCACAATGTTTTATCATAGTATAAGGTGAATAAATGCTAAAAACACATTTCCAAAGTGTATATAAATATATAAAATTCAACGGCAGCTCCATCAGGTGAACTGTATATGTTTATCAAATTAAAAAAGTTATCATTGTATGTTATGAATCATTCAGGCCCAACTTCCTGTAAGAGTTACTTAATATTCGGTTTAGTTACTTTTTAATGAGCCGAGGGTGAACTATTACAGTGATACTACTCACAAATGGCTGAAAATCTCTGAATTCTAACAATACAGAGCAAACATAAGTGAGCTGTTTGATGAAATTAGCATAGATAGCTCAGCACATGTCACATTGATGAGGTTTCTCACACTATTTGTTCAACACGTGGTGCCCCTGCACCAGTGAGGTCAGGAAATGATTTCGTTGTTTTAGCTGTGACCCGTTAACCCCCTACAAGTGTTTGTTTACACCTCTGTCCTGTGAAGCTGAAACATTATAGACCTTCATCTGAGATCATGTTTGTGCTATTGTGTGTTAGGGAGTGTGGGGGAGGTCGGATCACATGAGGCGTCTAATCCTTCATATTTAGGTTAGTTAGAGCTACAGGTCACAAAAAATTGAACATTGACAAAGGTACAGAAGAGCTTTTAGATGATTTCGTATTTAGAAGTCATAGATGTGGTGCAGAATATAGTAGAACTGTGATAGACAGGATTAGTAAGGGTTTCTTTACTGTTTATTGTTTCTTAATATGTTATATGAGATTTACACCTGTATGCACCAAAGCTGCTTTTCCACTGACCTGTTTGGTAATGCCTCGGCTCTGTACTCTTTTACAGTACTTCTTTCATATCTATTTGATTAGGTTTTGTCGAGGAGATATCATGTAATAACCATTTATACACTGTAAAATATAACATGTAATATAAAGATCTAGGTGTATAAAAGTCTGAGTTTTAGGCCCTGGTCGAAATGTAGATTGCCATTTGTGGTGGGATTCAGAGGTTTCTTCATAGGGACAGATTTGTATCTCTCTTCCAACTCATGGGCGACTCGTTTGGGCAGGGGAGACCTGGTCAGCTCCTAAAGACTCTTCGGAGAGACTCTAGGTGCTTATCTTGGAACTCTTTTGGTGTTGGATCTGGATTAGGTAAGGCGAAGTCTTGGATAAGGCCAGGCCTATGATCGAAAGAAAATTATTCCAGATCGCAACGCTAGTTAGCAGGTTTCCCTTCTAGTTCTAAATTGCTGTGTAGTCACCCTCTAGGTGCTTAACTTGGGATGGAGACGGGCTCCAGTATCAGGTATAGAAAGGCTTGGTGTACCCCGAGATGTGGCACAAGGGTTTGCCTAGTTTTAGCGAGTTTTAGCGAGTTGGCCGTTCCAAGGTGCTGTGCAGAAATAATTATGCATAACTCAGGGCATGCTCTGAGCTTGGAGTAAACCATGAGACATGCCACTAGGGCTGCCTATAACCAATGGAATTGGTACTAGGCTTTGATGTGATTTAGCCAGTGATTCTCCCACCTCTAAGTGCTAACGCTCTCTAGGTGCTTAATCTAATACGGAGAAATCTGGATAAAGCGAGATAAACCCTGGAACATGCCACTAACCAATTGAATAGGTACCAAACCATGATGCAAGTATAGCGACTCTGCGACTATGGTCTCTGTGTCTTTTTCCTCATAATCTTGAGGCTTCACAAAAGCCCCGATGCTGAACACAGATTATTTCCCATGACCGTTCAAAAAGGAGGTTGATTTGAGTCAAAATGATACTTTTCTATGATTGGATAGAAATGTGTGACACAACATCCTGTTGATTTCTGACTGGTCAGTTGTTGAGCTCACTGATTGGCCAGAAAGAAACATTACAATGTGCCGAACAGAAACAAACTACAACCATAAAAGCCAGCAAACAATACTAGTTCTTAAATAAAATCCTCTTTAAATGAAAAAAACGACTTGAACATGGTCAAATGATGGTCCTCTGATTGCATTTCTTTGGTGCAAGACTTTGAGCGTTCGCTGTGACGTCACCAAGCAGAACAAGAATGACGCAGTTAATTGTCATGTCTAAAACATGGCTTGTCTGAACTTATCGGTGGAAAAACAAAGGGGAACAGTGGCGAGAAGATCTAATATCAAGCTACGTCTTCTTTGCCTTTAATTTGAACAGACAGGACAGTATCTAGAAAGGAAGAGAAGTGGGCAAAAAGAGGGAGAAGGATGGGAAATGATGATGGACACACGTATCCAGGTCACCACACACCAGGGCCAGACATATAGCTTCTTCTATACCAGCTTGTTCCCTTTTGGGGTCACAGTGGTCTGCTGGTGCCTATCTACAGAACACTTTAGGCGAGAGGTGGGGAAACACCCTGGAAAGGTCACTGGTTTATCACAGGGAAAACTTCGCTAACCAATTGTGCCACTGGAGCACTGTTTTATAACTTTTAATTCAAAATCTATTGTATGAACGTGGAAGTGCAGCATTTTTTGGGGGGTGGGGGAGTAATGTTGCTATGTGTCCTATTTTGACATCTATCCCCACTTTCACCTGAAGTGCGCTGGAGTGCACATTCGTAACCCTGAAAACAAAGAAAATCAATGAATGCCGCTTTTCCATTGATGTGTATTATAACAACACAACTCTACTTGCCATGCTTTTGGGGGCGTATCTACAATGTTTTATAACCTTTAGTGGTATTTTTTCGTACCCATTTGGATGACGTTCTAAAAGCAGGCTAACGCCCTCTATACACTCGCACCATTCTAGGGATGGCTTCTCAGCAAGGTGCTCTTCGTCTGTGTCAAGGAAATGCAATGACACTCCTTGCCTGAAGATGGCGTTTGCAGTATAACAGATGGTCATCGCACCAAATGGGAAACTGGAAAGAACAAGAGCAGAAGGAAAACTCTTCATAGAAATCATAGAACACAGGGAAAAAAACTATAGATGTTGAGCGGTTTATACTGTTGGCGAGCTGTTTGACGAAAATATGGTGAAAAGTTAGAATTTGAGCACTATGTGAGCGCCACCTCTTTAGATCCTAGCCAGCTTTCATTGGACATTCTCCTCGCGAAAGATGGTTCCGTAACTCTTTTTTCATTGGCGCCACTCGTTCGGTCTGATGTGTGATGTTCTGTTGGCGCAACGAAACTTCAGATCGATTGAACTAACACACCAACAAACAGTTCTTTTTCAATACACAGCACTAGAGTAGGAATCACATTGACTCGCACTACCATAGTTTTTATGTGTTTTTCTACGTTGTAAGGTAGTTTTACTTTTACTTGCGTAATCCTTTATCATTTATCGTAATATTCTTTGTGAGTTACTCTGGGTAAATGAGCTCATTTTACTTTTACATGAGTGTATTTTTGGATAAGGTACTTTACTTGTAATTGAGTTAAATTTCACAGAAGAAAAGGTACTTAATAGGGGTGTAACGGTATGCTAAAATCGTATTCGGTTCGGTACAGTGTCTTGGAGAGTTTGGTTCGGTTAATTCGGTTCGGTACAAAACAATAAGAACTTACATAATCTTTATTTTGAAAAGCTGCCAATACACAATAGAATTCTTGCATAAAATAAATAAAAGTGACACATTTGGGTGATATTTTAAATAAATTGCACTCTTTATAAAGAAAAACACATTTTTTTAAATAAAAAATGAAATACTGCAACTAGTTAGGACCTGAAAACTTTTAACACTAGCAACAGCTTCAGCTTGTATATAAACAAAACTAACTATCCAAGTTTTAGGCTAAAAAGATTAACCTATCCACATTTTCTGAAGAGAGCACAGATCTGGTTGCAGTAGAAAATGTTAGATGTGTTGCCTGTCCGATCTCCGTGGAACAATGTCGGCATACAACTTTAAATGTATCCACTCGTCTATCCCCGTTATGTATTTTAACAGAGAAGCCAAAGGCGAGTTTCCGCACTGACGCTATTGAGTGTCGCACAGTAGAGCTGCACTTCACTCAATAGCGTCCGTGCGGAAACTCGCCTAGGAACATGGTTCCGCTGCGCTTAATATCGCGCTAATAATACATTTATATTATTTAATACAAATACCGAATACCGAAACGGTATGCAAGTGTCCCGAACCGAACAGGCCGCACCGAAACGGTTCAATACATACCGTGAACCGTTACACCCCTAGTACTTAAGTAAGTAGTAAGTAAGTAGGCTTTTATTGACCAAGGTGCTACATCAAACAACATGATAAACATTACAGCACAGAATTATCATTAAACTATCAAAGTGCACTTGTGCAACAATTAGTGCAAAAGAGAAAAAAAAAACAGGACAAGACAGGGGACAAAAAAACAGTAGCGCCGACCAGTACACTACAGAAGGTGTGCAAAGTAATGGATTATCCATATACAAATCAGAATAAATAAATAAGTGTTATATATTTATTCACTGCTGTGTGTGTGCACTTGGATGGGTTAAATGCAGAGCACAAATTCCTCGTAATGGTCACTCCATACTTGGTCGTAACGTCACTTTCACATTTCACAGTTAAATAGTCAACCGTCAGTGAGGTACTTTTACATGACCACAACATTTTGATGCTCTTTTCACCCATGGACTTTGGAACTATTGATAGTTAGCAGGTGATATATCATTAGAGTGGAATCTTTTTTTTATTTTATCAGATTTTCTGTAGATTCTCTGAGGGGATTTTCACACTGAATTGAGTGAATCCCATTATGAGCTTCTTATCAGCTCCTCTTACCTCCGATCTCTGAGGCTCTTCTTATGCAAACGCAGCTGATCTTTCCGGAGCCTCTCCACCCAGACGCTCTGATCAACTCAAGCTGATCTCATTACCGATCTTAAAAAAAAGTGCATCTACAAACTCCAATAATTTATCTCAGAAAAAAATCAGATTACAAAGAAAATCAGACATTCTTAATCAACACAAAGAGTATTTATTTGAAAGTGCTTTCTTGATTTTGCCTCTCTGTCTGTTTGTGTGGGTTAGAGATGCAAACACTGGCCAGATGTCTTGGCTGCTGTTTGCATAAAGGCTTCAGTCATCAGCTCCCATTATCTGTGAGCGTTTGAAGTGTCTGCGGGTGAAGAAAACACCACTGGACTCCACTTAAATCCACAAACTCCCCCGAGACACAAACACTGTCTCCAGCTGATCAGGCTCTTAAAATCCTCATTCAATAATAAAAAAATATATGTTTTTTTTTACGTGGATGAGATGCTGCATTATTATTCTTTTTTTTCATTTCATTTGGCGAAAACGGTTGTATATAATTATTAAACCAATCATACGTAAAAACCAATTTATTTATTTTGCAAATAATCCTGCTCTTTTTTTTAAAGCTTTAGTTGTTTTTTGTTGCATATACCCTTCAAATCACTTTTTCTCCAAAAAAGGTTTGGAAAATTAAAATTTGTTAATGGTGTCCAAAAGGCACTTTAAAAAATCAACCAGAGTTGATTGGCACACCTAGATCTAGGAAATCTGTCCCTCACAGTCCACCCTCTAATGCTACTTTGCACTCTTCCAGGCAAACAAATATCGTGAAATGGAAATCATTAGTGTGATTGGGTTTCCATGGTAACAGGGGCTTCAGTATCTAACAAGAACTACTGAGCCTGGAGTGAATGTGTCCACTGGTAATTTATTTATTTATTTTTTGCTATGGAACCCACACAACAAAATTCACAGTGTTAAATCAACACTACTGGTGGACCTCTATTAATACTGGCCCAGTGTTAAATATAACTGTGTGATTTTTAATTGGCAACTCATTCAGTATATAAACTGATTTACCACCGGGGAAGTGTTTATTCAACTCACACTGCCCTGGTGTTAAATTTAAAAAAAAAATAACGCGTGTGTGTTAAATATAACTCTGTCTGAGTTGAAGAAACACTGCCTCTGTGTTAAATATAACTATGTGCCTTGAATAAACACTGCCCTGGTGTTTAATCAGTTTATTTACTTAATGGGTTGCTAATTAAACTCACATAGAGTTACATTTAACACTGGGCCAGTGTTATTAGGGTTCCATCAGTAGTGATGATTTAACACTGGATTTTGCTGTACATCTGAATAACTTCTTCACTTTAATTTAAACAAATCCCACAAACAAGCCAGAACCACACACAATTAATTTTCCTCAGCATCTCAATTTTCTAGAATGCCACAAGCTCATCACAGATCATGTGACAAGAATCAACCAATCATCTTAATCCTTTGTTCTAACATTGAAAGTTAGCTGAAATGAGCAGCTCATCATTGCAACCAAGAGATTTTTATGAGTTGCCAAGCCCTCATTATTTTGACCCATAAACTGAAACTATGCTTGGAGAAACACAAGCTTGGCTGTGGAATAACTGTTGGTGGAAATCCATTGCTAACATTCCGAAAATTCCGATCAAATGTTCATTTTCAAAACAGAATCACAATTGTAAAAATGTCTGAAAAACACATTCCCAAGTTCTAAAATAATTGATGATTCATAACACGGAGACACATGTTACTTTGGTGTTACACATTTAAACTATTTGGTTTCACAGAGCTTTAAAATAATCCTAATCTATAAATTGTAATCTATCTACGTGTAATTTTGAGTTTTACATGACATTTGCTTGCTACACCTAAACATCTCTCTCTTTAGCCAATCTGGAGATTCAATGTAGTCTTAAAGCTTTAAATGTCCAGTTCACACAGAACTGAATCCTCCTTTTGAGGATTTTCTTTGTCTTTGAGCTTTTTTCTCAGTTAAGTGAGCGGTCAGTGCGGGGTGATGGTTATCTCTGCACACCAAAGGACAGTTTGGAACAATTTAGGGCAATTTATTGGCTGCCTTTGTCATTTGTCCAGGACGTAGTTATTTGTGTCATGAATGGCGGCAGACAGACACATTGGTGAATGGATGGGGGTTGTGTTTCAAAGAAAGAAAGAGGAGAAAATGCATCAAAGCAGTTCTTGGATGTGTTTCCGAAACAATGACGTAATTTGCATAGTTTGATGGGACTGAAAAGTGAGTTTTCACTGTTTTGAAGTTTGCATTTGGTGAAAACTTGTATTCTCAGGGAAAATGGCTCCAGACACACAATAACTTTGTAATATAAAGTTCTTTTCAAATACAAAAAAACATGGAGGTATACAATTTGACAACGGCTTCTAATTATGTTTTCCTGTAAAATCCAACATATTATTATTTGAATATTTCGCTTTTGTTTTATGTATAAAATATTTTTACAAATTTTAATCTGAATTCAAAACAAAAAAGGATAAATGTTTTAATAACTAAATCATAATGAATAAGACAATAATAAGCATACATAAATCTAATAATCTTTTTGTCAACATTTATCATTATATTGCATTTTATTATGTTTTTTTACTTTGTATTTATTTTACTGTCATATTTTGTTATATATTAATTATAGTTGTCACGTGTTTAAATTATTTTGAGGCGTAGCCGTAGTATAGTCTTATTATTTAATTTTATTTGAGATTAAATTAACATAGATGACATCATTTCTAAGTATATATTTCAAAACATATAATTAATTTGTTTTTAGCAATAATTATATTTCTTAGTGGATGTAGTGGTCATAGTAAAGTTTAATTTAACTATTATTTTTTAAATTTAATTAATATAGATTAATGAATAAGTATAAATTTTATAATCCCACACTCGCATTTATCCATAATTATTATATTTAGTTATTAGTAGTTGTAAAATCCAACATATTATTGTTCATCCTTTGCTTCGCATACACAATTCAAGCTACTGCCACCAAACTTTGCCAAGACATCCCAACTTATCTGACTTAGGTTGCTATATCCTTTCAGACTGGTTCCACCAAAGGAATGCTGGGAAATCGCTGGGGAATTCCATTGACTTAACATGGGGTCAAGCTTTGCAAAACTGTAGCTCAAACTGAGAATCTCATAGAAACTTCAAACTGTGCAAGAACATACCGATCACTGTGCAAAAGTATTTGAACCCAAGGCTCTAGAAGGGGTTCAATATTTAGCATTGACTTATAATGGCCATTGAAAATGATGGGGAAAAGGCAACGAAAATTTCTTCAACATGTTAGTATGTTTATGCTAATCATAGAAACAACTTTAAAATGGTATACCATCACCGACAGCTTTCTAGCAACCTTACATATTTACTCTAGCAACCCTCTACCTTAGCTTTGGTAACCGTTTACGTTAGAAACCAGTTTGCTTATACATATCTCAGCTTACGAAAATCATAGAGAAATTGGGCTTGGTTAATGTTAATCATACGTAACGTTTTTAAAAATGCCTTTAAATGTAAAAGTTAATTATGTAATCAAATAATCACGTAAGAGTTCTAAGTTATTGCCTTCTTATTACAAAGTGATATCAGCTTCTGAATGAAAACAGTGTACTATAATATTCAAACTATATTTTCATCAATTCAGTCATTTTCTTGACCCGCTTCTTCCTTTTCGGCCTCATGCGGGAAACTAGATTCCAGTCCATCACTGCAAACTATAATTTATTTTCTCCATTTTCTCTAAGGTTTGTTTCCTGCAATCCTGAACCTCGCCAGCAATGCAGAAATCTCCACAAATGCTACCTGTGGGGAACCAGATCCTGAAATGTACTGCAAACTGGTGGAGCATGTTCCTGGAAGGCGAATCCGAAACCCCCAGTGTCGAATCTGTGATGCAAACAGCCAGAATCCCAAAGGTGAGGAGAATAAACCAAAGTTTGAATCTCACTGGAGATTTAATTGTGGGATTAACATCTAATTAGAATTTGGAGTAATGCTTTTGTTAAAAAAAAAGAATGATCATAACAAATAGTAGTCAGTTTATTTCTACTACTGAACGCAATCGTCAATTTTTAAGTGTCTCAAACAATAATCTTTAATCAAAACTCTGTCTTTAGTAGTCTAATTAAAACAAACCTGGAGTAATTCTAGTCACTTCTGAAACTTCTTTACCTTGTCTTCTTGATTAGTGTAATATTTACAAGGAGACAATAATCCTTTCTCACAATTTAAATGAGAAAGATTAAAAATGAGCTCTCTCCATCACTTAGAGTAAAAGAGATGAATTGACACTGCCCCCTAGTGGATGGATGGTATCAAATGCACTCATACAAACGAAACTAGACCCTAGCCTTCAAAGCTTTGTGGTCTGAAAACGTTTTTAATTACAATTTTTCCATTCATTATATAAAAAGTTTCAATAGTTGGCAGAAAAATAGTCGAGCAGAAAACCTTTCTGAAAATTTGGAACCCGATGTTTGCACACTTGGTTGAAAAGACTTTTCCGGCCCAACGAATGCTATTCTAGCTTTTTTTTGCCTCTTTGAATCTGTAGTTTATTTCATTTATTAACATGAGCAATCTATTTTTGACCACTGGGTGTTACTTATTTTCTTTGATGTTTCCTGAATGTTATCCTCCCCTCTTGCTTGTTTTCTGTGTGCTGTTGCTTGTTAAAACTTAATGCGTTCCATTAAATAGCAGGTTTCCAGACACTTTACAATTTTTCAGAGCATTATTCGTTCACTCCACATTCACCTTCTCGTGGTGATAAGCTAGCCCTCAACTGCCCTGGGGCAGTCTGACAGAAGGTGGCAGCCATTTTGTGCCTACGACCTACTGCCTGCCACCAAACACACCCCACCAGTCAAACACATCCATACAGGGCAATTTGGGTGAAGTGGCTTTCCCAAGGCCACAGTGGCAGAATGAACCTGGTGGAGATCGAACCGCCAACCTTATAGGATGACCAACTCCACCAATACAACATTTGCTCCCCAGTATGCAAAATCCAATATGCAAAACAGCTATGAACCATAAATAGCCCTGAGGTGCCTTTTACTTGATCATGTATTTACTGGACGATAAACAATTTATTACCTTTGCCCACAATCTTGCGTGAATTAAAGCAATACTTTTGTTTTGCCGCATTTCCGATAACAAATTTCAGGAGAAGCAATCAGGGCATGCACTTAATCAGTCCTTCAAACCCTATAGTATTTTAGCCAGTCCTACCTTGTGACGTCACGCCTCCTTCTGTGGTGGAAATGAGCATTCACCTTGCCAGAGTTGGTTCCAATGCTAGGGGGCTTGGTGTGGCGACTGGGGGTCTAGAGAAATTGGTATCTTCATATCATGGAGCAAAGGAGGCTAGCACTTCAGACTGCACAGTACAAGATGTTAAGGTCAGGCTGAGTAGCATTGAGATGTGTTTAAGAAAAGAATGAACAGGCTTACAAAATCACAATGAAAGTGTTTACATGAGGAATAAATCCTTTTCCCATTACACTTCCACCCCAAAACACGGATATGTAACACGGATAAGATCCGCGTATTGACGTCAATCTTACCTTGTACATTTGTTCTCACCACTCTATGCTTCAACTGCAGCATACACAGGAGCAAAGAGCCACTGTATGGCACTATATTTACAGGTGGACTCCAATCTTATGCGTATTTATAGTTTTATCTACATTTCTAAAAATGTTTATATTAGCGATAAGTGAACCAATCGTTTTGAACGAATCTTTGATGCGACTTGTTCAGTGATTGTTCAGTGGCTCAACCTCCTTATGGGGGTTTAACAAGTTCATCATTAATGGACTTGAAAAAGAGCTAATCTTTTCAGTTTATGACTCACGCTGCATGACTTAACATTTCGGACCAGTGACGTGACAAAAAAACGAAAGGACTCGAGAAAATAACTAACGATAATGAAATTGATTACATAAATTCTCATTCTGGTCCAAACTGTACTGGTTAACTTCAGAGAGATAATGTGTTGAATAAAGGAGACTTAAACCTAAAGAGTTGCCAGATCAGAGCTGAGGTGAACCAGACTAAAGACCCAGGTTGGCTTGATTACAAAATGTTTGTCTTATTTGTAGTGTAGCTCATGTTGTAGATGTTGTATATTTGACAAACAAAATGTAATTTATATTTTACTAAAATTAACGAATGTCTTGAAACAAGATTCGTTTATAATGATACTCAAAGATACGAGTCTGTGAAATGATCCTAACTTCCCATCTCTAGTTTATCATAGATACGTTCAACCGATCGGATATTGGAACCTTCATTAACCATACCCTGTCGCATACCAATGAAAACAATAGTTTCATGCATTTTTATGCAATTTTAACACATTCCCAAAGCCACTTAGTGATTGTTAATATGACAAAAGGTTGAGAACTATCCAGACCATGTGACGTTGCATCATCTCAGGACCCCTATGGCGAGTACGCCACCATAACTGTGCTTTTAAAACAGAAATTGCCAAAATTGCCTGAGAATCGTAAAATTTAACGTGATTGGGTCGTACAATTAAATCGTAAAAGTCTTGAAAAAGTGTTGGAGGTTGTTGTGACTCTTTAACATTCATTGTCTTTATTACAGAGCAACATCCCATCACTTACGCCATCGATGGCACCAACCAGTGGTGGCAGAGTCCAAGCATTAAAAATGGCCGGCAGTTCCACTGGATCACTATCACTCTGGATTTACGACAGGTATGACATTGTTTAAATACATTTTCAAATGATGTAAATAAACATAGAATAGTATTTGTATGTTAAGTGTATAAAACGTTTAGCCATATTTTGTAACCATTAGCGGTTTTCCAGACTCAAAGGTGGTTTTACACCCATACCACCCTCTTTCACCTCATTCCTTGTGGACCAGTCATTTTGTGCCTTAACCTGAAAGCTTTGCTAATTGTAGACTAGCGGTTATTTCCCGTCGATGTGAATGCAGGAGCCATTAGAGCCCTCGGGGGCCACAAAACACAAGTGTGTTTGTATAGAAAGGTCAAGACATGCACACACCCTCCCAGACTAATCCAAAATCACCAACAATCCACTGCATTCCAGTGCCGATAATACACACAACTATTCCACATGAACCCACTAACACATGGAGAGCAGTCTTAATCTTTAACAACCTTTAAGTCTAACCTTAACACAGCTTAAATTACAAGGAGAATCCAATGAAAGATTTGATACTTGCTGGTTCTGTTTAAATCAGAGTTCAGGTTTCATAGCTCGCATTCATTGTTTTCATGTTTTTAATTACTGCTTTTGTCATTTGATTGAGTGAGTGTTGCCTTTCGAACCTAAAGGCTTTATTTGTTAGAAGGAACGTGTATAGAAATGGAAATGGTTGGACCAGTGGTTGATTGGAGTAGATGTGATGCAAGTTTTGTGTCTGGATAACAAGTTTGGAAAGAGATTTTAGTGTGAGGCTCACTATTTGGCAGCTGCAAAGACAAACACCCCCCGAGATATTCCATACATTGAAAACGTATTAAAGTTAGTATTAAAAGTATAAAATACATTGAAAAGGATTAATTCTTGAGTAAACATGGAAACACCATCAACAAACACACCCGTACGCACACACACACACGATATGATCACGTTTAAAGTCGTTGTGACGTAATTCAGTAAAAAAGCTCTTTTACACTTCTGTGTTCTTCTGTGGTTCTTGGCAGATCTTTAGGTGCTATAGAGCACTTTTTTGCTTTAAAGAACCCCTTAATCT
This sequence comes from Danionella cerebrum, assembly GCA_007224835.1. Classification (NCBI taxonomy): domain Eukaryota; kingdom Metazoa; phylum Chordata; class Actinopteri; order Cypriniformes; family Danionidae; genus Danionella; species Danionella cerebrum. The sequence continues at coordinate 22,289 of SRMA01025518.1, forward strand.
CTTTTTGGTCCGCCACTGGTTCTTTATGGTTTTTGAGGTACTGTTATAGCACTTTGTTAGCATAAAGTTACTGTTTTTTAGTTACTTTTAGGTAATCGTAATTCTAAAGTAGTTCTTGTTGTTTTTAATCTATTTTTTACTGATATTGGTCATTTATGCAAATTGTTTTTTATTTTCATGAGCTGTATGCCAAAATCATAAATATTAGAACAATTAAAGGCTTGAACTACTTCAGGTGTGTGTAAATAAATCTAACATTTTTTGAAAGTCTAATCAGTACAATACAGAAAATAATGAACTTTATCACAATATGCAAATTTTTTTAGAGGGACCTGTATGATTGTTGTAAATATTACTTTTGAGCATTATCTCTAAATAGAGCTTTTAAGTGTTGGAGCTAAATGCCACCTTTGAAGATATGTGTTAAATGGCACCAATACATATGCTCACGAGCCAGATTTGGTTCTATGTAGAACCCTTCTTTTAAGTGTATTTAAATGTGTACAAAACAAAACAAAAAGTTTCATTAGTTTTTCAAAATTACAGAAATATACTTACCGAAAACACAAACTTTAAGAGGTTTTATTCACAGTTCGTATGTATTTAATGCTAATTCCTGAATTTTTTTTGTTTTTACATTTTTAGTTAACCATTTCTAGAAACCTTGTTCTTGATATTTAATTTAAACAGGTTGAGTGTGACTGGTACTTTGGGGCAGTTTAGCAGCATCTGAATCTAAAATAAGTTCCTACTCCTGTCATGTACTTAGAAATTTAAAATATCAGCAAAATCATGGGCTGCGGCTCTCTATTAAATGGCTTTAACAATGTCTACAAAGTCTCAGACATAAGCTCAACAAAAAATCTGATGGAACACCTCATTCCTGAATAAAGCACAGACATTTCTGACATGGCTAAAGCGTTAGCATCATCTATTCTGAGCTGGCAGCTTGGTTCAAGCGTCGGTTTAATGATCGTCTGCTGTGAAGATGAGTCAGGCTTTTGTTCATGGAAGTACTCAGGGGGAAGGGAAGCAGGATTGCCCCCGACAGGCCCCCGGGCCATCGGTGCAGGATTACACATGCTAATGGAGCCCAAACACTCTGATAAAGACTTCCCAAACTAAACATAAAGGACTTATCAGAAAATAGATATTTTATCAGAATATTGCTGAGTTGGTTCTGTTCTTATCTTTCAAACGCCCTTGAGTTTGTTCACAGGACACAATGTGTTTGATGTCACAGCAAACTATGAAAATGTTGTCTCTATGGGAAGTTTAGGCTGCAGACAGTAACTATCTCTATGTATGCATTTCTTCTTTGAATTGCAGGTCTTCCAGGTGGCATATATCATAATAAAGGCGGCCAACTCTCCTCGACCAGGGAACTGGATCCTGGAGCGCTCTCTGGACGGCCAGAGCTTCCAGCCATGGCAGTATTATGCCATCAGTGACAGCGAGTGTTTGACTCGTTATAATGTGACCCCACGCATTGGGCCGCCTACGTACAAGAGAGATGACGAGGTCATCTGCACCTCCTACTACTCACGCCTGGTGCCCCTGGAGCATGGAGAGGTATAAAGTCTATAAAGTCTTACACTAGCTGTAGCATGTCATTGTGTAAAGAACTGCTTTGAAGCAGCCTCTCATCCAAAGTTAACCTTTAGATGTCAGTTTTTGAGCTTTTAGAGAGATAGACAGCTTTCGCCATTGATTGAACGATTTACATTTTTAATATTTTGTTTAAAAAAAAAGATTCTGTATGAGCACAAGAAATCTGAGTGTGTCAAATACTCTGAAAAGCTTCAAAAAGCGAGCATTATATATTGACAAATCGACATTACTTTACACACCTATACATCTGCTGCATGTGGTAGATCTTAAATCTGAAATACACAAGCGCAAATGTTACCTTACACACCAGCCGGAAAAAGCATAGTTTGTCAATGTGTCAGTTGTCAAGAAACGCAGTGCGTCAAAATGCTGTGATTGGCTAATTTGGTCACATGTCTTCAGCTGAGAAAGGTAGCAGTAAGCAGGGCTCGAGAACAAAACAAGGAGCTGTTCTACCAGAGGGGCAGAAGTAAAGCCGGGTCCCTTCAGATTGCAGGACTGTCTGGAGCAGCATCCACTATTTTCTGAATTCACTCTGCACGAGAGATCAGCAACAGAACATTTCAAACGGAATGACTTTAGACAAAGTCGCAGAAAACTTTGTCCATGTTCTCAAACTGTGTCTCGGAACTAAACACTTTAATAATTTATCGATTATTCCCAAAAATGGGAGCATTCAAGTTTTTAATTCTTTTACTGGGTCCAAAAAGAAGCCCTTTTTGAAACCACTGTTTATATTGAGGCCTATGCCTTTGTATCCCCTCCACAAACTCTCGTTGCCCTCGATGTGGATCTCTCATTATACATAGACGTTATTTCAAGTCAGAACACATTCACACTGGCCAATAGCTCCAGATATTTAGCATGTCAAATATCTCACGATCAGCTAGACCAGCTCCGGTTTTCATGTGATTCTGTGCATAAACTCAAAATCTGGGCTAAAACTGTGCAGTCTGAAACTGTTGTTTTCCAGACAACAAATAATTTGGGTTTTTAAATTCAGATGAGAGATCGTTCATCCTCTTCTCGTTCTCCATAAACAAGGCTCAAACAATTAAATTGCTTCTGGGCATGGAATAAATTGCTTTTCACCGGAGCGCCATCTAGTGTTCAGGAGAAGGGTTTTTAAACACAAGAGAATTGCTGCAGAGAGCTGACGATGCAGCCGCTGCAGTTCAGCCGCTGCAGTGCTGCAGATGCATAGGTGTGTAAGGGCCATTAGCCATCAAGACTCCTATGAGCTCCCAGCAAAAAGTCTGAGCGCTGATCTCACACTCCTGCCTCTAAAACTCAGTGAACTATCTTGTTTATGGGACAAGTGCATACACATCAGAACAATTTAAAAATTACAAATTGCTTGAAGCCCATAGACATTTCACCAACTGGTGGGTACTGGATTTGCTTTCATTTCGACCAACGGACTGCAACAACATCGTAGTAAATCAAAGATAGGATGTATTTTTACCGTTATACCCCAGGAAAATTATTCTGTTAACAAAGTATTATTGTATTACACTTGGCTTTAGCATGTTCTACATTAATTGAAGACTTTTTGTAATTACAAGTCAGTTTAAATGTAACTATTAGTTTAAATAATTTTATTACAGCGCAATTTTTATTTTATATTACACGCTTAATTAGTGGGACAATAAAAGCAAACTCAAAAAAAGACGACTTGCGACAATGTTGTTATACATTGCAAGTGGCCCTGGTAACCACAGTGCACTTTGGTTGTAGCTCGTGCAGCGTTGCCTGTCCAATAATTCCACAATAAGTACAATTTTAAGTATTACATTCTTTTTTTTTTTTTTGCAAAAAATTTCACAAATTGAAAACGAACTGTTTTTATGTTTTATAACAAAAATCAAAAGTGTTAGGACAAAATAAAAATGCATGAACCTTCTTTTTTTGTGCTAGAACTTTGAAAAACAAGCTATCTCACAGGTCTTTTACTTCCAACGGGTTTCCCTTCTTTTCACTGCTTGATGAATTTGGGGTCTGTAAAATGAAACCGAAAGATGGTTCCGCATTTTCTCTTGTATTTTTCGTAGGTCTGCCATGTAATTGAGGCCTTAGAGGCTGAAGCACAAGCTCATACATTTTTGTTTCGGATTACCTCGTAATTCACTAAAAATATCTTTATTTTTCTCAAAACTGATGGGCCTTGGAGACACATAGACCTATTCTGAGATGTTTTCAAATGGTTTCCTAGAACTTACAGATAAGTCAAGCTCGGAAACGGTAAGCTACTCTCGAGTAGATTTTGTATCTTTGTTTGGGCGGCACATCTATTTCCTCATTAGACACAGTTTAACTCAGAAGAGAATTACATCTCAAGGTCAATAGGATCAGAGCGGAAACCTGAATAAACATTGTTTGTGTGTGTTTTATGTTCAAAATAAAATGTTCAGAGAACCGATTAATACTCTGCTCAAAGATGGTAAATCAGATGCCTGTCAGAGTTTGATTGTATTTTTTTTTTAAACCTCATTTATAAACTGGGCTTCTCTGGTGAGATGGTGCACTAGTAGAAAGTCCAGCAAGACCAGCTCTAGTTGTGATTGGTGTAGCATGGTACTGGTTTAAGCAATGTTTGTGTGTATTTATAGTCAGAAAAACAGCCTCAGGGATGCGATTGAAATACAACTCAATGTAAAAGTGTGCGGCATAAAATATATAAATGTAAAGCAGACAGTTGTTTCCATGTTGTTCTTCTGGGTTTCCCATCTTAGCACAGTCCATTATTATGCATAATTATAGATAATTGAAATTATATTTAGAGTTTGAAATCACCCTAAAGTACCCGTTCGTTTGAATGTGAGAGGGTGGGGTGTAACCCACTGACCTGGTAACAGCCAGCTTAAACCAGTACCATGCTCCAAAACACATCTTGAGCTAGTCATGTTCGATTTTCCACCAGGGCACCTTTTCACCAGCGGAACCCTGTGAGTCTTACCAGTTTTTAAAAAGTAGGCAGAATTGTACTTTAAGATATTTGGGCTGTGATGTAATTTTCTTGAAGCCGGTGGTTTTGAGTTGAAGGTGCATCCTTCAGAATTGCAGAGGACTCCTTTTATAGAAGAAAAGTATTAAAAATAGAAATTTTGGAAATGTTTGAGTGAGTGCTGCTACTCTTTCATACTGATCGATATGAACGCCTCTCCTAGCTGGCAGTCTTTTCAAGTAGAAATGCAAATTTCCGGCACAAGTTTGTGTTTGTCGTTTCACAAGAGCTTTTTTATGATTAAACTAGTGTTCACTTGGAACCAACCACAGAAGGTCTGCGATTTTAAACTTAAACGTTTATGATAGTGAAGAATTCAGTATTTGATTTTGTTTCGTCCACAGATCCACACGTCTTTGATCAACGGTCGCCCCAGTGCTGACGATCTGACCCCAGAGCTGCTAGAGTTCACCTCCGCTCGCTTCATCCGGCTCCGGCTACAGAGGATTCGAACCCTCAACGCTGATCTCATGACTCTCAGCTACCGTGACCCCAAAGATGTCGACCCCATTGTCACACGACGGGTAAAAGATTATCCCAATGTGTTAAAAAATGCTCAAAATCTGTGTTTAATGTATTTGGATTTATACCTTTGTTTCTCTACAGTTTACAGCACAGAAAGTGCTTTTATTAGCTTCATACAACGTCCAAATAACTTATATACCACACAGCTTTTGAAAGCATCAGCAATATTTTATCTCATGAATACTAATGCACTAAATATACTGAAGAAAATAGTACACAAGTATCTACAAGAAATTACTTTTATCTGTCACTTTTAAGCCCCACCCACAGTTGATTGAAATGTTAGCTGAGCTAATGTTAGCATGTTAGCAGTGGAATATTCTGGAGCTGACTGCTTCTCTGCTGTGTTTCAGTATTACTACTCCATCAAAGACATTTCTGTTGGTGGCATGTGCATCTGCTATGGCCACGCCCAAAGCTGCCCCTGGGATCCTGTTACCAAGGTAACCAACAACTCGTTGAATTCGAAAGCTGTCCATCAATATCTGCCATGCCTTTGGCTCCACCCATTTCATTTAGCAATACTAAAGTGTGCCTCTCACTCTTTCTCTCTCTTACAGAAACTCCAGTGTGTGTGTGAACACAACACCTGTGGCGAAAGCTGTAACCAGTGTTGCCCAGGTTTCCACCAGTTACCATGGCAACCAGGAACGCTGTCTGAAGGAAACACATGCGAGAGTAAGAGGCCACTTTTTAACTGTCCTGAAAAGGGTTAGGATAGGATTCATGTAAACAAATAAACCAGTACATGTTTTATTTAAGCACACAGTGTACTTTTATTTATAGATTTTTACATGTATAATTAATTGCACACATAATATATTACATTAATTAATTAAGCTTTTGATTATATTAATGTCAAGCAAACAAATTCAAATAATGTACATAAAATATGTGCTAATAATATTATTTAATAAATATATAGGTGTATATAATTAAATTAATGAATACATTTAATAAAATAAAAACATTAATCCTTAAAAGTCTGGGGCTTTTTTGAGCGTTTATTGCTACTTTACAATTTGTAATACTTTACAATTTTTTTAGTACAACCCCAGCTTTTTTTGTCCATTACATTACATAATAATTCCGCATCAAACCTAAATTTGTAAAAAAAAAAAAAAACTATTCATAGTATTCAATTTAGTCATTTTTTACTACAACATCTCAAAAGTTTTTATGTTTAATCTAAATCAAAGTGTTGACACAAAATAAAAACTCAGAAATCCCCTTCAAAAAATGTTAAAAATGTGGAAATGAACCAGATGAACATCTTCTTAACCTTATACACTGTTCCTTGTGGTTTTTGTTCCAGAACTTTGAAAAATACAAGCCATATCACAGTTATTATTTAGGGTTATCCCTTCTTTTAACCACTAGATGGCACTGACAGCACCATTTTGGAGTCTGTAAAACAAAACTGAAAGAAAATCATGCATTACCTTGCAAATAAAGTCATAACTCTTTACTATATCATTATATTTTAAAAATTAAAATTAAACAATATCTGGGACAAGTCAATCCTACTACATTCAAATCAGTTGCTATTACAACAAATAAATCATGATAAATAATTATATAAAAAAATAAAGATACACAACATAAATGGTAAAGTAGCAGCAGGTAATTATAGAAAATGTATGAAATTTAACACATTTCATAAATTACCAAAACAATCCCATTGTCTTTGCTCTCCGCATTCCGTTCACTATGCTCAGGAATTTTATAGGGCATATAATAATGACCTCGCCTTTGTGCCATGTGTTCAGAGTGCAACTGTCACAACAAGGCGTTGGACTGCTTCTATAACCAGACCGTGGCAGATCTGAGGCTGAGCTTGAACACACACGGTCATTTCATTGGTGGAGGAGTGTGTTTGAACTGCTCCCAGAACACTGCTGGAGTCAACTGTGAGACCTGCGCCGATGGCTTCTACAGACCAGCCCAGGTGAGTGTCTGAGTGTGTGATAATGGAAAGAAATGTAGGAAATCTTAAAATATATTATAGCTGCAAGCAGCAATCAAAGGGCTCAAGCACCTCCAGCACCATCGCCTCGGAGGCCAATTTGTTGCATTATGCTTATTTAGAAGACGTGTTGAGAAATTAAACAATAAAAAAACACAATCTAAAAGTGTGATGGTCTAAATATTTTCTAGTGTTTTTTTGGCCCTCATTCATTAACATGCGGCGCTTACGTTACGCTCGCGGTGTGAAACCAGTGTAACACACTTGGCAAATTCTTCTCAATAGTGATTGGATTTATGGCCCTTTGGAGGGAGACGGATCTTTGGGATCACTTTAAAAAAACTGGCTCTTTAGACTCCTTTTTTTTACATTTAAGAAACCAGCCTATGGTTAATTTTTTTTTAAATCTAGAAATAATTACAAGTATTTTAAGATGGGATTTTTTTTAACCATTAAGTGAGTTTGAAATGTTCTGAAATATTGATTATTGCTTCATTTGACACACGCGGACAAGATTTTAAAAGTCTGATACAGGTTCTTTATAAATATTCCACTGCCATATTACTGAGATGACAGTGAGATCCCTATTTACCCTTTGTATAAAAGTATGTGTGTGAAACTTCTTTGATTTGTTATTTAATGCAACACCTAAACACTTATAAATTCACAAGGAACAAAGCAGGCTTCAATAAAGTTTCAAGCAAAAACCTTTAGTATCACAATTACATTTTTAACAATACTGAAAACAATATTTTAAAACTATATAAACCCAGTAAGAAAATAAGTCTAAACAAAATAAATTACCTACTACTATTTCCAAAATGATAAAACAGCTCCAGTCTTTATGGCCTCTCTCCTTTTCTTTCTGCAAATTCGAATCGAGAAACACAAGCGCTCTCACTTTGGAAAGCTTGAGGTGATTTCTCCTCTCCGTGAGTATTTCTCCAGTTTTGGAGAATATTCTATCTGAAGGAACTGATGTGGCCACAACACAAAGCTTCTTGGCCACTAGTTGTCAAAGCCTTGGATACACAGGTACCCGACTTTCCCACCACTTCAAAGGGTCTTCATTCTTAGGATTAAGGGATTCCTCAAACTACGCCCGCACCTCCATGACAGCGTCTGCTGTTGGGTTGACACTGTTTGGGCTACCTGCTCATAGAGGTTTACATTCATCCCCCCTCCCCCACAGAGGAGAACGGCTCCCGACCAAACGCGACTCGGCTCCCATCGTTCATATTAATGAGCTGTTCAAAATATTCGAATCGTTCGCAAACGTCACAACACTACTTCTCAATCTGACTTTGTGTGGCAGAGATAAAACAACTTCCTGTTTCATGGCAAACATTGAAATTCAGCTGACCGCAATGAACAGACCTTTCGACAAACTCAAAAATGCTGATACTGCATTAGTTTCACGGTGATCATATAACATCCGTAGGAGGTGTTCACTAAAGTGTGATTTATACAAAGTTTTTGCTGACTTCCTGTCGGGGCAGCATGGCCTGAAAGGATTTTTCTTTGTAATTTTTTTTTCTGCTTTGAAAGAAATGCTGAATAGAGCCTTGCTTGTCTTTTGTCTTGTTCCAGGTGTCCCCATATGCTGATGAACCATGCACTGAGTGTCAGTGTGACTTGAGAGGTTCAGCGAGCCCCGTTTGCATCAGAGACGAAAATCACGCTCGAGGAGGTGAACAAACGCTTCCTCCGAAGAATCCCAAAAGAACCCTCAGATTCCTATCAATACACTGATTGTCTGTGATGCAGGTCTCTCAGCGGGTCACTGTGCGTGCAAGGAGGGTTTCGCGGGTGAGAAATGCGACCGATGTGCTTTCGGCTTCAGGGATTTCCCAGTGTGCTCTCGCTGCGAGTGTGACCTGCATGGAAGTCTGAACACCGACCCCTGCAGCAAGTGTGTTTGCAAGGTAACCATCGACTCCTACATTTATTTTTGAGTCTCTCTAAAAAGGTTTTAACCTCCCTTTTGGCTCTTAGGTTAACGTGATGGGCTCAAACTGTGACCTCTGCAAGCAAGGTTTCTACAACCTCCAAGGGTCAAATCCAGAGGGCTGCACAGAGTGCTTCTGTTTCGGTGTCTCAGACGTGTGTGAGAGCTCTGCCTGGTTCAGCAGCACGGTACGGCTCACTTCTCAGGAAACTAAATGCGCATTCTTTGCATGTTGTTTCTCATGCTAGCATCCTTAGCATTTTAATAGAAGATCCAGAGTATAAAACCAATAGTTGCACAAAAAAGAAAGCAAGAGGGATTTTCACTGTTCTTCACCACTTAAGGGGGGGGGGGTTATTATGTAAAATCTACTTTATTGAGCTTTATGTTGTTATAATGTCAGTCCCTCATTAAAAACGCACCTGAATTGTGACTTTGAATTCATATTTGAGTAATCTTGAATCTCCTGCGGTAGACATTGGGGGGTGCTAAAACGCTCTGTTTTGCAAAGCCCCGGCCCTTTTGCGTAGCTCCGCCTCTGTCCCCCATCTGCTGCTGCACCGGTCCTCCCCCTCCAGCTCCGGCAAAGACTCACGTCTGTGGGTGAGGGAGCTACTGTTAGCAACAGCTGGTTTCACTACGTGTGAACGAAGCTCCTCGTTCAGAGTGCTTTTCTCTATAGTTCTCCGGATTACAAAATGACTTCCACAAGGAGATGTATGTTTAGATGCCAAGGAGAGAGCCCTCTCTTTACGCTTCCCAAGGACGACACGCTTCGTCAAAAATGGTTAAAAAGCTTATGTATTATTTTAATAGCAAAACATAGTTTCATTATGATGCATATTTTTAATTTCCTAGTAGAATTTTGCCACAAAATGATGTAAATTTACAAGAGAATATTTACCGAGCACGTCTTGAAAAAGTCTCTGTACTTGGTCCGGTTCCACCGAAAACTCACTTTCTGGGTCCGCCGTAGGATTGTGTGCATTGGCTTGTACAATATCCTCCGTTACCATTTTGCAAAAACACGATTTTAATGTTTTTACTGAGAAAATGTAGCGGCGCTCTGAAAAAGAAAACAAACGGTGGCAGTTCGCATGGCCTATGACGCACTGAAGGGGGCGTGTCGGAAAGAAGGAGGGGGCTCTTAAAGAGACATGTGAATATCAGGGCGTTACACGCAGCCAACATGTCAAGTCAAATTTCTATGAGGTTCTTTATGACAAATCCAACTGTAGGTAAAATTGTTACTTGAGTGTGCTATAAAACTACACTATATGTCTGATAAACATATAATAACCCACCCTTTAAAAGTTTGAAGTTCATCCAACATCTGGTTTAGCAGGGGTTCTGTTCAATAAAATGGACAAACTAAAAAAAGATTGGATTAAAAAAAAATTAAACTCGATCTCCATCTGTTGAAGGAGATCACTGTGTGTGGGATTGCATTTTCTGTTCAGATTGACAGTAAATAGAATATTTAATACGCCCTCTACTGGCAATTAAAGCAGAGACAGAATTGGAAAAATATGTATTTTGGACAGTAAATTATTGACTAACATTAAATATTGTAGCAATCTGTTTGTAAAAATTGCGTATGTTTTTAACAAAAATATGACCAAAAGCTTTCTTTATCAGATCAAGTTTCTCAGCAATACAAATATACCACCAACAGCAAAATTTGCATTTAATAGTTTGCTGCACTGCGATATAATACCATCCTGCCCATTTCAGAACATATACAACACAATAAACACATATGAAACACTTTTACATACCAGAAAAACCCTAATAAACCCTATATCTGTGTTTTTCAACCAAACTACAGAGGTATGTGCCATAGGAAAGTATCCAATTTGACTTAATTGTTCAAAATCAACTTGGTTTCATAGAAATATAAATAATTTCATTGAAATATACAAAAAGTTTTTTTTGCATTTATTTGATTATTTCATCACTTTAATGAGAACAACTTTATATTGTCAAAATAGGTTTCGATATGTTTCATTTTTACCATGTATTTTTGGTGGTGTGCTTTTTATGATGACAAAAATGTGGCAATAAGAGCAGGAACACTGTCCTGATTATGTGTCGCCACTACGTGTTAAAACGGACTTGCTGTCTCCTGGATTTGTGACTTTACTAAAACTGTTTTTAATTAAAACACCCACGTGCCCCCAGTTCCAATGATACAATCGCAAAACCCGTATACTACTGTATAGGCTTTACCAAGCCAACAGGTGGCAGTCAACCCATGCATTTTTAAATAGAGTGTTCAGCATTGAGTTTGTAAAAACAATGGAGCCTTTTTTATGATGATCAAACAGGAAACATATGCATGGAATCCAAAAAATAATGTACGCCATTACATTTGGTCTTTGTAAACAAAGCAGTGAGGCCAAGCACAGCGCTTGACAACACGGACATCCACCTCTAACGGGCATGAAAACCTGTTTTCGCCATCCACACGTAATTAGAGATCCCAGCATTTTCAAACCGTTACACCTTGGTCATCATTTCAAAAATGTGACGTAACATGAAAATGACGTTGCAGTTAAATAAACACTGAACTGAATTTTTAGCGCAAAGTTTCAATGCGTCCTTTAATGTGCGGATAAACAGTATAACCGTGCTGACAAATCTCAGTTTTCTATAAAAAGTGAGATCTCACTAGCATTAGTTTAACTAGACAGAACAGACAGAAATAAAGCAGCAGCTATGAGAGAAGCTACTCTACTAATCTTAAACTCAAATAAATTAACCTGGAAATCTGGTCCTCAGGTGTTCGAGAGAGATGCCATCCTGACTCCATCTCTTCACAGCTCCTCCATCTTCTCCTCCTCTGTTTCTGATGAGAATATGATCGTCTTCAACTCTTCGACATCATCCAGAGGCGCCATGTCCGAGTGGTCCTGGGCCGCACCGGAGTCCTTCCTCAACAACAAGGTAACATTACATTTCTAAGTCAATGATAGATTCTAAAAGAATGTTCTATCTAAAGTTAAACACATTTACCATTTAATGACTATATATATATATATATATATATATATATATATATA
>SRMA01025518.1:34719-63549 GCA_007224835.1 Danionella cerebrum
TTATTATTATTATTATTATTATTATTATTTTTACATTATACAATGCACAATAAAGAAAACACACTAACACAATAATTATTAATTATTTTATTTTATAATATTTTTATCTAATCGCTAATTTCCACATAATACGGGCCGGCCTGCCGACTGCAGGGGACAGCACCAGCCTACGACGAAGGCAGCCTGGCACACCATAGGCGAGTGCTCTGTATATTCTTGAGTCGGGGGAATGCATTGTAGTACAGTAGAGTGAAAAAAGGTGGGCAGGAATTGGGCAGATAAAGACAAATGGGGTCAGATAATTACCGGATCCCAGAATAAAATTTTCCGGATCCTTGGAAGCCAGAAATTGAGAGAAAACGGATTGCGTTCCGGCAAACGGCGGAACAAATTAAGCACTGCTTTAAAGCATCTTTACACCTTGCCGAATACACAACAGGATGTTTACTTCATAACAGTACTTCCTCTCTTGTGTAGCATGTTGAACTGGATGATGATGCTGCTGCTGTTTATAAGAGTATGTTTGAGTCAGAATCCCATCCAACACGACCCCGCAGAAGAAACAGAACTAACAGCTGAGCAGCTCAACCAAGTCACTCTGAAACAAACCTGTAAGACACGTCCTTGTCTATTGTTTTAGTGAGTTTTTATTGTTTTGTTCAGTTGCTCCGTTGTTTTGTGACAGATGAGCACCTGATGAAGAGCAACAGTCGCGTGGGTGTCTTCATCGCTGCTGCTTTAGGAACTCTCACACTCATGGCTGTGGTTTACTGCATCTACAACCAGTTCTACAGCAAGAACATCTACTCTCATGCTCAGCTGCATGACTCAGGTGCTCAAACACTTAAACTTTTCTCACTTTGGGGCGTGGAAAAATTCCAGAACACAGTCTCAGTTCAATCTCTGTGTATTTCAGATGTAGCTCTGGATCTGAGCAGTTCTTCTTCATCTGTGTTTTCTGGAGTCGTGACGGATCGATGGACGGACAGAGCTGGAGGAGGATCTTATGGCTCTCTCTCGGTGTCTCCATCCATCATCACTCTTCCTCCGGCTCTTTCTCCTCCTCAATCTCGAGGTGCTTCATCCTTTCACTCGTTCTCCATGAAGAGAGCTGCAGTACCGTTGAGGACCATCTCCGCCCAGGAGCTGGAGAAAAGCTTCCTCTGAGACATCTTAGAAGGATTGACTGGAAAGTGGTTGTGGGTCAAATGGGTCTAAGAGCGCAGATTTAGAAGATCCGTTTAAATATATTAAGGTTGAATACAAAATTTTTTAAATGAAGTGCAGAAAAACATTAAAATAATGCAATATATTCGAAATGTAGTTTTGTAGGTTGGGCCAAATGACAATACAAACTTTGAAATCTTAGAAGTTTTTTTCTGCTTGAAGGACTTTAAAAAAAAAGCTTATTTACAACTGGAGACAAGATTATTAGCCCCCTGTGAAATTGTTATGTACACAGTAAAATCCTAAGAGTTAAATTAACTCTACTCAGAGTGTATTTGGTCCCACTCTAAATAGAGTTAAACCAACTCTGAAGGAGAGTTATTTAAATAAGTCTATTTGAACTAAACAGTCTATTTTTGTCTGTTTTTACTCTTTCTGGAGTGGACTTGGTCCCTCTCTGAATAGCTAATATTTAGTTTGCATTTCCCATGCAGATTTGGAAAAACATAAAGAAAATAGATTATTAAATTACTCTTTCTCAGAGTCGGTTTAACTCTATATAGAGTGGGACCAAATACACTCCGAGTAGAGTTAATTTAACTCTTAGGATTTTACTGTGTAGAATATTTCCCAAGTACAGTGGTCATGACATTGTTCTATTTTTAATAATATGTTGTTATACTGCAGCTCTACTGTGTTATACTGTGTACCCCCGCCTCTCGCCCAATGTACGCTGGAGATAGGCACCGGCAGACCCCCGTGACCCCGAAAGGGAATAATCAGATTGGAAATTGAACGAACGTTGTTCATATTGGTCTAATTGTATGGGAAATGGGATTCTTTCACTCAAAACGTCTCTATTACTAATGATTAAATTCACATTTTCTAGCCCAGGCTTTTTCCGGAAATGGGCTGAGATTTTCATTCTGAAAACTTTGTAATTACTCTCCAGTTACTCACTTATTGGTTACTGATTTGCATATTCATGACGTGTCTGCAAACGTACTGTGTGAACAGTCAATGTAGATGTGACGGAGAATAGAGTGATTAATTACGAGCAAATTCAATACTGAGCCATTAACTTTTTATTTTAATTATTTTTTACTATCTGAGCCAGAATCTGATCCCAGTTCAGATGCAAACTAACCTTCACCACCAGTGATGTCGCCTGGCCTGGGAATCCAGGGACTTAGTCCCAAACGTTTTAAACATTACCCCTGGATAATTCTACTCCAGAATTAATAAATATTCTAGAACTGTAGATTAACGAGCCACTAAATAAATTACTTCATTACTCCAAGACCAATCAGAGAAAAACATTGCATGGAGCGTCTGTTTTTATAGGCTGATTTGAACTGTGCTGTGGCCTTCTAGTTAGAAGGTTCAAGGCCAGTGACCTTCCTGGAAGGAGTTTGCATGTTCGTCCTGTGCTTGCGTGGGTTTCCTCTGGGTACCCCGAGTTAGGTTAATTAAATAATCTAAATGCGCTTTGGTGTGAATGTGTGAATGAATGTTGCCCTGCGATGGACTGGCGACCTGTCAAGGGTGTACCCCCGCCTCTCGCCCAATGTGTGCTGGAGATAAGCACCGGCAGACCCCCGTGACCCCGAAAGGGAATAAGCGGGTTGGAAAATAAATAAATGAATGAAAGAACTGTGCTGTCTGGATAGACCCAGAGATTTGAAATTTATTTATATTAAAATGCTTAAGAACAAACCAAAAAGGCAAAAAAAAAAACTGAATGCAACAATCTATCTGCTAAAAGTTACTTTGATTGGGAAGTTGCTTCTGAAGATAACGTTAGCATTGGAAGCTAGTGAGTAAGCTAACTACGAGAACAAACTTTATAGCAGGGGCAATTCAGTTCAAAACAATAGATGATTTGGAGGTTTCTTAAATACATTGTTTAGCGAAAATCTTCAAAATGTTCACCAAACAGTTCAGTGACATAGCAAAGAAGAGCAACCCTGATTGGCTCTTTCTCTCCATTCGCGTTGCTGGTTGGCTTTTCAGATAGAACCTTATAACGCCCAGTCAACATTCGACTCAGTAAATTGTTTTTGTTGTTTTTTGTGTTTTACGAAGTAACTTCTTAAACAAATATAGCACACCGTGTAACGTTTATATTTTAAAAGTGTATCTGTAAATAGTTTCACCAACAACCTTCCCAGTTATAAAAGGAATCTCGTGAAGTGATTTCATGGGGTCTTCAGAGTGACTTTTATGGGTCTCTACGTAGATTTCAAAGTCTTTGTTTCTTGAGTAATCTTCATCTTGTAGTAGCATGATACATCCACCTAGTGTCTCTGGTCTTATTTTCCTGTCGGATTAGATCTAGTAAGATAGTGTGCGTGTATGGGAGGGTTAAGGATCACACACACACACACACACACACACGCACACACTCACAGAGGATGGGTTTAAGTCGTGTGAGCACACCGGGGCTTCAGATTTACACTAATCTCATTTCAGCACCTTGGACAGTGACACACACATGGCCACCAGTCCTATACATCCATCCTCATTGAAACACCATCTCGCTTTCCTTTCTAACATCTCTGCCTCTTAAATAGCATTCATTCCTGTATCTCAAATAGTAAAATCTTGAGAGTCAATACATTTCCTGCCCTGGTGTTTGCTCAAGAATCGATCCACTGGCGTTCCTTTGGGGAATCTGTTTCCTGGAAGAGTGCTTATGTTTTGTACATATTGTTTTTGTCTCAATATCTATTCAACATACGATTATCTTCTGATTTATGCCAGCTGCAGTCATATTGTAGGCAAGTGGAAATGTTTGGGCTGTTTAAAACCAAATTGTTGTGATTGGCTGTGAGTGTGTTTATTGTTCAAAAGCTGGGAAAATGAAATAATTGCAAATAAAGTAGAGTTGACTTGATTTAAAGAAGCTTGGACCGTATCATCCAGAGATATTTATGCTGCGTTTTTGCAGATCGTAACGATATGATTGAGCTTGGCACTATACTCGACTTCCAGTATCCTCTTTGAGGGAGCGTGCTTTAGATGTATCACTCTGCTACTTCCTTCTAGTTCCGTTTGGTGACACCATAGTGAATGTGATGAAAATTCACTACAACTTAAAAATCAAAAGAAGAAGAACAAATGCAAAATGCTGAGTGCGCAATGGAGACAATGGAATATGGTTTTTTTATGCTACTCTGCTTTTAGAACCACATTCAAGTGCATTAGAAAAGAAATAAGGCACAAGGGTACACAACTTAGTGGAACAGCCCTCAAATGCTGAGCCATTAAAATATAGGTGGGTGGAACTCAGCATTCAAAATGATGGAAACATTATTATTTTCTAACTCAGGGTATGAGAAGAAGATGAATACCCCAGACATCACATAAATATCAGAATATCGTCACATGCAGAATAACGCTGTTTTGTAGCCCATCCACAAACAGCGTTAAAAAGGAAATAATTCACTGTATAACTCATTTGTTACCCTAGAACCTACTTTAGAGTAGTTATGAAGTCCTAAAAATACAACAATACATTAAATTGAGTTATCAAAAAGCTCAAGTATTTGACCTCTCTAATCAGGTGGCTCAGCTCACATAAACTTTCCAGACAACCCCCGTTAAAGACTGAAGCAAGGGGTAACATCCTGGCAATGATGCAACAATGGTCACCGTGTCACGATAGTTTAGAAGCACTATTTTTTTAAACATAGTTAAACTTTATTATGATGTTATTACGCTCTAACCCTAAAACCAACCAATTAACTCTTCGATTCCATCTTCGACTGTATTAAGCATCAGGAAAAGTTCATCATGACCTTGACATGCTCCACTCTTTCTATTACTTCATGTTGCAGGAGTGCCGCTCCCTACACGCAGAATACGCAGTCTGCATAAGGCACCAACTGCCAGAGGGGGCACCATTATCCCATTTGCTTACAATACCCAAATATACGTGCATTTTTACTCTAAATTAATTTATTCTCTGAATTAATTTGGGTAACAGGATAACATTTTTAAATGACGCTCCAAGACATAATCACAAAATCATCCAATATGTAATTAATTGAGAGAACTTACCTTTGCTCTTCCCGTGGCCTTCAATAGATCCAAGTGATGCAATTTACTGCTGAAACACAGATTTATGGGAATTACCCAGTTTTCAGGAGGGGGTAGGTTTAGGGTAACAGGAATGAGTAAAAAGCTGGGGACATGCCTACATTTTTTTTGTTATCTAAAGTATAGATATTTGTGTAAAAGGTATGCTACATTTCACCATAAAATATAATGATTAAGAACTTTTAGAACCTTTCTTTGGCATTGAAATGTAAATCCATTCATAATGTTTTAGTTTCAAAACACTAAACATTATGAATGGATTTACATTTCAATGCCAAAGAAAGGTTCTAAAAGTTCTTAATCATTATATTTTATGGTGAAATGTAGCATTAGACACTGGGGACAAGCAATAAATGCTATTTTTCAGTATTTTATGTGTATTTTAACAATATTATAGATTAAATTTCCAAGAAGAATAGTACATTTTGCTTTAAAAAAATGAATTTATGAACAATATTCATATGAAGTC
This sequence comes from Danionella cerebrum, assembly GCA_007224835.1. Classification (NCBI taxonomy): domain Eukaryota; kingdom Metazoa; phylum Chordata; class Actinopteri; order Cypriniformes; family Danionidae; genus Danionella; species Danionella cerebrum. The sequence continues at coordinate 40,457 of SRMA01025518.1, forward strand.
CAGAGACACAGCACCAGTTCGGTGGAATGGCTTTGATACCAGTTGTGTGAAGGTAAAATGTTGTAGAAACAGTAAAACTCTAAATGGTGTTTCTAATAGTAGGTATTTCTAGCACCTTTTACCAGTTTGACTGTATCGCCCAAATTCACCAGCTCCCATTTCAAGTAAATGAAGCAAGTGGCCGGTAAGCCTTCGTGGATCTCTCCGACCCTACAAGCGTCCGAAGCTGAAGTGTGTGTCGCTCTCTCGCAGAGTATTAGTGTGTGTTAGAGCGCGTGCATGTGTTTGTGTGCGGGAGAGAGAGAGAGAGAGAGAGGGAGAGAGAGAGAGAGAGAGAGAGAGAGAGAGAGAGAGAGAGCGAGAGAGAGAGAGAGAGAGAGAGAGAGAGAGAGAGCGTCCAGGAACGCGCCCGCAGAGTCCCGTTCGGTCCCGCGGAGGAGTGAGAGAAAGATGGAAATTCGACCGGACCGGTTCAAAGCAGCGACGGCCAAAACACTCGGGAGGATACACCGGTAACACAGAATACTCCATTATTTTCATGTTTAAAACTTGTTTTTACACACCAAAGTGGATTTCTGTGTCGGTTTAATCGCTGTAGGTGCTGTTAATGTTCCAGAAAGCATCTCCGTGTTGTTTGTTAGTAAATCAACTTGTAAATAATAGTGAATAAATCTGAGCAAATGTTCTATAATACATTGTTTAGTGGTGGTAGACGGGATTAGAGAAGGTTCTGGCTACTGGGAATCGGGAATATTGCAGATAACTGATTCATGAAGGCATGTTTAAGAGCTCTGAGGTCGCGGTAAGTGTGATTATAAGTTTATGAGGTTCCTCCTCATGTTTGATTAATGTTCTTCAGGGAGACTATCTGAACGCGTGAGTTCAGGACGGCCAGATTAACTCCTTCAGACTCTATTAATAGCCTCTCTTGTCCGGTTTGTGTCGTCACATTACACCTGTCAGGTGACCACTTCCGTTCTGCTGCGAGACTATTTTTGAAGATGCTCAGACTTTGACATGCACACGTCACAGACGCCTACTTCAAATAGTGAACACCATACAAGCAGTCATTTTTACTTTTTTTTTTGTGCTGTACATCATACTTGTAAATGTGAAATTAGATTTTTTTTGCAGACTTTAAAATGTAGATTTTTGGAAAAAACAAATGTTTTATTAGTTGTATGAGATAGCACACTTTTAATATACTACCTCAAAGATTTGCTCTGTTAAGGTCTTTTTATTTATTTATTTTTATTTTTACATAGAAACAGCTTGGTTCAAAAATGCTATAAATCCTTAAATGTTAAAATTAGAAAAAGGGCATTTTTCTTTCCAAAACTATTTGCATGAAAACATTCAATTCTAACCTTAATAGAGAATAATTGGTCTCTAATAACAACAAAAAAACACCTGTTCTACATTTTTACTTAAATCAAACCTTTTTTTTGCATTTATTTAACAAACAATCTTTTTTTAATCCAAAAAAACTCATTTAGTCTATTATTTCAAAGTTTTTGAAAAATACAATATTAAATAACAAATAAAAGGGATGAATTTGTATGGGGAGTCCTTAACTTGCACATCATGAACTATTTTGGACCCCACCTTTCTTAAAAGACTAGTTACACTATGTTTGCAGTTTATTCAAAATGACGTGGAACTCATTAAAAAAAAAAAAAACACATTCTGGGACATCTTGTGAAGTAAATATTATAAAATAATTAAAGATGAACTCGCCTACTTTTCCTGAATTTCTCACCTTTTTAATATGTTCTTATTGTGGCTGTCTTTGAATGACTTTCACTTCCTCCCTACACACCAAATGAAACTTACCGGTATTCATTTTAAAATCAATAAAATAAGTATACTGACATGATGGTCAGTAAGGAAATAAGACCTGACACTTGTCACATATACACACACATATACATATATGCATGCAGGATTTTGTACAGAGGCCAAAAGTGAAGTTTTAATTTGGTGGTAATGGTAGCTCGATTAAAAATGTATATATATATTTTTGCATTTTCAGAAATTGTAATCAGATCTGCTCTGAGTTCATGAATGTAGTCTCATAATGAGTGGTGGGAACAAACTTGAAACCCCACATAACATGTGGAGAGGGGAGAAAGATACGAAGCTGATCGAAATGCATCAGCTTATTAGGGCATTCGGAAAATGAACAATTGATGCCACAAAACACCTTTAATTAATTAAACAATCTTTAAAATGTTACTTTTAACATAAGTCTGGCTACATCACTGCACTCACTACTTCCTTGAACATCATTCTGTACCTGAACATCTGAACATCCCCCTAAATCAAACAAAGGTGGGGGTGCAATTAGTGTGAAACGTACTGAAATTTCATACTCAAGTAAAAGTACCATTACTTGACAAAAAATGATAGTACAGTAAACATATTTGTTATTGTAGAGAGTTATTTTACAGCACTGGTAATGGGTCACTTTAGAGAGTAATTACCATGACTCTCAAGATTAAAAGCAGTCTCAACAGCTTTGCTGTAAATTAATGCATTTCTATCATGTATTTCTATTGTTTTATAAATATTTATCATGTTTTATTATAGATTTATTGCTGTGCTTTGATTTGTTGAATGGCTTTTTGTAATTGGCGATCATAAGCCTAAAGAAAGCATTAGAAGTTCATTTTTCACAAGTTAATTTGCGTATTTGGGGTATTTCTGAAACATACTAAAGTTGAAAAGTGTCATTCTGTATTGATGTGTTTTGGAGTTTGTCCCTTTAAATATTCCTGAGTTACTGCTGATTCCTCCCGCTTCCATCATGCAGAAACTGAGCTGTTGGGAATAAATCATAATTGTTTAGTTTGCTTTTACAATGGGACAGTACATCACTGTTTTTTTAGGCCGGTAAACGTTTTAGTGATTGGATGGATTTTGATCCGTATGGGGCTCTTATGTTGAAAATAATAAGCCGCATTTCTATCGTAACATAAGAAACATAAGACTTATATAGAGTTACATAGAGGGTGATAATAAGTTATTGAACTTAGGCTGGACATTTTACTTCTTATGGCTGAAGTTTACAAAAAAATGTTGATTTTTAAAGTTACATCCTTAAATTATTCAAATTAATGCTAAAATTTGATGTTTCATTAAATCCTCCTTAAAATTGATGGAACTGTCAACAACTGTAGATTACATTTCAAATGAACGGCTTAGTATTCTATTTCTGTGTTTACTTTACGAGTAAATGTAAGTCTTAAATGTAATGGCAATATTTGCTTAAAACATTCTATTCAGAAAGTTATCAGAATGTGACATTTAAACAAATTTTTTTCATTTAAATGATTTTAAACCTTCAAATATTAGGATTTTGATCATTTTACTTTAAGTTCACAGTTAACTTTCATTTTTCAGTTGTGTGTTGCTATGTTTATCTTTCGACAATAATTGATGGGTTTCGGTAGTTATGATTTACAGTTTAACTGACATTAAAGTATTCTTTTAAAATATTCATAAACTGTACAAACCTTATAAATAATGTCATATTCCAGGACTACTGTTTAGCAACAGTTATAAATTGGAATAAAAAATGATTCTTGTAGGTGTGAACTTCTTAAAATCAACTGATGATACACTAGTATTTTCTGTTGTTTCTGTTGAATAGTGAAACCTCGTGGTTGGTTTTTATTGTTTGTGACAACGCTTGAAAGGAAAGTGAGTTATTATATAAAGATAAAGCCATTAAATCCATCTATCGTTGTCAGTAGAACAACTCCAAGAAAACCTGTGCATGGCTCAGGCATGGAGCATGCTAACTCAAGAGCACTAAACTGATTAAATCTTGAAGTAGAGTTGTAAAATTCACAGCCGTTTTATAACCAAGGACAAAAAGCCTTTCTATTTAAGTGATGAAATGCGTTTGTGCGCTCAATCATCTTTAAACGATTTGTCACATTACTGTACATTAAACAACACAATCAGAATGTGAAAGGAGCTTTACCTACATGACTTTCTTTTTAATGCAAAATATGTTCCTTTTATTCAATGTACGTATAAGGTTTACATGCATTGTGTGAAAGATCTCAAGCAGTTTTGTGAATAATGCATGTAGCTGAGTCCTCATCATGTGACACTTGAAATCACTTTGTACCTTTAAACCAGTGATCCACTGCTGGGCATGTAAACTATTGAAGGCCAGCAGGCCACACCTCCTTCACTAAGACTGAGTGACAAAACAAGTAGTAAAATGGCTGTAACATTTACCACAAGAAAGTGCAGAGGAGAGTTATTATGTTGTCTTGTGACATATCGTTATTTGTCTTTTGATTTTTTATTGTTATTTGTCTTTTGACGCACCTCCGCCTAGAATGTTCGAACTACAGCCACCAAACTTTGTCAAGACATCCAAAATGGTTGCTAAATTTTTCAGACTGGTTCCACCAAAATAATTTTCCATTGACTTAACATGGGGTCAAACTTTGTGAAATGGAACCTCATAGAAACTTCACACTGACCACACTTGTGGAGGTCATCAGTTTTGCATGAGCATACCAATCACTCTGCGAAAGTATTTGAACCCCAAGCTCTAGAAAGGGTTAAATACTTACCATTGCCCACTTATAATGCCCATTGAAAATAAATGAGAAAGGGCAACAAAAAATATCTTGAAGAAAAGCATGAAGAAAATGCGGGTTTCATTACAATTTCTTTATGACATCACTGAGAGCTCCCTAGCAACCAAACGATTTACCCTGGTTACCACATTTTCTGAACTATATCTCAGCTTTGGTAAATTTTGGAGGCATGGGGATTGGTTTATATGATTTATGGTGAAAAAGGAACATTATGTTGTTACGGACACCTCCATAGCAACCAGACAGTTTACCATAGCAACCAATTTTGGATATCTCTATCTCAGCTTTGGAAAAATCAAATCCTTGAGGTTGGTTTATGTTATTCACAGTGACATTGTTCAAATAAAAAAAAATTTGAGTCGAACCAGACACAAGATTTTTCAAATTAATGCATGCAAACACAGCTTATCAGAAATAGCTTTTTATACACATTTATTAAGCCCAACCTGATCTGATATGTAGAGTGCCGATGGACCCTGCCGGGTTCAGGCAAAGATCTTCAGCTCTAGTTCTGATGATTACACACTTGAGTCGAGCACAATGACCAGCTATCCTTTGACGTATGGTTTTGGTAGAAATGCAATTTACTGACATATGTTACTTATTTCAAAACTAGTGTTGTGCCAGAAAAAAAGAACCTCTGACTATTTCCATTGCAGATTAAAACACTTTTAGATTATTTTTTTGCCATTAAAAAATATGTGTATGTAGAGTAACGGAAACGTCATACTCTCAAGACGTTTTGTACGCAACAGAAGTGACAACAGAGGAGCATTATCATGATTTTAAACATTTTACAAAAACATAAAGAGTACACTATTTTATTTGCCTTATGTTTTAAGGGCTTTTTTTATGAAAAAATTTGTCTAAAAGCTTTAAAACATTTTTGCTTTTGCAATATGTTATATATGTTTTTATTCAAAACTCTATGAACTCTATTAACCCCTAGAAGTCAGAGGCCTTATGGAGCGTTTTTTTACTACTTTTACTACTTTACAATTTGTTCTAATAAAATATCTTTAAAACACTTTTTTTGTGGCAATGCTTGGTAATTTTTTAGTATAACCCCAGCTTTTTTTATTTTACAAATATTTTTTCATTTCATTACACAATAACTCCACAACAAACCTGAAATTGTGCAGAAATAAAAATCTAAGCATCAAATTTCATAAATTTTTTACTGCAAAAATGAAAAAAAAAGACAAAATCAAATAAAAAAAAGGCATAAATCCCCAGAAAAAGTGAAGACAATGTGCAAATTTTATGAAAAAAACAAGCGAGCTTCTTGCCATATCATTTCATGCCTTCTTTTCACCTCTAGATGGCACAGATCTGTAAAATAAAACTGAAAGACAATTGCGCATTTTGTCACGTTTTAGTTTGAATTACTTGTAAATTATGTGTCATAACTCTTGTTATGTTCATTTAAAACCAATAATCACTTTTTGAAACCTACACATTTTATTTGAAATCAAAATTAAACAATAGGTGGATTGTGCCTTTTCTACTTAATACAACACAGAACCCTGTGTTTGGCAAATGCACCGGTGCCTGAGGAGACTTCTAAGGGTTAAAACAATATTTTTACTTGATTTAGTCAAAAGTCTGAGGTTTCAGCTCCTGGATTCCAGGAATTTGTTTTAGGATTGGAGCAGTCCATTTGCTTCTCCTTTCTTTGTTTTTCAGCAGTCTGTAGAATGGCATCTCTGACATCTTTGAAAACTAGTTTGAGCAGCTTTCCCCCATTTTCAGATTTTAGATCAAACTCACGTTTACTGGTAGTGCATAAATAACCCTCTTTTGTAACTTTTTGTGACAAAGTGTAATAAAATATCTATTTATAGAAATAAGAATTCAAGATATTTAATGTATAAGATGCATTAGATCAGATAGAGACATAGATTGTGTGTATGTCTCATTCTCACTCTGAACAGACTTTAACATGTAAATCCAGTCCGGAAATAGATCTGCAACTAACCCGCTGTTTGTTAAATCTCTCTCTCACTCAGAGGTCTTTATGGTCATCATCTTCACACTTGCTTTAACCAGGCATTTGAGCTCCCGTGTAGTTCTCTGTGTATGCTTTACTCTTGTGTTGCATTTCTCTCTTATGAGCATTGATTCCCCTCTAATGTGATCAAATCCCATCAACGGCTTATAATATTTGCAGGTTAAACACCCTTTGCTAACAGCACTAAATGTTTGCACACACTTAGAACCATTTCACCATTTTTTTCATTTCCCCTAATAGTGAAAGCACATTGTCATTTCTTGACTGCTTTTGTGTTTATGTCAATGCTGATATCAGATTTTCTGGTTATTCTAATTCTTGAGAGAACTTTTAATTATGTAGGAATGATACGACTTTCCGTTAATATAGTTCAATTCAATTATAACATGTTAGCTTCAATGTTTCATGTTTGGCTTTTGAAAGAGTTATGACGCATTGAATTTGCAAGGTAATTCAAATAAAAATAATCGTCTTTCATGTGTTTCGTTTTACAAATCCGTCATCAGCGCATTTGAGAGGGGAATAGAAGCAAAGGTCAACCATTTGAAGCACAAGACGTGTTTGATGGATTAATTTAGCAAAATGGCACCAAAAAAAAAAAAAAATACTCGGAGGAGTGTTTTTTGCCTGCTTTTTTTCCACAATTGCTTTGACCTTTTTCCGATTTAAACATTTAGTTTTAAATTTTTTAAACATAAAAACTGTACATTTTAAATTTTTCCGATTCTTACAATAAAATTTGACATTTAATTTTTGTAATTGACATTTTTGTACATAAGTATTTCAAGTTTGTTGTGAATTTATTGTGTAATGTTATGATTTTTTTTAAGAAGCTGGGGTTGTACTAAAAAGATTTTAAAGAAAAATGTTAAACTAGAGCAAATTTTAAGGGTTAAGCTAAAAATAGTTTTTTAGCTTAACCAAAAGAAATGAGTGTGAAAAATAGTTTTTTAGCAAAATCTAGAACTAAAATTAGCTACATTTAACTGTTGCGAACCCACTGAAACGATGGTATTGATCTTTAACTGATGTTCCAAAAGCATTTTATTCCCTACACTTTCAGACACCGTAAGAACTATAGACAATACAGACACACAATGAACAGCACTGCACTTAAAAGTACATAAAGTGGGGCAACAAAAAGCTTCTAACCCTCTTCAGTGAGACACATTACAAAAGTCCAGACTGCAGGACAGATCCTCTATGTGGCCTGCTTTTTTTCCACAATTGCTTTGACCTTTTTCCGATTTAAACATTTAGTTTTAAATTTATTAAACATAAAAACTGTACATTTTCAATTTTTCAGATTCTTACAATAAAATTTGACGTTTAATTTTTGTAACTGACATTTTTGTACATAAGTATTTCAAGTTTGTTGTGAATTTATTGTGTAATGTTATGATTACACATACATGCTAATGCTGTTGCAAGATATCATTTTTATAGTAATTTATTAGTGTTTTGATTTTCAAAATAAGAGTCTTTCACATAAATTCACATTTTCAAAATAAAAATCCCTTCAATCACTTTAAGTGTAGACATTTACATATATATTTTTATCTACTGAACAAGAAAGGAAGTTAATATAACAAACTATTTTCTGTTTCATTTGTCTCTTATCTGTAGCTAAATATGCTAATGTTACCATACGACTGTATTAGCACTTAATGATTGCACAGTCAAGATTTCGGTCTGTCTAAAGGATTGTGTAAATTTGTTACATTATCTTTAGCAGCACAAATGTCAATCTTACCTCTTTAGTGTTGATCCTAAATATTGTCTCTGCAACCGCCAATTGGAAAGTAAGGCTTTTCTGTTTGGACTGCTATTAAGCCTGCATCGTTCATTTCAGCATTTTATCTACCGCAACCTCATCCCCATCGCACAAGGCACATCTTTAGAATTCTCCTCTGTAAATTTTGATGTAAAACTTTTGATTTACTCTCATTGAAACACTATAAGCTCAGCCCCCGTTGTCCAAGTCGACAAATGGCCAAAACTCAAATCACATGCTCAAGGTGACAATTTATATTACTAAAATGCCTTTTTAAATCAATGCTAAAAGCAAGAATTTCTAGATTTTAACAACTAAAGAAATATTGGCTTTGCTCAGATTTAGTTAGTGTTGCATTTTTGGAATCTTATCAACTAGTTATAATTGAACGTTATTGAAAGCCAACGATGAGTAGTTGAGAATAAAGAAAGGATTTGGGAGACGAGAAGGCAGAAAGGATGGATGATGGGGGAGGGTGAAGAGAGGCAGAAAACGACTGAAATAGAAAGTTTAGTCAATAATTCAGACTCAGAGGACCATTATTATTTCATCAGCTCTGAAATGCAGCTGCAGTGATGCTGGTCTAAGCTCACGGTAAGAGACCGGTCTGTACTGTACTTACCTCAGGATCTACAATCCGCATCCTGAGATACATTGGACAATAATATACTTATTATTGGGTTTTCAAGTCAAGTCCTTCCATTCTTTTACTCATTTCCTCAATTAGTTTGGTCTCTGATGCTCTGAAACAAACTATTATGAATACAAAAAATATCATGACGAATGTTGGAAATCAGCAGATTTCTATTGAAACTTTGTCAGTGTCTTTAGGTTTTCAACATTTCCTTCAGGGCATAAACAGTAAGTTTTAAAAACATTTAATGTTTTATATGTTTTTTATTTGTTGAGTTGTGCTATTGATTTAAAGGAAATTACGTATGTTATGGTATTTCAACCTTCAAATACTTCTTGTAAAGCCAAAATGACTTAAACTGTGTTTATAAATTATCTATTTTCTGACTGCTTTAGACCCCTGGAGGAAATCCCACAGGAGTCACGTGGCTAGCATTTTTATGTTTAAAGCCTGGTATCATTTTTATTTTTAATTATCGTCATGATATATATTTCTTTTAACATGATATATATTTTTTAAAAGCACACAAATACCCCAAAGTACAGATCAGAGGATACGGTCTTCGTAAATTCACCACTTCAACCAATTAAGCATAGACACAAAAAAAACACACATTTATTTCACCCCCCCACTAACATACTGACTGAGCCACAGGAAAGTGGAGAGTATTCCATAAATGGCTAAACATAGCATGCTACAAAAGGCAGCAGAGTCTAGTCAGATGACATTTGCTAGTTCTGTTTTTATTGGTTTTTAAAACTTAACGCTCAGCTTCGCTGCAAAGGCGTGGTCTCTCTGACCACAGAAAAATGTATCTAAAGGTGAGGACACAAACTTGCTGACTTGGAAAGAGCAATATCTAGTTATTGTTAAAAATGTGTTCCTCGTGGTATTGCAAGGTCAGATTTAGTGAAACTGAAACAGCAAAGCAGTTTGTTTCAAATGGCCTAATGGCAGAAAGTGGTCTTGCATATTATTCTTCAATTAACCTGACACATGTATTTGGGATTGTGGGGGAAACTGGTGTATTAGGAAAACAAACAAACTCATTCCAGGAAGGTCACCGGTGAGCCTCAAACAGGCAACCTTCCACCTGAAGGGTAGTGGCTACCAGAGGTGGAAAGTAACGAATTACATTTACTCGCGTTACTGTAATTGAGTAGGTTTTTTGTTTATTTCTACTTTTTAGAGTAACTTTTTGTAGTTTTATTTTTACTTAAGCACGTTTTGATGTAAGTATTGTACTTAACTACGTTTTAAATCCTATCCTTTACTGAGTAAAAAAAAAAAAGTAAAATTAAAAAAATAATAATTGTGCGTGGAGGGAAGGAGGGGAGCGCGCGCCGGAAGCTACAGCTTGATTCGCGGGAAAACAAACGCAGTGCACTAACTCAAGAAAGATGGAGACGGACAAGACAGACACACAGATGAAAGTGAAAAAATGCTACTGAGTTTGAATTCTTCAGAAACAAACCCATGGCCATATTTACTAGACCACTTTGAATTTAAGCGCAAGAAAGGCAACAGCTTTATAATGCGGGGTCAACTTTGTTTACCCAAGACTGAATTGGCAGCTTACAAAAGCTCAACATCAAACCTGCGCTAGCATGATGAGGTAAGTTAAACACTACTTTTTTTACGTAATTATTGTTCTGTTGCGCTGCATCAGTTGGTTAGCGCTAGGGTTAGAAATTAACAGGGACTTAGAACAAAATTGTCAATGCACAATTACCGTTAAGCTATTACCAGTGTCACGATTTACTTAAGTCTATGAAAAGAGTTAGAATTGATCTGCAGCAGATGTGTTAGAATTGAGCATTACTGTTTAACCAATCAAACACTTTTGTTGAGAACGCGGTGTCCAATCAAAGCGTTTTGATTCGTCACTGAGTTCAATGCGTGAGCTGACTCTGCATTTGTGATTTCTCTCATTATCGTAAGTTAAATGACAAATTACAGCAGATTTTTTTACTTGTACTTGAGTAAAATTTTATTGAAGTAACAGTACTTTTACTTGAGTAGCATATTTTATTACTCTTTCCACCTCTGGTGGCTACGCACTGAGCCACCGTACCGCTTTGGTTTCAAAAGTTCTAATAAATACAGCCAAGCCAAACTGAATAATGCCGTATAAAAGGTTAAAATGATTTTATAATTTATTCTAAAAGTGATTAGCAGCCATTTAATGAGGTGAATGTGTATATAGCTGAACTTTAAAGCATTCGTTCATTTAAGTTATACTAAGCCTTAAGTAGTACAGCATAATTAAGAGCAGAGCCACTTGAGTAGCAGACACAGAGTAGCACTAAGTTGGTGGACTTGCATTTCTATTTTGTCATCTCAACTCTACCAATTCACCCCCCCCCCTTTATATTTTTAACCGTTTTGACAGTTACATACTGTTGTAAAGAAAATTGCTGGCTATGTGCACCTTTCACTTAAGAATGGTCACCTGTGACTCAAAGGTCTGATGCCCTAGCCTTATTTCCCTCTGTGAAAGAAAATTATAGTCATTGCAACGATGATACTAAATAATGTTAGCCAGTTCTGCTAAAAATATGATGTGCTATAGCTTGTCACTGTGACTCATGGGTGACCTGCTTCCTGCGTGAAGACTGCATTTAAGGGGAAGTGCTTTAGATTCCTGCATCTCTTAAGAGAATGACAGAAGAGAGAGTGGAAGCGTTCAGGCGCCCCTGGGGGCTCAAGGTGAATGAATGGTATTCTGTACCATCCTATCAATGCATAAATAAACCTGTTTCCTTTCTGTTCATTACAATCCCATCTCTCTCTAGTCTTCAATATTAAACGGATAATATACATTTTCGATAACACCTCCAAAATCTTTCCTGTCCAAAAATCCAACATTGTAAAAGTGTCAGAACTGTGTTTGATAACTTATCTCTCAATCACCACCACAACTGTTCGCTCCTCACCCAATCAGTGTTCGGTTTCTACCAGCACTCCCCTTTATTATATCTCACTTTTCCTTGTTTGATGGTCAGATCTACAGTTCACATCTGCTCTTCTGCCTTCTACTCACCTTGATACTCTTCGGTTTTCTTCATCTCTTCCACTGTCTTTAAGCTTCCCTACACCAGACCTAAGGACACACCATCCCAGGAGGGGCTACTGGCTTGGGATTCTCAAATAAGCCTCTCTGTGTTCGTTTGAAGGAACAGTATTATTCTGTATCACTTATTCATTTAAATAAACCTGAGATTTCATTGATGCTGCCTTCCTCATCCTTCACAGCTGTGACCAATTACTTTGCCCCCAAAAATGACAATGCAAAAGCTCACAAACAAAAATTTGTTGAAAAACATACACTTTTTAAAGCTTTTTTTTGATAGACAATTCACAATTCTAATGAAAAAAAAACTAATATTATTACTAAGATAAACCAAGAAAATTATTTGACACAACTGTCAGCAATTAAGCTGCAAATCTATAGAATTTATTTTGTGCCAATAAAACAAATATAAATTTGACGTGAAAAAAATGAAACAAAATAAAAAATAAATAACTAAAATAAATAAATAAATAAACTGATTACAAATTAAAAACATTAGCCTGAAAACAAAAATAATCAAATAATTATCATAAAAATCGACATATAATCGACATAAAATCGTGTATTTTAAAAACACTCAATTCTTTGTTGGTTTCATTTACAACTTCAGTTTTGCATTGCAGAGTTTGGATTACGCTCTCTTCACTTTTGCTTTCTAATTTTTCATTTGCGATCCTGAAAGTTACGTTTGTCATTCGTGCTGAAAGAAAAACAAATGTTTTGAAATAAACTTCTTGTTTCAAGTGAATCCAGTATTACTTATTACCTCGCCATTCTAGCTTAAAGTAAATAAAAATTAGTTGTTTTGCTAGATGAGCTGATAAATATGTAAAAAAAAAAAAAAAAACAATACAAAAAAACAGGAAATGCTTGTACGTCCGGTTAATAAGGCTGCCAATCAAAACCGTACTAACCAATGAGTGTGAAGCAATGTTATCCCCGCCTTCATGGAAAGTTTGTGCCAGAACATCTGGTTTTCGCTCTCTCTCCTTTTCTTGTGAAACTCCCACATTCTGCTTTCTCTTGTTTCTGAATGGTTGACAAGGATCTGGGGTCTCATTTATAAAAGATTGCATAGAATCCTGACTAAAACTAACCGTACGCCAGAAAGGTCAAATTTGCGTACACAACAAAAAAAAATCTGATTTATAAAACCGTCTGTACGCAAACCTGCAAGCAAAATTCTTTTTTTAAATCTCAGATGGGATGCAATTGCGCATAGATTTCCGCCTCAAACACGCCTCATCCATATCATATGTAGTCAATGCAAAGTAGCTCATGAATATTCATGTTTATTTAGACGCGCATTCCCTGCCTATATTTGGGCATTGCAGCAAGCGGAGGTGGAGACCTAAATTGCTTCTGTACTGGTCTGGACCCCAATCGGCAGATAAGTCCAACGGTACACGTTCTCTCCGTATTTGTCCATTTGTCATCAAGTAACTTTTATATTTCTTTAATGCTATGAAATGTACGAAGAGGAAAAGGCTGTAAATCTTTTACAAATGGCAAACCTTCTTGGCCTTCTAGACCCAATAACATGAACTTTATTATTTATTCGTTTAAATATTTTGCTCAAACTCATTTTTTTTGTGTTTCAGTTAGGTTTTGTTCTTTATTCTTTTTTGTATACTCAGTTTGTGTATCAATCCTCAATATCTCACATTTTCACATGCCATTAGTTATTTTGTTTATTAAAATAAAAATAAAAATGCGAACAAGGCATTCACGGCAGTCTTTATACGTTTAGCAATCACAATTATTCTTAACACTTTGTCAACTTAAAAAAATCGCCTTATCTCACCCAAATTATGGTTTTCATTGTATTTTTCCAGAGCCATATTTTTTGTCCTGCTTATCAAATCCACAGGCATTTTAGTGCCAATTTTCAAGATTGGTTTTGATGTAATGTGTGATTTATGTCATAAAGTAAATTATAAACATATTTTTAATCAAATACATCTCATACATTTCCACTAGATGTCACTAATACCTCAAATATCCACAGTACGTCAAAAAAAGTGTACTTTTAGTTCATAGTCTTTGTAAGGATCAGCAAACTTCAACTTGTGTTTTTATAAATCTGAAACATTGCACAAAAAGAGGAGTATGTACGTACTTTTTTTGTTCGTACACAACCTTTTAAATGAGGTCCCTGGTCTTTGTTGTGTATTTCAGTTGCAAGTTAAGGAAACTCTAGCTTTTGCAGTGTGTGTGGAATTTTGATTCGATGTGACAACAAAGTTTATTATTTATGTGAACTGAGATCATCTTTATTTTTAGTTCTTGATCCCTGGGGATGAGCTAGCTTCACATAGATTTGCCTTCATCGTATTCCATAATTGTCACATGAAGAGACTTGAATACAGTGCATCTCAGTATATGCTTAGGCATGTACATTAGTTGAAAAGATTCTGACGATTTTATTCACCCGAAAGTTTTCTGTTCAAATGAATAATACCTGAGCAAGTCATCCTCATTGTCAGGCAAATAGTGGTTCATGGTGTTTTAGAAATGGTAATTCTGAGCCAGTTCATTTAGGATTAGAGACTGATGGTGAAACGCAGTGATTTCATTAATGATTTCTAATAGTAGTGCACTCTACGTTTTGAATTTTGAACTTAGCTTTACATGGTTTAGAGAGTAAAACTTACAGAGACAACTACAGCAGTGTAGAACAACCAAGTTTAATTGCTAACTTGAAACAAAAGTAAACCTGAAGAAGAGTTGACATGTGACATGTGCAGCAGGTGAACTTTTACTTGTAAGTGTGTTGGGTCTACTTCTGAGAAAAGTGTTTAGCCGGACCTACGTTAATCATATGATCTGAAAGCTGCTGCGTAGTCTGTACAGTTATTTAGAGTCTGTTAAATTGAGTTGATTTAAATATTTGTGATGCTACTTCTATCAGTGAGTGACCAGGTGCTAGCATGTTAGCATGCTAGCTATGGTTATGAGTTAGATATCTATGTAAAGTTTTATGCTTCACTAAATTATTAAATTTACAAGATTAATTCGTTCTTGATTCAGGATTGTTTCGCCAACCACAGATGTTCAGTGACATTTCAATCAATGTTTGCAATTTTACATCTTTATCACCCAGCCAACATTGGGCCTCATATGGGCTGTAAATATGGGCCCTATATGGGTTTGTCCATGGGTTCCATATAGGCCCTATATTTATTAGCCCATATGAATCTCATAGGGGGCCTGACTGATGCTAATGTGTGGCCCAAATGGGCAACTTATATAAGACCCATTTTGGTTATTAGCATATTAGCATCAGTCAGGCCCCCAATGAGATTCATATGGGCTAATTAATATAGGGCCAACATTATGTTTGTCTTTGTGTGTTCCAGGGTGTTGGAGAAGCGTCAGGAAAATGGGGAAACCATTGAACTTTCATCAGAAGGTCGCCCGGAGCTGCAGACAGAGCAAGAGCTGCCGGTGGTGGACTGTACATGTTTCGGTCTCCCGCGGCGCTATATCATCGCTATCCTCTCAGGCCTGGGATTCTGTATCTCTTTTGGGATCCGATGCAACCTTGGTGTCGCTGTAGTCAGCATGGTCAACAATCACACTGTATATAGAGATGGAAAACCTTACATTCAGGTGAATTTTAACAGAGAGAAATGTATATGGTCTGCTTCAAATGCTGACTCCTATGTTGCAATTTTTGTTATTTAAAAGGATCGCTCTCTTAAACAGAAACAAATACGGATATATAAATATAAATCCATCCTAATTTAACAATAATTTGTTTTATTTGACAAACACACCACATATTTGGCTCTATACAAGTCTAATAAATTCTATTATACTTCTAACAGAACTGCCAAAAATTTTAAATCTATTTAATTTGAGAAGTTGAAAAAATGTATACATCAAAATAACAAATTCTTCCCACAAAAACTTTAGTAAAGTTGCTATTTGCATATTTTATTACATTCTATTGTCTTATAAATAAAGTCCAATTTTGATGATAAGTAGATACAAATAAATTGAAAGTTTGCTCAATGTAATTTTAACTTTATTGTTCCCGTTTCCTCTGTGCTTTTGTCTAATGCTCTTCTCTTGAATGCTCAAAATAATAATTAAAAAACAGGATTCATTATTTTATTATTATTATGATTTATTTTCATCAACTATTTCAATTATTTGATATATTCTGTACTTGATCATATCACAATGCAAGCTCAACGTATATCAGTCCTTAAAGGCTATTAGAATATTGAGCTTTACTATATAACTATACAGATTTTTGTATGTGTGTACAACGTGTTTTTGCGTGTTTCAGAAAGCACTGTTCAACTGGGACCCGGAGACAGTCGGATTGATCCATGGCTCGTTCTTCTGGGGGTACATTGTAACTCAAATTCCTGGAGGATTTATATGTCAAAAGTTTGCAGCTAACAGGTTGGTCATCATTGATCTCAAAGGAGCTGAAATGTAGTAAAGTAACCAACTTAGATTTTGCAATGTATTCCAGGGTTTTTGGCTTTGCTATCGTAGCCACATCGATCTTAAACATGATGATTCCCACAGCAGCGCGGATGCATTTTGGCTGTGTCATCATGGTCAGGATATTACAGGGTCTGGTGGAGGTAAATTATACTTTAAAATCTATTTTCTATTCTGATTGTGTTGGTTTGTATCATTATGAAATGAAAAATGAAGGATGTTGAGAGAGTAACATTGTTAAGAAAATGTGGTGAGAAAGTATAAATGTTGAGAAAGTTACAGCGTTTTTTGACACCACGCTGTTTAAAGAATAACAGTATTGAGATAACAGAGTAAAGAGAGTTACACTTTTGAGAGTGTAACAGTGTTGAAAAAGCAACAGTGTTGAGAGGATAGGAGCACTGACAGTGTAACAGTGTTGGGATATTAACAGTACTCACAATGTTGAGACAGTACTGAGAGAGTTATAGTGTTGAGAGCATAACAGTGGAGAGTTACAGCGTAGTGAGAGTCACAGTGTTGAAAAAGTAACGATATTGAGTAAGTAACAGTACAGGCTTACAATGTTGAGGTAGTAACATTACTGATAGAGTTTAAGCATTAGGATTAATTGAAATGTGTGTTGTAAAAGTAACAATGTTGTGTGAATAACAGTACTGAGTTCCAACATTAATATAGTAACAGTTCTGAGAGTGTAACAACGTTGAGAAAGTAACAGTGTTAAAAGAATAACAAAACTGGGAGGGATACAACATTCTGATAGTAACAGTTCTGAAAGTGTAACAATGTTGAAAAGTAACAATGTTATGTGAATAACAGTACTAATAAAAGTTACAACATTGAGCTAGTAGCAGTACTGATATACTTGAATTTTTGAAAAAGTCACAGTACAGTGAGTGTAACAGTGTTGAACAATTATCAGTGTAAAGACAAAAAGGAGAAAGCTACAGTGTTGGGATTGTAACAGGACTGAGAGATTTGAAGCTTTGAACAAGTAACAGTTTTTAGAGTATAGCAGTGCTGATTGTTACAATGTTGAAATAGTACATTTACATTTACATTTACATTTACATTTACATTTACATTTAGCAGACGCTTTTATCCAAAGCGACTTACATTGGGAGTAAACATCAAGCAGTTTGGTACAAAGTGGATGGATCAGTAGACATACACATAGAACACATTCAGGCTAGTACAGAGAGGGAATTCAAATCAGTGCTTCAGAGGTTTTTTTTTTTTTAGTTAAGTTAGTAAGTAAGTGCTTATGTTAAGTTAGTAAGTAAGTACGTTAAGTTAGTAAGTGCTCTCGAAAGAGTACAGTTTTTAGCTGCTTTTTGAAGGCGTAGAGAGATTCAGCTTTCCGTGATAGGACGGCAATGGAATTCCACCAGCCAGGAACTGTGAAGGAGAAGGTCCTGGTGAGAGATTTTTTGCCGCTCTGAGATGGGACCACCAGACGCTGGTCATTTTCTGAGCGGAGGCGTCTGGAGGGGACGTAGAGCTGGAGGAGTTCGTGGAGGTATGAAGGAGCGGAGCCTGTGACTGTCCTGTATGCCAGCGTCAATGATTTGAACTTGATTCGAGCTTCAATGGGAAGCCAGTGGAGAGAGATGAGGAGAGGGGTGACGTGTGCTCTTCTTGGTTCTTTGAAGATCAGTCGAGCTGCCGAGTTCTGGATCATCTGAAAGGGTCTGACCGCACATGCAGGAAGTCCAGCGAGAAGAGCATTGCAGTAGTCGAGTCTTGATATGACCATTGCTTGGACCAGAAGTTGGGTTGAATGTTCTGTGAGGAGATGTCTGATCTTTCTGATGTTGAACAGGGCAAATCTGCAAGATCGAGCAGTTTTAGCAATGTGTTCCTTGAATGTCAGTTCCTCATCGAAGATCACTCCAAGGCTACGAACAGAGGTGGATGGAGAGATAGTCGACGACCCTAGTTGTATGGTGAAGTCATGCTGGACAGTGGAGTTTGCAGGGATGACCATCAGTTCAGTCTTTGCCATGTTAAGCTGGAGGTGATGGTCCTTCATCCATGTAGAAATGTCATTCAGACAGTCAGTTATTCGGCTTGTAATAGTAGTATCATCAGGATGGTATGACAGGTGGAGTTGAGTGTCGTCAGCATAACAGTGGTAGGAGAAGCCGTGTCGGTTGATGATGGGACCCAGGGAGGTGATGTAGGTAGAGAAGAGTAGGGGTCCAAGAACTGATCCCTGCGGAACTCCTGTGAGCAGCTGCTGAGGCTTGGACACCTTGTCCCTCCAGCTGACTCTGAAGGATCTGGAAGAGAGGTAAGACTTGAGCCAATCCAAGGCAGTGCCGGAGATACCTTTAGTAGCAAGTGTGGTCAGGAGGATCTGGTGGTTCACCGGGTCAAAGGCTGTAGAGAGGTCTAGCAGAATGAGAACTGACGATTCTGAGTTTGCTCTGGCAGATCTGAGTGCTTCAGTCACCGATAGAAGAGCAGTTTCAGTTGAATGGCCGTTCTTGAATCCTGATTGGTTCTTGTCGAGTTGCTCATTGTCTGTAAGGAAAGAAGACAATTGATTAAAAACAACACGTTCTAGAATTTTTGCAGTGAAAGGTAGAAGTGAGATGGGTCTATAGTTTTCTACTTCAGAAGTGTTGAGAGCAGGCTTTTTGAGCAGAGGAGTTACCCGAGCTTTCCTTGAAGGTGTCTGGAAAGGTGCCGGAGGCGAGAAATGAGTTGATGATGTGAGTAAGAGCTGGAACAATGGTAGGAGCGATGACAGTAACAGTACTGAAGAGTTAAAATACTGAATAACAGTGTAGTGTAACACTGTTGCAAGAGTTACGGTGCTGAAAAAGTAACAGTGTTGTGTGAATAACACAATGTGTTAGAAAAGTAAGAGTGTAGAGTGCATAACAATGCCGGGATAGTTACAACATTGAAATAATAACAGTACTTTGAGTGTAACAGTGTTAAAAAGTAATAGTCTCTCCGAATAACAAACTTAGAGAGTTACAATGTTGGCATAGTACTGAGAGACTTGAAAATGAGTCTTGAGAGTATAGCAGGAACCATAATGAGAGATTTAAAGCTTGAGAGCATAACTGTGTTGAGGAAAATAATAGTTTTGAGAGAATAACACCACTGAGTTACAATTTTATATAAAATTAGATAAATGTACTGAGCCAGTTAAAGCTTGAGAGTGTAACAGTGTTGAGAGAGTTACACTTTTGAGAGAGTAACATTGTTGAAAAAGTAATAGTGTTTAGAGAGTGCTTACAGATAGTTAAGATAGTTACAATGTTGATGTAGTAACAGTACTAAGAGAGTTAAAGTTTTGTTACAGTGCTAAGAGAATAAAAGTACTGCATTGAGAGTGTAACAGTGTTGAAAGATTAAAAATGTTGAGAGAATATTAATACTTATAGAGTTAAAGTGTTGAGAGATAACCTTGTATAGAAAAATGTGTGATTTCCTGTTGATTCGCCTCTCAGGGTGTTTCTTACCCAGCATGCCATGGCATCTGGGCTAAATGGGCTCCACCTCTAGAGAGAAGCAGATTGGCCACAACAGCATTTTGTGGTGAGGTCTTTATTTACTATTTAGCATTTTATTACCTTGATTGATAGTTTTTTGTGTAACTACATAAAAATTTTATAAAAATAGTTGCAACTATCTTATTTTGTATCATAATGTAACTAATTGTATGTACAAAAAGAATATTATTGTAAATTAGCCTTTGGTTTCTCTATACATCCATACACTGTAAGATGATAGATTTCACTGATGTTGGGTCAATCCTGTTTGTCAGGGTCATATGCTGGTGCTGTGATCGCGATGCCTCTTGCCGGGGTTCTTGTTCAATACTCTGGCTGGTCTTCTGTCTTCTATGTTTATGGTGAGCAACATCTTCTGATGTCCACAATGCTTAACACATGCTTATTGTTTATACTTACGATTGTTGGTACTGACTGCTTGAAGTGCATAATCCGTTTCAAATAATAATAGTAGACAATATAAACAAATAAAATAACAATGTTTCATCTTTTTTTTACATCTTCATGATGTTCTGTTCACTAGTGAAATTGCCCTATGGAACCTTTTCCCCCCTTTAGGTAGTTTTGGTGTATGTTGGTATCTGTTCTGGATACTGGTGTCGTATGAGAGTCCGGCAGCACATCCCACCATCACCCCGGAAGAGAGGAAATACATTGAGGATGCTATAGGAGAATCTGCTGGGCTCGCGAACCCTCTGACGGTACACAAACATAGACATAAAGGAACAAAAGCATTTTCTTTTAAGGACTAAAATATCAGGTGCAACATTTTATTTAACAAACTGAATCAGTGCGAATGGCTTTACCGTAAAATGCTTTTTTCTCCACATTTTACGGGTAGAACGTCTAGGTTACTTGCGTAACCCCACGTTCCCTGAATAGGGAACGGAGACGTTAGTCGGGATTAGACCGACTGAATGGGAGCGAATCACCGTGAGAGCGACTGACGAACATATTAACGGGCAAATTAATTTGCAGGCGAAGGTGATTGATTAGCAATCAGCCGGGTATAAAGCCGGGCGTGCCTAAGCCTCAGTATGCAATTTTCCTTCGGAGCTGGACCCACTTACCTCCCAGCTTACCTCAGATCCATGACTTCCAGGGCATGGCGAAGGGTAACGTCTCCGTTCCCTATTCAGGGAACGTGGGGTTACGCAAGTAACCTAGACGTTCCCTTTCAGTCGGTCCCGGAGACGTTAGTCGGGATTAGACCGACTGAATGGGAGCCTCTGTAAAGGGCCATGCCCGAAGTCCATCCAGACAGGTCGGCACTAAACCCAAGAGAGGGGTTAGTAAGACGCCGTTAGTACCTGAATGGGAACTCCTTCTGCCCCTGCCCGGAATACTCATTGACGGGGAAGTCGTTCAACACTGAGAGCATCTGCTGTACTTGGTTGATGCTGACGACCAGAAGGAGGCACCCCTCGACCCGCAGGGAGGAGTGGCGGAGATCGCCTCGAGGCCCGAAGGGCTACCAGCGGGTCATCGTTCTGCAAGAGAGAGGAGGCAGAGACGGAAGTCATCGCTACGCGCCAAAGCAAGGGGAGTAACGGAACGGGTTCATACTAGCCACCTGAAGGGGGAGCTGTATAAGCACATAGAAAGGGAGCGCCAGAGAGGGACTCCCAGATCTGTACCCTAGTTCTGCGGGGACCAGGCCGAAGCAAAGCCACCACACGGAACCTGGCAGCGCTGACTGCTCCGCTCAGTCAGATGCCGAAGGGGGGAGGATGGGAGAGCCGCCCGAAGGGGGAGCTCTTAGAAGGGTGTACTTCTCCTGATGACGAGGAGAGTACTGCAAGCTTACACCTGCTCCGGCCCCTAAGGGTGACTGCCACCACTCAGGACCGCAGAGGGAACAGAGCCTACATCAAGGTTGTACAACCTGATGAACGTGTTAGGTGTAGACCAGCCCGCGGCTCTACAAATGTCGGCGAGTGAGGCCCTTCTAGCCAACGCCCACGAGGCAGCGATGCCGCGAGTGGAGTGGGCCCTCAGACGGAGAGGGCAGGGAACCTCACACACCTCATAAGCAAGGCGAATGGCCTCCACTAGCCAGTGGGCAAGCCTTTGCTTGGAGACCGCGGAACCCTTACGCTGGCCTCCGAAACATATGAAGAGCTGCTGGGAGCCACGAAGCTCCCGGGTTCTGTCCAAGTAGATCCGGAGAGCTCGCACAGGACATAACGAACCCTGGGCTGGTTCTGCCTCCTCCCGGGGCAGAGCTTGCAGGGTCACCACCCGGTCCCGGAAGGGGACGGATGGGACCTTTGGGATGAATCCGGGCCTGGGTCTGATGGTAACCAGAGAATCACCAGGGCCGAATTCCAGGCAGGATTCATCGGCGAACAGTGCCTGGAGATCTCCCAACCTCTTAATTGAGGCCAAAGCAAGCAGGAGTGCGGTCTTCCGTGAGAGGACACGCTGCTCTGCCAAATGCTAGGGCTCAAAAGGTGACTTCCGCAGCCCCGAAGGGCGACGGAGAGGTCCCAAGAGGAATGGAGGGTGGTCTAGGGCCGGAGGCGCCTAGCCCCCTTGAGAAATCTCACCATAGTGCGTGGCTGCCCACTGATTTCCCTTCAACCCGGAGGTGGAAGGAGAAATAGCGGCGGCGTAGACCCAGAGGGACGATGGGGACAGCCCCCGATCGAACCTCTCCTGGAGAAGGTCAACACGACTCAGATGGGGCATGTCCCGGGGTCTTCCTGGCTGGAAGAGCACCATTCGACGAACCGACCCCACTTGCCAGCGTAGCACACTCAGTGGAGGGGGCTAACGCATGGTATAGGTAGTCACCGCGAGGGGTGGTAGAGGCTCGGGGTCCACCGCTGACAGATATGCCATACAAGTAGGGCCCAGAGGTCTGGCCGCGGGTGCCTGTATCCCCCCCCCTTGAGTCAGATCTGGACTCAGGGGGATCGGCCAAGGGGGGGCTGTCACGAGCGCAGAGAGGTCGGGAGACCATACTCTGTTCGGCCAGAAGAGGGC